>JAQPZY010001226.1:1342500-1735010 GCA_029931535.1 Margaritifera margaritifera | reverse complement strand
GCGTTGCTGAGAAATCAATTACATCCATTATATAAATATATTATGGATTCATATTGTGTTCGATGTAGAAAAGTCACTGATACCACTGGACTAAAAAAAATAACGACAAAAAATAACAGACCTGCACTTACAGGTACGTGCGTGAAGTGCGATACAAAGAAATACAAGTTTGTGTCGTCTACATTCCAGGGTGGTGATATCGCTGCTGCACTTGGGAGATTACCAGGAACTCCATGGGGAAAGTATCCTGGCGAAAAACACCTTCCGGGATATAATTATTGTGGTCCTGGAACTAGACTTGATATCAGACTTGACGAAAAAAATCAGCCAAAACCAGGCGAATTTCCAATAAATGCGATTGATCAAGCGTGTCATACTCATGACGTTGCGTATAAAAATCAAGATCTACAACAACGTCATATAGCAGACGTCAACTTGATTCACGCATTAAAATCTGTAAAAAATAAAAATATGAGGGAGTCGCTGGCCAACTGGTTGATAAGATCGGCCATGCGTAGTAAACTGGCGTTAGGAGCAAATCTGTTATAGTCAGATTTACCAGGAATGCGAGTATTCCAAGATAATTAAAAGTCTGGTAATGGTAATGGAATCAATTTATTATAGTCCAAGAGGATATTGGAAAGGTACAGCAGCGATTAGCAAACTCGAGAATGCAGCGGGTGTCGCTCGTGACGTTGCTGCAGATTGGTTGTCCAAACAGGCAATATGGCAGATTTATCTACCCCCACCTAAAAAAATTCAATACGCACGGTTTGATGTTAGCACTCCCAACGAGGTTCATCAGGCAGATATTTTGTTTGTACCTCATGACACTATTAAAAGACGTACATACAAATACGCGCTGACCGTCGTTGACGTTGCGAGTAGATACAAGGAAGCGGAGCCGTTATCAACTAAAACAGCAACTGAAGTTGCAGATGCATTTAAAAAGATTTACTCGCGGGGACCTTTACGGTGGCCACAGCTGTTACAGGTTGATCCTGGAAAAGAATTTCTTGGTGTAGTATCATCGATGATGAAACAACATAATGTCAAAATTAGACGCGGACACACCGCAATACATCGTGATCAGGCAATTGTCGAACCATTTAATCGAACACTTGCTGAGCGATTGTTCGGATATCAGTATGCAAAGGAATTACTTTCTACTGATACTCGATCTCATTAAACAACGAAGTCACGCGTGGAATTTCTATGAAACCTGTCGATGTAATAACGAATAAACATATACGGTTTAGTGGCCGGAGCACTCTGCCCTCACAAAAACCATTACTCGGTAACGTCACGGTCAGGTATTTATATGAACCTGGTGAACTTGAAGGTGGTAAAAAAAGAGCAACTGATCCTATCTGGAGTGTAAGTACCCATAGGATTTCCAGCGTAGTAAGATCTACGAGTAGGCCCACAATCTACAGACTAGAGGGTGCTCCGACGCGTGGATTTGTCCGTGAACAATTACAAGTAATTCCTGAAGATACACAACTACCACCAGGATGGATTCGCTAGCTGGCTCCTCGACGTCTGTTGCATTCAAGACAGGTCAGCATGACATTTACGCGTATATGACCCAAACAACTATTAATTCTGTCCACGGTAAATTGTCGTGGGTCATTAGGAGAATATTGCCAGCGCATTACTTCGTTACACTGAGTGCAATGATTGTTTTGTTGTTGTTTCAGCATAATGATGAATTCTACATGAAGATCAAACTCGCGTTTATTTTATTTTTTTGTCACTTCGCTGATATGCATCTAGTTTTCTCTTTATTATAGTCTTGTTAATATTCCCCTGATAATTTTCTTGGACAACTTCTGTTGCAACGGTATAAATCATCCTACGTAATTGAGATATTTTTGTTACTCGAGATACTGCCAAATATCCTAAATTTGACCATTCGACACGATCATCGACGATCCAAACAATGGTGTCTGAAATTGTCAGTCCTTGCGACGAGTGTATTGTTATTGCATATCCCAATGTCCAGCATGTTGGTTCTTTTAGGGCTTCTTCAACAACGTCGATATCAACAGTGACAATGTCATTAAGAACAAGTTTTTGTGTTTCTTGGCGTCCGGGAATAACAACATCAATATTTTGTTTGCGAGTATCCGCTGGGCGATAACACAACGGTACTGGTAGATTTGGAAATTTTTCTTTGTGGAGCGAAAATAATTTTGATTGGAGTGTATCACGAACTATTTTCCTAGATGCAACGATCAGATTATTAGGATGCCATAACTTCCAAAAATCGTCGATGGTAGTTTCTGGAATACAACTGCGTATCAGCGCGCATTAGATTTCTTTTGATTCAAGCCTCATCATGACTTTTAATTGTTTTAACGATTCATCGATTGCCCTATGATCTTCCAACATTTCTTCATAATAATCAACATGGTCGAGTAGACAACATTGGGGTGATTTCCCTGTGAATGGTGGAGGTTGACCATGATCACCGCACATAATAATCGCAGTTGATCTTGTTTTTAGCCAATCAAGAAACGGTTGCAACGTTTCTAAGGACACTGTGCATATTTCGTCCCAGATAATGATCTTGGGAATATGTTTCTGTCCCATTCGCGATGGATGCCATTCATCACCGCGCCACCGAAAGAAACTATGATAAGTACAGCTTTTAACACCTCGGAGTTTCATCTCCCTGGCGAGTCGATGGGTCGGAGTTAGTACTACGAGATCACACTGTTTGAGTAATTCAATGGCACACGCTGTCTTGCTAGAACCACCAGGACCATTAAGATAGACTGTCTTATGTCTAGATATGGGATCATGAACTGATGGTGCCAATGATTTGTCGGACAATTTCTCATTTTTGTAATACTCTGCAGCGGGGTTGTAATCCGCAGAATCGGAATAGTGGTGGATTTGCTCGTTTTTGATTCTCCACGAGCCCCAATCAGCTTCATCTGAAAGGTTTACCACTGTTTCATTAAAACGCGACATTGTCCCGAATCTGTCTACGACAGACTTGCTGATATAAAACGAATCCGTTGCAACTCTGACAGCTTCATCAGTAAATCGAGTTATCATCGATAAGAGGTTTATTGAGACATAAGCCAACATCGAGGATCTCAAATGAGTAAATTGTGGTGAATCACCATCATTGTAACTGACAATCGTGCCAAGTTCACTTCCGTTTCGTAATGTTACTCGCTCCGTACTCACGAATGTTCCTCTCTTCATTGTATTGTTGATTATAAAATCTAATTCTGCGTTATCAATGATCAGCCGTGTGCAACATCGTTTATTACCAGATGCGGCGCCGTTTGTAAATTTACCGATAATCTTTCGTCCAATGTCTTTCGAAAATGAATTGTCTTTTTTGTCTGCTTGTTGTCCTGGTAGCCAAACATCTTTTTGTGGTTTATATGAAATTACTGCTTCGCTTACTGTCAGACGTACCAGTATCCGTACATCGAGCATATACTTTAATAGAACTATAGGAGCCCAACGACGCTCGGTAAAATGACTACCAAACCAATTGAGAATAATGGGGTGGGCGCGCCGTGTAAATTCAAATGATTCAATCAAGGCAAATCCAATTAGATCATAATCAGGTTAATCGCCATTTATCGCAACTCTGGTCATTTCGTGTGTCGGATGTCCGAATCGTGAGAAATAAGGACTACATTCACCAAGTCCAAGAAAACTAGCAGGATAACATGCAACCATGTCAACCGAGATAACGTCATTATGATCGTATGTTGTATTCCACAACCCTCCATGTTTATATTCGATACAAGAGTGCTGAACATCCTCGAGAAATTCCGAGGGTGTCGGTTGCCATGAGTTTTTCCGCCGAGCAAAATGAGCAACGATCGATGGTACCGTAAAACAAGTACAGGGTAATTTGCTTACGAGATCTGTATCGTAATGTCCCTGGACATTGTGCGCGCACTCTACGGTGTATTTTAATGCAACTTGTTCCATTTCCGTCTGAAGATAATGTCTGCGATAAATTACCCCAGATGGCAACACGAACTGGTCAAATACTCCGGCCTCATTACTCCGAAACAGCCATACTGTCACAGGATCAGTCTTGCTGATATTATAAATTTCTTCCATCATATCGCCACTGTAAATCCTAACTTTCCTCTCAAGGGGAAACTTTGTTATACCTGTAGTCCACGCGTGGGCGTTGTGGTAAATTATCACCATTGGGGCTCCATTCGTCCTATATTTACCAGAATCGTATAAAATCTCATCGGTTAATGTTTAAACTTTTATTGGAAATTTTAGTTTATTTTCTAGCTCGGCAATATCCGCTATCCGCGCTCCCGGCGTTTTTACACCTTCGGACCACTTGTTTATTGTTTTGAGTCGCATATCTGTTAACCCCTTTCCTCGTAGCGCGTTCATGAAATACTCTGTTACTCGCTGAGCTGCACAATTTAAGACAGTATCACACGGTCCGGAAGTCCTCATTGGCGCGAGGGCATTAATGTCAGGCTCGTTCAACGGATAAATCGCATAAACAACTGCAGTCACAGGGTATGACCTTTCATAATACGGCCTGTCGATACCTGTTAACATCCCTGGTCAAGAATGTCTCTCTAGTATAACAACATCGCCATGTTTTGATTCTCGAACAGGATCGCGTTTATCTCGGATGATCCACTTAGTGACGTTGTCACCAGTGACGTTGTCATCAGCACCGTCATCAGCATCAGACGACGCCGTAATAAATTTAATTCTAAAATAATATCGATGCAGAACGTTCCGGTCCAGATAACCAATAATTGTCGCTGCCCGCTGGTCATTCATCATGGCGTCGATGGAGATATCGCCTTGATCGATCCGAAACGTCGACCAAACGTGCACCGCTCTATCATCACGAAACTCCCTCTTGGCCTCGCTTATGTAATCGTGTAATTGTAAATCTAAGGGTATTCTTGGGCGTTCTCGTTTATTCAGTAATCGGTCAAAATCAAACCTGCCAGAGGGAATACTATCAATGATGGCTAATCTCGAAAACTCCTCATCAGTACTTCTGCTCATTATATAATTAAGGCAAGTATTTATCTAAATTAAATATTATCTTAAATATTATATGATGACATTACGAGGCAAAGGTAATTGTAAATTGTTGATGATTGGATCAGCAACTCCATGCGGAAAAAATTGCTATTACGAGTATTGTGCCTAGCACATGCAAAGTGTGCATCGGGGGAGTTCAGGGCCAAAACCGTGCATAAAATGTGGAGTTGCAGTTAGAGGCCAAAGCGAGCTTTGTGTTTCATGCGGTGGAAGAAAATACAGAGCGCTGAAACAGTACTACGATAAACGACAAGAACATATTATAAAAGACGCTCAAGATTATCTCAATAGACAATCCCCGAATCTGCCATAGGGAGATTTAACTTACGGGCGATCATGGTAATTCATTTATTCGCTGTGTGTACCTTTCATCTAGAAAAGTGAGTTGATATATATATTAGAGAAATAATATTACTATATAAATGGAACAAGTGAACGTCGAAGATTTTCAGAGACATCCTACTTTTAATAATTATGAGGCAAACCGCGCTGGTGTAATCAGACATTACGTTCGCGCACGGGCAGGGGGTGAGGGGGGGGGACAAAACCTATCGGTTATCCTCATAATAACGGTTATTTACTGATTACCGTGCGGTGTCCAGGACAATCACTTGGGAACAAAAAATATTGCGCTCATAGATTTATCTACGAGTGTTTTAACGGCTTGATCGGTAAAGGTCTTGTCATAGATCATATTAATGGTGTTAAAACTGATAACAGACTTGAGAATCTTAGAGTTGTAAATCAACAAGAAAATGTTTTGGCGGGCCGAAATACGGATGGAAGGAATCTTCGAAATCCACAAGGAGGGCGTGCCACCCCCAGACGTGTTATTGGAATAAATACGCAAACAGGGGGATTAACTGAATTTCCGTCATTATACGCCGCTGGAAAACATTATAATATTCAACCAAATGTTGTCAGATCTGTAGCTAGTAATATAACTAAATCAGCGCGATCAAAACGCTCCGGTGAAAGAATTCAATTTCGGTACGTAACCCCAGTGTGCACGCACACCATGTGATCATTCTTCAACAAATTTACTAAATTAATTTACTACATTACTTTCTTGTCAATGCTGTGTTAGTGTGCTCGCACACCGCCCTGGACATTGTGTAAATATAGATTTTTTTTAACCCAGAGTGCTAGCACTCCCGTAGTAAACGGATGAATACTGCTGTATCTGTCTTTGACTTATTCACGATTGGGTATTTCATCCACGTCCCCGGTGACAACGTCACTGGTGACAACGTCACTGAGTGTGTTTTTTTTTCACGTATTATACCAGTTCCGAACACTAGTAAATAAGCAAGCGCCGTAGTGTAACGGTTAAGGCGTCTGAATCTGCTCTGCAGATAGATCGTCCCCAATCTGCTCTGCAGATCGAACAAGTGGATATCTCTCTCATGTTCGAATCACGCGACGGACACTTTGTCGGCGTTTGTAATAAAAATTATTATAATTGTGGGGGTCGCGCCGATGTCCCTGGATATTGTGCGGATGATCATTGATAATTCGTTACTCACCCACCTTCCTTTCCCAAGGAAGTCCGAACCTAATCCTCCCAAAAAACGGGAGGAGGTGATGTTTTGCACCTCTGGGTTTGCATTGGGGGGGGGGGGTGGAGTGGCGTGCAAAATCCAATGATCATCTGCACAATGTCCAGGGACATCGGCGCTGGATGTAAAATATTTATTACCATTGTATATATTCATCGAACACATCAGCCACATTACCCAACACTCAGTGTTGCCATTGTATCATCAGACACATTACCCAACACTCAGTGTTGCCATTGTATATATTTATCTAACGTCTATACACATTCTCTGGACCTTCTAGAATGTTAATGACACTCTAGGGGTTCATATGGGGATGTATTCACGCCATATGATCTGTATATATTACCATTGTGTATTCACACCACCATTGTTTATGTAACAATATGTATATATTTATCTAATGTCTGAATCATCCTCTGGACCTTCTAGAATGTTAATGACACTCTAGGGGTTCATATGGGGATGTATTCACGCCATATAATCTGTACCATTGTTTATGTAACAATATGTATATATTTATCTAATGTCTGAATCATCCTCTGGACCTTCTAGAATGTTAATGACACTCCAGGGGTTCATATGGGGATGTATACACGCCATATAATCTGTACCACTGTTTATGTAACAATATGTATATATTTATCTAATGTCTGAATCATCCTCTGGACCTTCTAGAATGTTAATGACACTCCAGGGGTTCATATGGGGATGTATACACGCCATATAATCTGTACCACTGTTTATGTAACAATATGTATATATTTATCTAACCCTCTGAACCTTCTAGAATGTTAATAACACTCTAGGGGTTCACATAGGATGTAATTGTAAATAGTTGTAAATAGATGTTGTAAATAATTTTTTTTTAAATCAGTTATTTAAAGAAACATTTTTATTATTTATATGAACCAAGAAAATATTAATGCGAATATGTCTGCGATTGAAAAATTACAACAGCGTGAATTATTTTCCAAAGATTCGAGTGCTAGCACTCCGGGTATTCAACTTACTGATTCGCTAGCAAATACAGAAAGAATTATAAATGATTTTGAGATATTGCAACAACGACGTGAGGAAGGTAGGTATACACTAGCTGCAGAATATCGATTTATAAAACTGTTGCAACAGGCAATGACAACGTCGTTAGCCGGTTTACCGGTGAATCATCCTTTGAATGATCGGGATGATAAAATAATTGCTGAGTTTGTTCCACTTGCAAACGCAATAGAGAAAGTTAGATCAGAGTTGTCTCAAGAATATGAAGCAAAAAAAGTTATAAGTGAGCGTGTAAGAGAGTTAAAAAAACTTATGGCCCGATAGTGATATCGTCAGGCAGCACGCGGCCCGTGTGCGTGCACACTGCGACGTGTTTACACACGATGTCCCTGGACACTAACAACGAGTTAAAAAAAAATATTTTTTTTTTTGAAAAAAGAGAGACGCGGCCGCGTGCGGCCTGTTGATGTCCCCCTGGACATTACGATCTCGATCGCCGCTATCGGCCGTAGACCGATTGTCCTGGACATTTCGATCTTTATCGCGCGCACACATACAAACTCACTGTTAATTCTTCACCGCGTAAATCCAGCAAGTGATTATCTTGATCCACCAGTGAAAAGTGTATGCGCGACAATGACGGATTATGACATCGTAGATAAACGGGATTAACAGGTACTGATACAATCAAACTACCAGGAGGTACTTCCGGAGAAAAGCTATAAAGAATGTAACCTTGTTGAGCTTGTTTGGATTTCAGTGAATCTGTCCTTGATAGACCCGCTTGATAACTTCCATCGACAGCGTCACATACAAGGTTTACAGAAATCGTTGACGTAATATTGACTATACCTGGCGATATGTGACGGCCCGACCGATCACCAACACCGTTGTTATGCCGCAGAATCGTTGGTGGAGGTGCTATTACGTTCCATGCGGCTTGGATTTTATCAAAGTGATCATCGATGATCGATTTGAGTTTCCTTTTCTTTTCATAGAGGTCAAGACCGGGTATCTTGAATGTAGGTAAATCATCTTTGGTTATCTTAAAGTATTCGAGAAATTTATTTCCTATGATTGGGAATATAAGGGGGGTGCTAATCATACCTATAGCCCTGTCCTGAAATCCCTCTACGTTAGCGATCACCATGTTCAAATGCTGGATTATCGCTATAATTTTTTGTAGTAAATTATCATTCGGATATTCAGACAGGTATTTCTCAGATAATTTGTCTAGAATAGTTATATACGCATTATATTCCTCATTAATTTTATTAATAACCAGGTCCGCGGAGATATCTTTTGTTTCAGCTAAAATAGAGGCGTCCATCACCAACGGGTAGTCGTAATTTAAAATATATATGAAGTAGGGGATTTCAGATTCAATCCATGTTGATATTATTTAATACTCAGGAATTTGTATAAACTTTTTGATGTCTGTCGAATAATCAGATCTCTTTGGTTCTGGCGGTCCAACATGAACCGGTGGTGTGTCAGGCCATCCCAATACGGTTCTGATCGACGATTGATATATATCAACGGCATAATCCGGTGTGTATATTTCAATGGCAGCACTGAGTGTTGGTTCGTGGACCTTTTATTGCAATTTTGGATTCCTTTCCTGTAATTGACTTGATTCGCCGCTGAAATTCATCGTTGATTTGTTCAGTCTGATAAGCTCCCGTTGGAATACTAACAACGTTCCAGTCAGGCGTACCATCGGCGTTGTTTTTGTATGAAAATACCAGTGAATTATTGGCATCCAATCCGCCAAATGATTTTGATCTGATGTTTGGCAAACTATAATACACTCGTAATTGTGCCAATGCGATCTCTAAACTCGATTTACTCGGTAGATTCGGGGAAGTTATCGGCGTAGGAAAAATAATATCAAATGCTGGTTGCGTCGACACCGCTGATATCATCGTAGTTGTCGACGGAGTAGTATTAGCAGAAATCTGTCTTAACAATGTTATTATCTCCTGATCCGCTGTCATTATTATCTACACAGATTCTAAATAACCTGCACGCGTCATGATAAACAGCACTGATTGCATTAAACTCATCATCTGATATAACTCCATCGTTTAAACTTTTTGATATTAGCGATGACATCTGCGCATGTGCAATCGTTGCATTTGATAGTAGCGTTGTATATTCGTGTAGTTTATTAACCGCACAGGTTGACAGTCGCTTTGCAATAATATTAAGAACACCAAATACGCCGACGAAAATAGTAACGCCAATTCCGATGGCGGGGGCGGCGATCGAGATCACTGACAACGTACCGATTAACGTCATTGTTCCAGCAACCACTGCGGATAAACAACATTATCGATAACAACGATACGTCTACTATACTTCTTTTGGTTTATCATGTAACCGTCGATGATATTTTTCAATGATGCCTGCCATGCACTTACTTGATTATACCTGTAAAATTGTGTACGATCATCCAGATCAAACCTGTGGCCGCGATGTCCCTGGACATTCAACGATGCCATTTTATACTAACACAAATCTGTCTAAGACGAATTTGAATTTTCCAGAGGAAAATCGGATTCAGATAATTAATTGTGGTGTTGCTGCAATGAATTCCAAACACCACCAGTACATCTTCTGGATCCAATATAAATATTTCCTCGACATTTTGATTTAGCACAATTGACACTGATTCCGGAAATATATCGGTTGAATGACGCCATGGGTATGTAGTAAATATACTAAATTTCGCAGCGCTAAACACTGAGAGCCTGTACACGCAAATATCTTCTGCGGTATGTTTGATAGTGTTATTTTGTTTTGACCATGTTGCTGATCCAGATTTTACCGTATGTACACGGAAGGGACGTTCGCGTTCTGTTCTCTCTTGTAATTTGTTGATAGTTTCCACGTTTGCTTTGATTTTGGTAAGATCACTATGAATATCAGCTAGCTTTGCGTTGACCACCTTGGGATTTCCAAAGAAATCATCAGTGACTCTATTTATCCTTCTGCGAAAATTAATAAACATTCCTACGTGACTATCATACTCGGCTCGCAACTTGTCTAGTGTGGTGCTATGACTGGAATCATGTTCATCTACGTATTTCTTCGTTGCAGCGTTATCGTCTGATTCTGGTTCTCTCAGAAGAACAATTTGATTTCCGTTCATGTTGAGTTCACCCGTCATTGTATCACCGGTTTTAGCAACGCAGAGTGCTCGCACTTCGTTGATCTGATCTCTGATCGTTGTGATTGATATACTGGAGTCTCTGATTCTTCCGGCATCAGTAAATACAGGTATGTTGTCTGCGACAGCACCTAAAACCCGTCGGATAATATCAACCCACTTGATATTACTCGTCTTTAGCCGCCCATGTTGATCCTGAAAAACAACAACTTCATCCCGGTCGACCCCGGTCAAGTTCATAAGATCATCAAGCTCGTCGTGAGTCACGTATTTTGATAAATCATCAGTGGTTTGTGGACCTGGTCTGCGTTTGGATCTTCCGTAAATATCAACCATTATAAACCTGAGCCTGTTTCTAACAGTCGCGCATGGTTGACTTTACCGGCCGTATATTCATGTACGACTTTATGTAGCGGTGGTGAACGAGATAGCTGACTACGAGACTTTGATATTGCTTCAAGAACAGCAAGTACTTCTGGACCACAAATTGGTAAATCTGTTGTTGTTTGTGTCGGTAACGTTGAATACCACGGAACGCGCGGATGAATGTATTTCAAAAATTCTACTGGTGGTGCTAGCCCATATGAATCAAAATAGATAACACTATGTGGATCAATCGCATAAGCAACCCAGTGAGTACCTGGACCACTCGTGGAATCAAGATTAATGATACCATTTTCAACGTTGTTTGGTCGCCTTGGTAGTTGATCTCGCATGAAAACGCCTCTGAAATATTTAATATTTAATTGTTGTACAGCATCAAATAAATCAAAAATAGACATAGGAATTATGTTCCTGGTAATCTTAGACCGCGACCTAGATTGGTTCCTGGTAATCTTAGACCCCAACCACTTATGGTCCGCGGTTTTTTTTTTTTTTTGGATGTTTTTGAACGCCGGCGTTTGTGGTCATTGCGTCGTATTCCATGACCTGTTGCCTTTTTTAGTGCCATTCCAGCAGCTGTCCCAACAGCGCCAAGTGCGGCTGCTTTTGCAACAGCTGGGGCTGCAGCTGCGATTAATGCTGTATAGCTGCAAGAAGTGGAAATATACCAACGATTGCTGACATATCGTTGACCGCACTCGCGGAGAGATCAAATCGTATACCAGTTTTTGATTTCTTAGCGTCGTTGAAACGTTTCATCTGACGTTCAGTCAATGATAGTTTATTTGGGCCGGTGTCTGCGGCCGTTGATTTCAGCAATATCGTTGTTCCACATTTATTTTTTGCCGCAGATTGCAGTTTTTTAATCTGACCAGGTGTCAAAGTAACATTAACATGATGATATGACATTTATACGATATTATAAATTATCCAATTGAATCTGCTTGCAGATTTTTCGATGTATTTTTTTACATGTTCTCGACTGGAGCATCAACTACTCTCATTCGCCCACCGATGCCTTCGAGTAGCATTGTTTTGTCTGATAGTGTTACAGCAATAGCTCTGTAGGCAATATTAGCAGCTGGCAGTGCACCTACGCTAGCTCGGAAATGTATATCAACGACTGATTGTCTGAACAAGTCCAAATATTCCAGTGAGAAGTAATAGATCGGATATAGCGTTGCAAAATCGCGCTGAGATATCTGCAAACTAGAATCAACATTCTGATCACGTCCCATAAATGTCATCAAACGATGATACGCACGTGCAACATAATTATTACCAAAATCCAATAACACTTCTTCAGATGGTTCCTGATGTCCGTTTATTCTCAGAGAAACTTCGCTCACTTGGAGATTGTCAAACACCATCGGATTGTGTATCTGGGAATCAACTCGCCTGGAATCCTGAAAAGCTATGAATATATGCCGTGGTGCTGAAACTCCCTGTTGTGATGCGATCTGCCATGCGAAGGTACCAACAGTTGTACTCGTGATTGAGTCTGTGGTCATCGTCAGCCACGACAATGTTGATTTACTACCGCGATCCATGAATGAGAGCAGTCGTTGTTCTTCAGTAATTGACGGTGTCATCGTTGGCATCCACAATGCGAGTCTTGTCAATGTTATTTTACCAGAATGCCATATTGCATCATTGTCAGCGCCCCTTCTCACCAGTGCGATTGTATGTTTGGCTCCGAATATAACCTTTCTAACATTCCTACAGAAACCGAAGATATGCGATAATGGAATTGCACAACTAAATCTCCCATCAGCGTTAATTTGATTTTTACGTGCTGCGAATCCTAAGTTGAAATCTGGATTAGCATTCTTTAGTACCGAAAAAGCAGCCCCAGGTCTAGCTATCATTCCAGCTGGTTGCGGATCAGCAGCGGTATCCCGTGGTACTTGTACCGTAAGAAATGACATATAATCGGGGTGGTCAGTAATATCCTTTGCGAACATCATTGATGGACCAGCAGGCCGTGAATAATCATCGCTGTATCTGGCCAACCCGATAATTGTTGTGGCAATGTCAATATTGTCGTGGCACACCTCGATTTCTCTACCGTCAATGATGTATCGTGCACTGTTGAATAATGCCATAATACCATTGTTAACAAATCCACATTGCACACCTGCTGCATATGCAGTATCATCGTGTTTCAAAAGTCTGCCCTGAACTTCAATGAATGCCTCCGCGGGTAAAAAATATCTAGATGTATCTTGGACTTGTAATTCAATTCTCCCGCGTTGGTTTGGTTCTGGTGCTTCGTAAGAATAATACTGATGGTCACGTATAGATTCGTCTTTGAGGACAGGTGCGTCCATGTCAAATGCAGGATCAGATATACGCTTGAACATTTTATTATAATCACAGTTGTCTAATATCGACGACGAGTTAGACCACTACCCGCTATCAAATTCGCAGTAACATTCTGGGATGCATCGTTAGAAATACTCGCATTTCCGGCTAATTCTTTCAATCGCTCATTTGCAACTTGGTTTATTACTTTACTGACAGCTGATGGCATTACCTCGGTGCTGGGTAGTTTTACCTGCGGTTTTCGTCATATTAATCGTGTAAGTCTGTCTCTGATTGCTGAGAATGCTTTACCAGCAAGATCACCAACAACGCCAATGCCCTTATCACGAACAACATCGATAGCTTTCATTCCTAGTTGTTTTGCAATCGGGATCGCTTTTGGAGCTACCGTTCTAAATAGTCCTTGAACAACATCACCAAGTCCATCTCCGTAAGTAGCTTTATATACTGGCGATCGTGAGTTTAACACCCTAATCATGATTGGTCCACGTTGAGAATTGTGTATGATCATGTTATTTTTTATTACCGCGGATCTAATTGTGACTACGGACTTACACGTAGTCGCTGTAGTAATCGTCAGTAATTTCATCGATCAATACCCGATAAACGCCAATATCCATGATACCACCTGTGAATAATCGCTAGCATATCGCAGCTGCTTCGTTAATAATTTCAGGGGAATTGTTGCCGGCTCGTCTTCCACCAATCAGAATTTCTAGTCGATCAACATCGGCAAGAACGTTATCGGGACAGAGTCGACCAATTTGTGATTGGTTGTCATTGTCTAGAGGTTTTTGTTTCCTACGAGTTATCTTGTAACCCTTTCCCTCCATAGGATGTAATCTGTCAAATGTCAGATCGTAGTCTTCTTTCTCAATAGATTCTGTCCATGGTTCCGGATCAGTCAGTAATTTTGTTAACTCAGCTGTTTCTTTCTTTTTTTCAGATCGAGTTTGTACGCCCCTTTTTCTCCTTTCTTTTCTTGTTTTTTTTTCAAGTTGAGCCATCATTTCCTTTTGTTTTACCCTTCTCTTTTCTATTTCCTTTGATTCAAATTCCTCTACTGCTCCATTAAGATGAAAAATGCATTGTTTTCTTCCTCCCCTCGATTTGTTGAATACCACGTGCAACGCGATATACATCTTTAACCCAGTTTTTGCCAGGTCTTAAACTATTAATATATTCAGGTTTTACATAAAAGGCTCTATCCCTCCACCCAAACTTTGATGCAACATAAACCATTTCCTCTGGACTCTTCCTGATGGCAGCAATACCATCCTCAGTAAATTTTTCCATTATGTTAACTTTTTCTTTTAGTAGCGGTTGAACTTCAGGTTGGGGTTGAACTTCAGGTTGTAGTTGAACTTCAGGTTGGGGTTGAACTTCAGATTGGGGTTGAAAACGACTAGCAATGTCAGCGGGTAATGTCTCAATAGTTTTTCGTGTTGCCTTAGTTGCTGCAACAATTTTTTTGGTTGGTTCGACAATTGGTTTAAATAACTGCTCTGTACCCTCTGTAAATTCCACTTGAGCTTCCTGACGTTGTTGTAGTTGCTGTTTGACAGAATCACGAACAGGAAGATATTTCTTAATCGCATCTAGTCGTTGTCGTGCCAGTTTAGCTGTATGAGATTCCATGGTTGGCGCAGAATCACTCATTATTATTAATAAAATGCCGATTTCAATTACATATCTCATCGCTGAGTAATCCTACTAGCTTTACCTGCCCGCACTCTGGGTGACCTACTTTTTTTCAGTTGCCGGACCCCTGTTTTTTTGATAGAAGTGTCGATTTCACAAACCGACCATTTTTGTAGAAGCGTCGATTTCCCAAAATGAGGTCGCGACAAAAATGGTCGGTTCACCCACCCCCCACCCCCACTGCTACTCTATGCTACACGAGTCTTTCCTACAGTTCTAAGGACATGGCAAACAATTGGGTCCTTTAATCTCATATTACTGGTACAATCTCTTATATTTTTTCTGGCTTATAAAGGCAGTTTATTCATCCAAATTCCACTATAAAAGGCATGTGCAACTTTCTCCAGGGCGCGAGTTTTAAAAGTGGCCCGCAGGCCATAGGTTGCACATGCCTGCACTATAAATAGCAGAGTAACTGGTGCTCAAAGATCAGTATTCTAATAAGCGAAGTTTTTGCTGAAAATCTGACGTTGATTGTTTTAATTTTATAACCATTCAATCCACCCGTTTCAGAACAGCAGTACAAGAGTTGAGCATATTGCAACCTTTGCTCGAAATATGGATGTTTTTACACGGCTTTGCGTTGTTTATTTGTCCCACCTACATGAATTACGCGCCACGTGACTCGGTAAAATTGTAGGACACGCCTTGGGTCAAGGTAACTATTGCCGCGACTTAATGGGGCCCACTTAAGGTTTGCAAGAATCTTTAGCCGATATAACAACAACAATGATGATAATATTATGAATAGATGTTTGGGGGTGGTCATCTTATTATGAAAATTATTTCATTGCCACCACTTCACTACTTATTATGAAAGAGTTTGTATCATCGCCACTTATTAGGAAAGTTTTTCTTTGGGCCACATGTATTATGAAAAGTTCGTCCAGCAAGATGTCTTTGCGGCCTCCCTTGCGGAGGTGTCACTCCTTGTGATGTTTGTTGGTTACATCGCTGGGGTGCGAGAGAGGTACCGGGTTCGTACTACAAAGGAGGCTGCAATCACAAGCAACACTTCATATGAGAAGAGACGTAGCAACTATTATTAAATTAAAACATTCCAAATAAAAACTACATAAAAAGATATATATTCTAAATACAAGAATACACGTATAATTGATATATTGATTCTAAGCTTGCCGACTTCATACATTTATTTGATTTCTGTATTTTTGAATTCCGATGTAAATTACTAAATAATGAATAAACCCAAGATTGCCAAAATAACTTAAAATATAGTAAAACTTAATATTTCGAACTATGACCAAAATAAATATACTGTATCATGTTTTTGCAACCCAAAGATATTTTATTTCTAAATTAATTATCAAACGCATGAAGTTGGCAGCAAATCGTTTTTCCAAAAATTCAACATTATAATTTCAATAAAAATGCACACAATTACAATTTATATAAATTCCTACTAAAAATCTACACAATTATAATGTATATAAATTACTAATAGAAAATCTTCACAATCCAAAAAGAACATAAATTGCAATTAAATATTAAGAATAAAAACACATAAGGTTCCTAGAGAGAAGGGAAAAATACCTTCCAGCACCTAAAAAATATCTTACAAAAAGTCTTTTAAAATATGATCAAACAATTTTCTCTTACCTGCAAGCACAAGCAACACTTCATATGAGAAGAGACGTAGCAACTATTTTCTCAAGGCGCGCAGTGCCTTTATATCCAATTCTTGGTCAAGGAATGCACACCTCTTTCTATATAAGGTTATGAGTTCAGGGCTCGGGGTCTCGGACCACGAGATTTCCACGAGACTCTCATACAACGCATTCCCCTTTCCAAAAATGGCTACAGGTTAGCTGAACTACGCCCCTCATACGAAGATTGCTGAGCTGGTCAGGTGAAGGTGTTAAATTACGTAGACGTGAAACAATTTTTGCTACCATCAGCATTTTGCCTTTACAATATCCCACCTGTGTATTGTCAGAAAAATCTCACTCCTACCGTAAAATATCAATGCTGTACACTTTTGTACTATAATGTTTTAGAGAACTCAATCGCTAAAAATTATGTTTTATTAGGAATTATAAACATTTGAATTATAAAAAAAAACTTACTCTTTATAAAAATTCCTTAAAAAGTCATCGATTAAAGAATTATAAAATTTGAATTATAAAAATTTGAGTTATAAAACTTTCTTGAGAATTCTATCATAATAATAATAGCAGAAGAATTGGTATTAGTTTTGTGATTGTTGTAGTTTTCAGCAAACACTTAATTTTGCTGTTTGGTTGGTTATTAAATCATGAATAAATTGATTTTACCACTTAAGAACTAATTTTTAAAGTTCAATCTTTCCCACTTATATAGCCAGGATTAACCTGATGTCAAACCACATACATACATACATACATACATACATACATACATACATACATACATACATACATACATACATACCAACGATTCAAGTGTGATGTGTACTGTTTTATACATGTTACCATCCTCATCGACGTAAATGGCCGAATGGCCGCACACGTCGTTAATCCAACGAACGAACGAAAGAATGCTCAAAGATCAGTTTTCTAATAAGCGAAGTTTTTGCCGAAAATCTGACGTTGATTGTTTTAATTAAATAACCATTCCATCCACCCATTTCAGAACAGCAGTACAAGAATTGAGCATATTGCAACCTTTGCTCGAAATATGAATGTTATTATATGGCATAGCGTTGTTTATTTGTTCCACCTACATGAATCGCGCGCCACGTGACTCGGTAAAACTGTAGGACACGCATTGTGTCAAGGTAAATTGCCGCGACTTAATGGGGCCCACTTAGGGTTTGCTGGAATCTTTAGCCGATATAACAACAACAATGATGATGATAATAGCAGAAGCATTAGTATTAGTTTTGTGATTGTTGTAGTTATCAGCACACACCTAATTTTGCTGTTTACTTATGCTTGGTTATTAAATCATGCGTAAATTGATTTTACAACTTAGGAACTAATTTTTTAAGTTAAATATTTCCCACTTGTATAGCCAGGATTAACCTGATGTCAAACCACATACATACATACATACATACATACATACATACATACATACATACATACATACCAACGATTCAAGTGATGTGTACTGTTTTATACATGTTACCATCCTCTGCAATAAATACATCCTTTCAAGAATTTTTTGAAACCTTGTTCTCATGTATTTGACATGATGTGATTCAGACTGCACTATAAAATAAAATGTTGTGATCAGATTTTTTAAATATTCATACACTCCTTAGGTAGCTTAATTTTCAGTCATTCTCCTTTACTAAGCCAAAATGTGGGAAGAAATACACGTAACACATTAAAAGTTGTTTTTATTGCATGTATACTCAATAATGTAAGATTTATATTAAGGCACTACTGGTACGGGATAGACGGATATAGATGGAGGGATGGGGGAGGTGTGGTATCGTATATTCCAGTGCAGTTAACCCAGTTAGTTTAATGATAAATTGAATAGATAAGAAATCTTGCTGAACAAGATTGTGTTGCGTTGCTAAATATCAGCATGATTCAGTGAATTATATATTCAATTTCTGTTCAACTAACTGGCTTAGAATCCGAGATAAGATACCCTTTCCTCTTCCACATCTGTCGATTTAGATCTCCATACAATAACTTTAGTCCTGAACCTTGAACCTAAACCAAACTGTTCTGTGATAGTTTATTTGCCATAGGAAAAATAAAATAAGCTACTGATAAAGTGGTAAAAAGTTCATTGATCAAGTCACATATACTCACAAGAAGGAAAATGTTTTTATTTTATGCTAGTCCGTGAATTAGTGGATTTTCCAAGAGAAATTATTTGAATAATTGACTTGAGTGAATGATGAATTTTATTTTTGTTCACTGAAGAACATTGTTCAGTAGACATTGATAGCAGTATGACCAAATAATTTAATATGTCATGATGGTAATGCGCTTCATGCAGTGGTAGGATGTCGACCTCTCACGCAAGAGAATCACGTTCGAATCCCACTAAGAACTTCATTTCTTTTTTTCAACTTTATTTTCCAAGTATGTGCTTTTTAACCGGGAATTAGGAAAGAGAGGTATTTTACTACTCATATTTTCTGTGCGAATGTTCACAAAACACAGCAGAACATAAAAGGTAAACAGCTGATATTACCGTAAGAAATCTGATACGTCAATCTGTTATACACTTTAGCTAGCCAACACGTTTGAGAATAATATAACAAGAAAATTTGCTTGTTCTGAGTGTATAACGGATATATTTATTTTCCTGGGTGAAGAAAATTGATTATTTTTACCTACTCGATGAAATATATCCGTCATTCACTCGATAAAGCAAATATCCTTCATTTCTTGCATGATTTTGCTGATACTGTTTAACTCAGGGTAGGTTACTGTACCTTATATGTCGCATGCTCTTGTTTCATAATATTACGATGCTCACAATTATTTTCACGAAACTTTAAAGAGTGACTTAGTTGAGAGGTTTGCGCATTTATCAATTCAAAGACTTTATTTTTTTAAAATTTATTTATTTTAAATATTTTCTCATTTGAATGTTAACTCATCAGATAAATAAAAAGAAGGAAAAAAGAAAACTCATTACACTGACTCCTTTCTCAAGGTTTTATTATATATATTCATAATGAGATACTGAAATATATTAGTGGGTGAAAAATTATATCGCCACAGTGGCGATACCACTTTTGGAATTACTTTCGTTTTCCATTTAGGAAGTATCTCTGCCCTTATGCATGTTATTTAGACCTGTATCTCCATATTTGGGCTTATTTCATTTTTTCTTCCTCTTTTCCTTCTCTTTGTCTCTGTCTCTCCCCATAGATCTTAAGCAGTGTCATGACTGTTGATCCTCTAGTTATATATTGATGTAATCAATTAGAGGGCACCGTCAAGAGTGCCTAAAAATGAACCCCAAACAACAAAAACAGGCTTCGGGTATTCACTTTTTTATAATTAGTTTTCCACATGAATCATGCAAATTGTCAGTGACTGAACTTACATGACCTGTTGCTATTCGATATTCTGTGTCACCCATACAGTATCGTATACCTATTACACTGAACAACAAACGGTACATATTTTTAAGAAAAACTATTGATTGCATATGGTAATACAATTGTTGAAGTAGCAATTTTAACTGTCATCACAATCATAATCATGTCTGAAAACGATGGAGAAATCAGGCATTGCTTAGTGTCGATTGCAAACGGAAATTAAATGACAATCGAAATTTGGGTACAGCGTCTGCTACCGAAATGGACTGCAAGCTTGCCAACACACAAACATTCACGTTTGAATGCAGAAATTAAAACAAACATAAAAAGGAACCAAAATCCTTACAAGTAAACTCACACTAATTAAAATCTGTTGTTTAATGATCTTACGCTCTGATATCTGTTGACCCGTTCTGTCATGTTTCCATAGTATTCCCACCCCAGCAATGTTGACTGCATCAATCCGCGCAAGAATGTGTTAAGGAAAATAAATATCTCTTCATTTTCACATGAAAACGTTTATTAATTTGACAAAATGCACAATCTGAAGCATTATATGTACAATCAACATTTGTAAAAAGTCGCTGTTCTAAAATTATTGTAAAATTTTGGAACTTCTTTTTATCGATGTAGTAATGCAGCCGTTAATCGCATAGACAAAGAATGATGAAAAATCCATGCAAATCGAAGTGTTTTGCCTTTACAAATATATAATAAAAAGAAAATCTACGTCTTTTGAGTAGATATAAGAAAATATTTGACGAGTGAAGTGGAAACATTATATTGTCACGAGTGACAATACAAACTATTTTCACTTCACTCGTGAAATATTTCCTTATATCTGCTCAAAAAACGTAGATGTCCTCTATATACTACTACTACTTACTACTACTAGCAATACACACAGTTGTTGTTATTATTATTATTATTATTATTGATGATGTTGTGATGGTGGGTGGTGGTTGTCTCAGTGAAACTATATATTCTACACATATTATTTGATTATTATCTCTAAAACTTCATGAAGAGAACACTACTTAAGCAATGCACATTGAGAGCACGTAAGTATTAAGTATTTCCTGGTGGAACTGTTCACTTCTCGAGACCATCCACCTCCACCCACCGAACAGATCACACACTAATTGTTGCAACTCGAGCTGCCTATTTTACACAAAATTCTTAGTAATAAACCTGGACCAGTCTGGACAACGTTCTCGATTATATTTATATTGATACGTAAAAAGAAAATGTGCTATACTGTGGATGCTATACCCTTCATCGTAGTTAATACACGGATGTAGAATGGTTGTATCTTGGTGGTTAAGTGGCTAGTGACTTTGGGTCACCAAAAGTAATCCAAGGCAAAACGTAAAAAATTTTCATCTACTCGTGTACCTACTATATTTTCTCACCCCCTCCCTTTTTAAAATTGAAACTCATATATATATATATATATATATATATATATATATATATATGTGTGTGTGTGTGTGTGTGTGTGTGTGTGTGTGTACAAACCTAGAATTTAAAAGAAAATTCTTTGTAGCCAGAAGGACTAGTAGATTGAGATATTTACTAGTCCCGCTGAATCTTCACTAGTTCTTCCCACAAAACAATGTTATACACGTACTAGATTAACAACCCTTTTATTTCTTAAATATCACAATCATTCATAATTCAGAAGTACAAACTTTTTGATTAGAAACCACTAAAGTTTCTTAAAAATAGAGCCTCGTCATCCGCCCCCCCCCCCACACACACACACACAAAAAAAAACAACAAATAACTTGATAAGACAAAAGGACAAAGACTCATTCATACTGGTCAATACGTATCGTAACACGACAGACAGATGATTTAAGGCAGTACCCGTTGTGTTGCAGTGAAAGCAGGGTGAGATATCTCATTATAGCAGTATAGACATTGTGGGTGTTTTCACATCAAATACAAACCTTTGAACAAAATATGTGTCTCTATGATGCTAATCCTTTAAAGACGGAATGGTTAATCATAATAGCAATTTTGTTGACCATGGCACTACAATGGCGGTTTGATAAGGTCCTAAGTCTGGTTTACAGTCTATTAGTTCGAATTTCATCTGACCTTTCCAACGCCATTTTAGATATTCTGACATTTATGTTGGAGTGTGAGGTCAGAGCTCATTGCCAATCGAGAAGTTAGTATTCGCCGACACTGCCCAGTGTCGGCATAGGGTAGACGCTTACTACCAGGCCTAACAAACTTAAAGGACCTTACATCGATCCTTGCCCGCGTGAAATCGATATGAAGATAATAAATCTTCTCAGAAGTTGCGAGTACAACATTTGTAATGTTTTAATTCGTTGACAGATTGATCATGCAGAGAACAAATTTTTTTGGTATCACGTGACTACCGCATTGACATGAGCTCTCTGCGTGATGAATCTGACTTTTTTCCAGGTTGCTGCAAACAGCGACAGGTTTTTGGTGGTTGTTCTCAGAATAAATATGTTGAAAATTATGTCTTTTCGTTTGTTTTTGTGGGTTATTTGTTGCTTGCTTCATATAATGTTTTCAGTTTATTTATTTGTACTACAATGTTGGAAAGGGGCTTTTATTGGTATCACGTGAGTGGAGAGAATTGGGTCAGATTTCGTCAGACCAATAGTGTTATCTCGTCTAGCAACGAATGAAAGACATAACAAATGTTTTACTCGCAATTTCTGAGAAGATAAATCATCTTCCTATCGATTTCGTGTGGATAGGGCTCGATGTAGGGTCGTTTAAATTTGCTAGGCCCAGTAGTAAGCGGCTACCCGATGCCGACACCGCGAGGTTTCCAACCCCAACATAAATCTTAAAATATCTAAAATGAGGTAGGAGATGTCAGAGGAAACTCGAAATAACAGCCTTTGACATACAATTTTACCTTATAAATCTAACAAAATGTCCACAGAATAAATCTGCCTGTTAAAAAGAAGAAAAAAAACCCCAAAGATTTTCAACGAGTATCTTTCTCCTTTTATCATTTCATGTGTGATTTCCAATCTTTGTTGATTAAATACATAATGGGTTACCAGGCAATACCATTACATGATAAACCTTTCTAAAGTTGGCACAATCTGTGAACATATATTTTTGTAGCATATCATCCATGGTATGATTTTGTTTTGATTATACCTGTAATAATATATAAATATACTTGTTTTCTTTGCAGAATAAGAGGACCAAAAAAGACTCAGATAAGGAAATTCATTCCTAGGAAAGACGCACTTAGTGAATGAATGGAAAAGAAAATCGAAATTGCTTTGATGAACAATGTATTTTGTACTTTGGACGTAGTGATAGTGTTGCTTATTCAACACGATTAAATGTAAGAACGTTTAAAGGCAGAGTTGGTATGATGTTAATATGAAGCAGACACAAATCAGAACTAGGTGAGGTCATTTGTTCAGAGGAAAAAGACAAATTCTATTCAACAATGGATGGTGAAGTATCGACTAAAGATGATGTGCTGAAGAAAAAAGAGACAAAACTTCGTCCCACTC
This sequence comes from Margaritifera margaritifera, assembly GCA_029931535.1. Taxonomy (NCBI): domain Eukaryota; kingdom Metazoa; phylum Mollusca; class Bivalvia; order Unionida; family Margaritiferidae; genus Margaritifera; species Margaritifera margaritifera. The sequence goes on along the minus strand of JAQPZY010001226.1, from coordinate 1,711,253 downwards.
GTATCTACAAACTTAGATTGGACCGTTTAGAAACACTTAAAAAGAATTTAAATGACAAATTTGAAGAGATTCAATTAAACTGGAACCCGGGTGAATATGGATTTGATGTACAACTCTTTACCATAGCAAAAGAGTCAAAATGTAATCTTGTTCATGTCATGAAAAACTTTATAAGAAACAATGACGAGTACGTAAAAACTTACACAAGAGAAACATTTATTCTTATAACTGTGAACTGTGATGTGAGTCTGAAGGGTGCTTTTGCTATTTGCACAAGTGCAGGATATCACAAGGTACTACCATATGTCGACACAACATTTGCGTATTCTGTTTCCAAGAAAATTCTTGACCCAAAGAGTGTAGCTCAATTGAAATGCAGATTTCTGGATGGCCAAACAATAAGCATTGACAAGTTGTTTCATAAGGATAGAAGGGGCTCATATCTTCCTACTGTCACCAATGATAGTTTCTTTATAGCCGAAGGATTCCAGGCCCAAATCAAACCCGTGTCTGATTCAGATTTAGATTTTCTTTCAAACTCACGTTCGTCGATTAAAGTGACAAGGGTTAGCTTGAAAATTATGAAATCCCTCTTTCTGAGCGATATGCTTAGTCTTCTGAAGGAGCTATTGAATGTACATCTGTCTAACGATTATGAGGAAGCAGAAGAGTTCGAGTTTTTGAACTATGTCAAACCAGTGAAAAGCAGTGATCTCAGAAAGAAATTGGACCGCCATCTACAAAGATATTTTTTAAGGACAGTAAAGTTAACAGAAACGGATTCTTTATATGCCATAAAAACTATGAAGAATGGGTTAGATGTGAAGAAGTTAAGCTATTGGAGAAAACAGAAGATGGTAAGGTCGAGATACAATCATGGGAATGTCGACCATATATTTCGGATATTTTATATGCATTGGGTGAGGAACAACGCGATTGGTCCACCTTACAGATTATGTATCAATCAAAGGGAAAATGGCGGTCTGACAAATTTCTTAGTTACATCCATGGGCATATTCTCTACAAAAGAAAATATTACTTCCACATTGGCAAGGATTGGTTTAAAGTAGATGTAGAATATATTCGAAGAATGGACCACGCATTCCTTAAACTGGTTCAAGAGAAGCTTCTCTTGGTGAAAGACGAAGGTTATCTGCCATTACCTTGGTGCAGTGAAAAGTGTTCACAATTTCGGATCAATGCTGATCATTGCATCACATTCTGCAACGATGTGTTGCTTAAAGATTTGTCTGAGGAGGTTAGAACAAAGATTAAAGTTATTTTTCTCCCAAGTGATCGGAAATCAGAGCATATGCATTACAACCCCACGAAGTAACGAAAGGTCTTTCGTCTGGACATAATCCCCCCAACTTTGAGTAAGAAAATGAACCCCCGCTTCCTGCCTCTTACGAAGCAGTCGGAGAAAATGAATGTACATTATCGGATGATGATCATGAGCATGACGAGGATGATGATGATAATGGCAATTCAGTACAAAAAGGAAATAAACGCAGTGCCAGTCCAAGACAAAAGAGGAAAAAACACGCTGAGGAAAATGAACTCCCGCTTCCCGACTCTTACGAAGCAGTCGGATAAAATAAAGGTGATGACGATACTGATGATGACGACGATGATGGTGATGGAAATTCAGTACAAAAAGGAAAGAACGGCAGTGCTAGTCCAAGACAAAAGAGGAGAAAATACGACTCTAAAAAGTACAAAGTGTCTGATTCAGTAAAGAGCCAATTATCTAAAGTAATTGGAAAAGTTGAATGCAAACTCTGTCTGAAAAGCCTCACATCGAGAGATGAGGAAAAGTACAACAAAATGTATTACATACTCTTAAATCAATTTCGTGAAGAAAACCCAAGAAGCTCACTGAATAAAGACTTGGGTGTAGACCCTGACAATAAATTTCCGACATTTCTACATGGAGACAGAATATTGGCCGAAAACGTAGAACTGTTTGATATTTTAAAGATTACAAAGAATAAAGTATTTCTTTATCATGTGAAGGAAGGTATTGGACAGTAAACCAAAGATGCCGTCTCACAGATAAGATTAGGCAGTTCAAACTTTTTAAAAATTTTGGAAACAGTTCTGGGAGAAAAATGGATGACATTTACTGCAAGAAATTTCTTCAAATAAGCGATCGACCATTGAATTTGTTTGGGTTAGGTGGGTGGAGGGCTGGGATCATCTTTCGAACCAGAATATTTATTTTAGTTAATCTCAAGATAATTATTTTTTCAACTTTAATAATGGATATAATAAGTACATTTTCTAAAATTCTGAGCAAGAGAAAAACGTTTTCGGCTATTTGGGTGCCGGAAATTTTAAAAAAATCTTTCCCACCCCAAACTCTTTGAATAATTAAATGGATAGTCCCTGATACGGGTAAGTTATTTTTTTTTAAGAAAAGTGGGATATCCTAATGTGTATGAACGAACTAGAGAAATATATGAGATTATTGTTAACAGTCAACACCCCTGAAACTGCATGCTTACGAGCAGAGTTTGTCCTTTCACATGTTGGAGGCAGTTAAAGTAATATTTTCAAACACACTTGTGGTTAAATGCTATCTGCAGAAAATGTTCGTGTGCTATGATTGCGTCGGGGAGAGAGGGGTATTTTCTTTCTTTCTCTCCTTTCTTTTTCAAAGGGTTCAAAGGGTTCTTGTTGTGCTTTAGAGGATTTCATTTCCTTGTTTTACGAATATATGAGTCACCAGGTCATTTTCGAAAACCACAGAGGTCTACTTTGCCGCCTATTAATCTCAAAACAATGTATGCACAGACTTTCCATACATCATTATTTAACTTTCTTGTGATTCCCTCACCCCCTGTAAACCAGTTACGCGAGACACGATTAACTCCCGTATGATACTGTTTTATTCGTATAAAAAAGGAGGCAACAATATTTTACTGAAGGACATTTTACCGATTATGTCATCTGTAATAAGCGCACACACTGTTGACTAAAATGAATCATGGAAAGATCTATTTTAAGTGCCTCGATGGGGAAAACAAAAAAGCAAAACAAAAGACAAATTATTGCTCTCTAGAAGGAGATAAATTATTTTCACAGCATCTGTATTTGGGATTTGTCTCTATTCAATGTCTATTTGATCTTGAACACGAACAACCATTGGTTTGATATTTCTGTCAGGTAATGTTGATGACTGTGCAGACTTACGATTGGGACCAGCTTCCTCTAGCCGAACTGCTTATTTATTTTTCCAAAAGTAATAAAGTGGAAAATGTAAGAAATTTGCTTCTATTTAGAAAAAAAGGGGAAAAAAGCCAACATAACTGAATCTAAAACTTAAAGTCTTATTAAATTTAATAATGCGTACGTACAAATGTTCATATGAGGTTATTGTATGCAAATATATACAACTATTCGGAGGCAATATGGTGGTCTACTTGCTCTTTAAGAGCTATAGGTGCCAGAACCGGTAAATACAAATACACATATATGGTTTTTATTCCAGTTTTAATTTATTTGTTATTAGTGTTTCTTGGTGCACTGCATGTCTCTGTGCGATGTTCGTTTCTGTAATGTTCACTTGCAGAGATGTTCAACAACAACAAAATTCTTACTACATTTACAGTGACATTGTCTCATCTTGATTTCATAAAGGAAAGATATACAAAATAAATTTCTTTTCCAACTTAACACTGCTTAAGCTATCATCAAATTGTCAGCTAGGTCAGCACAGCTATGTTTCTAGCTTGTTGGCAAATTCACCACTGCTACATCTTTGCTCCTAGTTCTGAACCGACAACTGGGAACCTCAGTTGCATATAAAATGAAAACAGGTAATATCTGGAAAGCTCGCTGGGATTTATAATCCCTATGTTATAAACTGTTCCTGCTTTCGGCTATCATATTAACACTTTTTAAATAAAAGTGGGATAATTACTTTAATATTAATGTTAACAAAGCATCACGTTTGATATTATAAAGGACTATATTTAATAAGGGTCGTTTATTGCCCCCTCTCAAATTTTTTTCGTGTGGTGTATATTACAATTATGAGGTGGTTTGATTTTATTTCTGACATAAGTTTTGTGTTCACGTGCTGGTTGCCATGGAAACTGTTTGTTATGAAATTATCAAAGAAGATATGCTCATTTTTTATTGATACTGTCTATCCATAAAGTGTTCACTAAATTTAAAATGACATTATGTATTTTGATTATTTGTCTGGTATAAAGTTGCATAAAACAAGGTTTTAATTTGCTAAAAAATGACCTGAAATAAACCCGAGTAACCCATGATGAATAAATCTAACTTACAAAATCAAGATGAAACTGTTTTAAGTTCGTTGTGAAAAAAAGACAGTGACTGATACATCAAAATTGTGTGCGTTTGAAATATTGTTTGATATTGTTGGTTGATATGATTGATTATGAAGCCTTTCTAGAGGCTTCTGAGATCTCTTATTCGCCGAAAATGTATGTGTTTGTCCCCTTGTTCCTGGAAATGAAAGGTGTTCTTTTACACTCACCCACCCCACCCCCACTGAATAACATAAGACCAAAGGAACTGGGTTGAGTCATGCGGATTTATTTTGTCTTCCTTGTCAAAAACTTATCTATACCTGTCTAGTTTTAAAGCGGGTATCGTGAGAATGCATATTTATTGATTTCATTAGTCGCGTTTCCTCATTCACGAAGCAATGTCATCTCGTATTGAAGATATAATGCACCGCAAATCGTTTCTACCTCTATGAAGGTGCCCGAACAATAAGATAAGAAAAGAAAGAAACACTGGCTTTATCTTAAGTATTCTTTGTATATTTAATTTTGAATACATATGGTTACAATAATTTATAATGTTACAAATTTTATCTCAAAAACTTTATTTTGTGGAATAGTCGTACACATTTCACATATTATTCTATAAAACTAGAAGAGGAATAGAACATGCTCTATGGCTCAACCATGATTTATATAATAGTTTGTTTGTACTTTTACTAAAAACTGCCAATTTATAGGATTTGTGTCAGAATAATGTGATGACACTGATCAACAAAATGTAATTCAATTTTCTAGCCCTTTGAACTGGAAATATTAGAGATTACTCTTGGATACTACCTTGCTAAAAGATGTTTGGAAGTATTGCATACTTAAATTATTGGCCCCGTATTCTTGAAGCGTCTTAAGTAAAACTCAAACTCAAGCTCAAAATCAGAGAACTTAGATGTATTATAACTTTGATTAAAAGGAAGTTAGATTAGTAGAACTTTCAAGATCTTCAGGATCTTCTAAACTTCAATTCCTTTATTAGCATCCTAAATTTTGATTACGATGATTTCCTCCAGGTATAATAATCTGAGTTTGGTGTTTTAAGTTTATTCTTCAGTTTCTTGCTTAACAAGTTCGAAAATAAGGGGATTAGTCTTCTTGCTTCTCTGTAGTCTATATCCCATCAGAAAAACAAGGTTTAATGTCGAACATTACCGGGACTCTAGATTGGATCAATAAAATAAAATTAAACAAGTACTAGTATCCCAACACATATGGTTTTATCAATCCCAGGTTGACATACTTGCCATAAGACAAAGTAATCTATACCTTTTTTAACCGAAACACATGAGAGACAAATCTCACTTGAGAGATAAATACCGTACATTAAGGATCCACTTGTAATCTTTCACCTGCAACTAGTGTTGGTTTCCAGGAAGAAGGTGCACTTCAGGTGTGATCATATCTAAAAAGGTCTGAACCTCCATTCTAATGTGCAGAGTGCAAAACATTGTCCCACACCCATTTCATGGTGTCGACGCTACTAAATAATTCTTAAGTGTGTGGACGAAGCTTTAGATCTTATCCAGGAAAAAAAACTTTGTCTTCATTTTTGACAGCATGATTACACGTTTAAACCTAAAACCCTTGCAAAATGGTGTGTTAAATAGCGCATATCACCTTTGTTGTATTACTACAGAGAGAGAGAGAGAGTCATTCAGTTGAGATAATGAATTGTGCTTCTATGATTAGAGGGGCATGGAATTTTTAAGTTATGATTATGTACTGCAACAGATATCGTAGCCTTTTTACAGGACTGTTGGAGAACTGAAATATCGATATTTATGAAAGATACATATTTTATCCAAACATAGTTACATGTATTTTATTCATGCATCTACAAGTAAATATTATGGCAGATAATGCGGGTTCAATTTAGCGTTTGTCGAAGATATATATTCCCTGTTATATACGGGGGCGTCATGCCAGGTAAAGGATTAGCGTTGTAATAAAGATGGGGTTGTTCCTGCTGTTGTTGCTTTTAACGGAACTTTTAACACATTATTGGCTATATCATGCTGGGGAAATGGGGACCAAATGCTTTTCCTAAGGACACGCCGAGGCTGGTCTGGGCGGGTATCACGGGTTCGATATAGCCAATAATGTGCTAAAAGTGATGTAAAAAAAAAAAATCTGTATTACAATTATCTAGTATTTGTCACATTCTAAATGTTAGTAAAATAAACAAGGGGGAAAAAAAAGTTTAGGTTCAACGGATATATTTGGATTAAACTGTCTAGCTTGAAGTTGATGTGTACTTCTGTTCAACAATCCCTTTTTTAAACTGACCATTGTAATTATTTCCCTTAAATTTTAAATTTTGTTTTCAGAGTTTCTGAGAAAATGAAGTAGAGTATACACATTTCCTATCAGCAGACACAGTGTATTCTTTATAGTACATTTGAAAACACTCTTTTCTAGTGTACTCCATGGAAGTACCGTACAGTGCGTGCCCATTTTTTAAGAAATAGTAAAAAATATTTAAAAGAATTTTTTTAACGTTATTACTGTTAAAACTTGAAGAAAGTTCGACTGAATTAAATTTTCTTAAATGTGTTTTGGCTTGGACCTTACTCTATGGATAATAGCAAGCTGTAGTTTCGGATGTGTGTGTGTGTGTGTGTGTGTGTGTGTGTGTGTGTGTGTGTGTGTGTGTGTGTGTGTGTGTGTGTGTGTGTGTGTGTGTGTACAAGTACGAAACTATTCAGTAACACCAATGTTCCGGGTCTTTTCTAGTCTCCGCTAAATTTCGGGAGAGTTTCGTAATGTCAGTATTACTTTTTGTCACTTCCATGTTAGTGTTATTATGAGTTGGTTCCCTTGATTATAACTATTTATAACATCAGTACAATATATGCAAATTTACAGACACTGTCAATATAATCTGAGTTCTAGGTAAAGCTTCATGTATAAATCTCGGATATGTGAATGTAGCCATTAAGCTATTAGAGACTTCCCTTCCTCAGTTTAGCCAGTAAAAGGGCGAAGCGTAATGGAGAGTAAGTGTGTGGTATTGGTCACTACGTACGGCGTGTTGATAGTATAGTGTGGGTTACTGGATAGTGGATGACTGAGTATTGGTCACTATACAAGGCGTGTTGGATTGTAAGCGTGGGGATATTGGTCACCACACACGGCGTGTTGATAGTATAGTATGGAGTACTGAATAGTAGATTACTGAGTATTGGTCACTACTCACGGCGTGTTGGATAGTAAATGTAGGATATTGGATAATATATGACTAGGTATTGGTCACTACACATTGCGTGTTACCCAGTTGAGGTCAATAACTTCTAACCATGTAACAATGTACCCTCAGTTGAGGTCAACAGTGTAACAATGTATACAATGTGTTCTCGACAACGTAGATGTTAGCTTTATAACCACAATGCTAAATTCCCGTTGGAGGACATAACGACCCAAAATGTAAACCGGCGGCGTAATGTTAATTTCATGTGAGGCCATATCGCCCCACATTACTACTACCGTATCTTTGCAAGACCTACTGTACATGTAGATACATGTTTTCAATCATTATCGTATCTCAGAGTTTAAAACACAGTAATTGTATAAAATGATAGTGCACTGAGGTCTTGCGATTGTTGTTGGGAATCAAAGAAGCAAATTATCTGCACTGCATCTGTATTGGGATTTCTCTCAATTCAATCTCTACTTGACCTTAAACCCGAAAAAAACATTTGTTTGGTATTTATATCAGGTAATGTTGATGACTGTTTTGATTTAGGATTGGTACCTGTTTCATGTGGCCTAAATTGGTGTGGAGGCTTCGCCCACCTCCACCTCGAATGCCACATCAAGGTAAGAACTATCAACAAGAGTTAACTGCTTATTTAGTATTCCATAAATAATAGAGGGGGAAATGTAAGAAATTTGCTTTTATTTGGTTGTTAAGGGGAAAAAGCCAACATCGTTGCATCTAAAACTTGAAGTCCTAATGAAGTCAAATAATGCATACGTACAAATGTTCATATTTGGTGATATTATGAAAATATATATAACTATTTGAAGATAACGTAGTCGTCTACTTGCTCTTTAAGAGCTATAGATGCAATAACCGGTAAATACAAATGCACATAATTCCAGTTTCAGATTTATTTGTTATTAATGTTTCTTTATGCCCTGCGTGTTTATGTGCGAGGGTCAGTTTGTGTGATGTTCACTTGTAGTTCAACAACACTGTCTTATCTATATATCAAATGCTTACATGAGAAACTGTTGTATTGTACATGCTCCTACAGTGACACTCTCTCATCAATGCATCAAATGAGAACAAACATTTGGTTGGTATTTATATCAGGTAATGTTGATGACTGTTTTGACATACGATTTGTTTGCATTATACCTGCTCCTACGATCCTCTCTTGTATGTTCAACATATGAACTAATATGTTCTCCGTAATTTATAATTTTAAATATCTTTGTTATCGTAACGATATAGAAAGTTAAAGCCAATAATCTGTTTTTGCAACCACAGTAACCTTATTATAAATCGTAGTAAAACCGTATCCATGCAATACGCACATAACGTTACATTTTCCTATAACTATGATAAATCAATGTAAAACAGAGTCATATATATTACTTGTTTTTATTTGTATGAACCCCCTCATGGGCTCGTGGATGTAGAATAGGCCCGATGCGCCTTCCCGAATGTTGTAAGAGGAGACTAATGGTGGCAGGATCCGTGGTGGTTCAGTGGTTAGCGTTTCCGGGTCCGAATCCAACGAATGGTTCCGTCCTTGTCGGCTACTGTGGTGCATCCTTGTGCAAGGCACTTTATTCCAATTGCATCAGCACTAGATAACCTAACTGTGTTGTTGTGCCGTAAAGCACCAAACAAAACCGATTTGTCTGAACGGTACTAAAACAGTGAATTTCTAACAAAGTATAATGAAACAAGTGGAATAAAGTGGGACGAACCAATATTTCTGCTTTGCACTTCGAATTCACTACTTTTCCGTTATTCTTCACCTTTCCTACTGAAAGAAAGACATTAAATAAAGTATGTTTCTCTTCTTTTTATTAGAAACTGCAGATAAGATGTTCCTTTATGCACAAATGAAGACACCTTCTCTCTACATATGTTCAGTTTTAAACATTGAAAACTGTATCAAACCGGAGTTAACTGAGTCTCGCGTATCCAGTTTACAAAGGATCGTTTTAGATGAAACACTGAGATCACATTGATATGGAGGGGAATCACCGCCATAATTCTAGGTATATATTTTCTATTAGTATACGATGTATATTCTATTTTACATTATTCTATGTTTGCATGTTTTGTGTGTGTCGGATGTCGATTCTGGATTGCATATTTACAACTGCTAAAATTTCTTATTGAATTTAGTAAACGTGTTACTACAACATTGCAATGTCATGTCTACAGATTGCATATGAGTAATTCTATGTGCATATCTTTAATATTACATACGTTAACATTCTTAATGGCTTCTTTCCGGCTCAGATTTCCTCTTTGCAGCTGATTTTCATTTGATAACACTCCGTTAAGTATCATACTTGTAAAACGTTTAACATCTTGGAAGTTACAATATATCATTGCGGTATCAGTTTCGGAGCCCTTAAGAAGAAATTGCGGAATAATTCGTAAACAATGTAAGTTTTATTAAAAGTTCATTTATACTTAGAATGATCGTTATAACGGCACTGAAAGTCAAAGCTTCAAACTATTTATGGCCACTGACCTTTGTTCCGTGAGAGTTTATTTATGCGTACTCCGTTTCGTTTACCTTGTTTATGACGTCATCTGTTTCGGAGCGGTTGATCACAGCGCCACTCGCGGCCATCGTAGATATGATAAAAGACATGTATGGTGGCACAAACTGGTTGCAATGGCGAACATGACAATTGTCATCTTAGTATGAATCAGTATGTTTCTTTCTTATTGTATTTCTATCTCTTCTGCTTAGTTTTATTAACAGAAAAGAATTAACAAATGTTGAGGGATAATTTTTTAACCTGGTTCAAACAGAAAATTTAACTGTTAACTTCAAAATTAGATATGTACACATGTGAAAACTTTCTTTAAACATCTCTACAGTCTGCCATAGTTTTCCTTGGCAGTTCGGGATAACAGGGATAATTGAAGACCTCATTCCGCCTCAAGACTCTTACTTCGGTACAATACTTCAAATGAACCCAGTGACTGCATCCTTGAACACAACACTGTGCCCAACTGACGAATTCGATGTAATCATTGTGTTTCATGGCATCGGGCTGTTCTTGTTTGCATACACAGCAGGGTTCACCGTCATCTACAAACTCAGAGTCTTCCGTTTCTTCCGATTCCCGTACTGATATTACATGCTTGCCCGATGGACCAGTCATATTAACACCATCTGACTGGATCTTAATAGGGTGTGTAAGCTTTATTATTTTTCCCGGACTTTTTTGAACCCTCAGATAGTGAAGATTCCTTAGGCTTGTATGTTTTTCCGTTTTCCTCATTTTTCTTTGCTTTTTTTGACGATTGCATTTCAAGATGTCCAATTATTTCCTGCACAATGCTATCCTCTGTTATTGGCTTTCCACCAACTATAGCCGTTAGGACTTTGCGTTTTTTAGTGGTATTCTTTGAGTTGTCCAGTAATACACTCTCCTTCTTGCTGAAGAAACCAGCAGCTCGACTGCTTGGTCTCAGAGCATGACAACCTACTGCTTTGTCCTCGTTGGGAATAAAACATTTGTTATTTTTTGGAGAGATGGTATGGTTGGTAACTTCGTTGGAATCAGAGTCATTGCTTTCATGTTGGAATACTGTAGCTGGTATGAATGACGCACAGTCTATAGCAGATGGGTTGAAGGGGTAGATTCCACATTTTTTAAAAGATGATCGAAGATTTGTACCAGACAGACTTAATTTGTAGGCTCTTCATGCTATGTCATATATGGCTTACTTAGGAACAGATGATGATGACATTTCTCGAATGAATTTTGCCCTTTCATTATTGTATATTTTCTGAAACGGTCCGAAACATCCGACGTCAAGTGGTTGTAGAACATGACTAGTGTGAGGCGGTAATACGAAAAGAATGATGTTATGTTGTTTTGCCCAATCAATGACTGCCAAAGATACGTGTGATCTGTGTCCGTCATACAACAGAAGCAGTGGCTGAGATGGATCACGCCCTTGTATATAGCTGATGAAATGTTCCTCGAGATATTTCCTGAATACTTGACCATTGGACCATCCAGTCTCACCAACAGTACCAGAAACACCAGTTGTTGCACCCTCAAGCAATTCATTTCTCATTTGCTTTCCCGGAAATATAAAATAAGCAGGAATGGATGTACCTAAAGCATTCCCGGCCGATAAAACAGCCACATTATATGACATTCCACTGGTAATTGCGACAGGTTTCGATTTTTTATCGGCGACTACAAAAGGAGGGGTATGATTATCGGAAATGCCCTTCTCATCAATGGTGTAAATGTACTGTGGTTTCTCCTTGAGGTTATAAGTGTTCATGATTTTCTCCAGTTCCTCAAAATATGCGGTTACTTTCTCTCTTGATGTCGATTTTGCACGTGCGATTGCGAGAGACCTTGGTTTTTTAACAGTTAAATTAGGCCATCGCGATATGAAGTTGCGATACCACTGCAGTGATAATGGATTATCCTTCTGACGAAGTCCAATGTCAACAGCATAGTCAGTGGCCAAATTACATACATCTGAACGGGTATAACCATACCCCACTTTCGCCAAAAGAGAACTGTAGTCTACAAGCCTAGCTTCATGCTCCAAGGAAAATAATGGATTTGGCCCCGATTTAACGGTGTCAATGTCCACTTCACCAATGACACGTTGGCGTAAAGTTGTTTCTGGAACACTATGCAACCTTGCCGCCTTTTTAACTTGCATTTTTTTCTCTTTAACATCCATGTATACTTTAGTTAAAGCTTCTTGGTCATAACGACGATAATGTCGATGCATGTTTCCACCATTCTGAAAATCATGGAAAACTGCGCGTAATGCATTTATGACATGCTTAAAATTGTTTAATACTTTTTCTTTAAAAAATTATGTAAATGTTAACTTTCCAATATATAAGTATTTATCATTAAAAAAAATTTATTTAATTCATTAAAATCGATTACTTTTTTTCTGTAATAAAAACATCAAATATATCCCATTAAATTAAACAGCAAAATTTATAATTATTCCCTTAATGGGCTTCCTTAGGAAAAAATAACTGCGCAGTGGGCGGAGATAAGAAGTCACCTGTTTTTATTCATTTAACAGACGACAACAAATCAAGTTGCACCAAACGTTTCAATTCATTGATATTATGGGGGGAAAAAGGTATTTTGAATGGGTTTGAAAGTGTCTTAGGAAATTTTATGTTTTTTGGTAATTGTTATGCATAATGTGTACACTTACGGCACTTAGACGAATTCGAAGCATTTTCTTTACTTGTAGCAAAGCGTGAAAGAACTGTCAACAAAACTTCTGAAAATTGCGTCATCAGCTGCATGTTATCACGTGATACCAACAAAATAAAATGGCCGCTCCGAAACACATGACGCTCCGAAACTGATGCCACGACGATAACATTAGCACAATGAAAGTTGCAAGTAAGCTTTTAGCATGACGCAAGTTGCAAAATAATGTTCCATTATGACAATAGAAGGCGCCGTAACAGATGACTGAAAATAATTACTGCGGGTTCGGAATATTACACATTCTAATCATGGGGAATCTGATCAACGGTTCCTGCCTGCCGTGTCTCGTCAACAAAGTTGAATTTGATGAATAATAAGTCACGATAAATGCTTCTTTCTTCCGATACTAATGCGTATGATCAGTAGACAATAGTACTATATGGCTAAATGTATATTACAAGTAACATTGATAGAGACTAAGTTAATTCGTCAAATATTATGTATCAAGTATTTTAGCCACAATTATTATCAATATTGACATTAGCCTTGTGCAAATAGCATTCGTGTAAAAAGTTGCTTCATTAATTGGTACACTGGTCAAGTGAATTTCTTCTAGTTTATATTTATGTCCATCTCTAATCTCCCTTATTAGTCATAATTTGATTTTTTTAAATCTTCCACTATATAAACCCAATACCAACAAACTTTACATGAGGCATTTATCCAACATTGACAAGAGTCTGAATATATTCTGGATTTGGCGGAATAATTTCAGTGGCGGACAATACCTGTGTTATTTGTTTTCATGTATAGTGACACTTAATTTACACGGATTCTTTTGCCATGAAAAGTAGCTGATAATGTGTCAATGTTTAATGTGTGCATTGTATGTTTCGTCAGATATACTGTGCTGGCCAAGTACTGACTGTTAACTATACAAGTTAAATAATTTTGTAATTGGTTAACATAAAATCCAAAATAATTTTCTTTGGAACATTTTGCTGAAACTTGTTTGTCCTATCATATGGTACGAAACTAAATGTGTGCCGAATCTCAAGAGTATTACAACAACTAACAGGTATATACGGTAAATATCACATGTACTGGGAGCTGATAATGCAAAGAATTCGCGTATAACGAATATGATTTAATTTATTGGCAAACAAAACTAAATATGTATAAAATGAACTTAATTTGAGTCCCATTTGGATTTTAGTATATATGAAATTGACTGTTTATGTAATTTCGACAATTCTTTTAATTTAATTGATCATAAATATCAAAAGTTCTTTCTTTTTGTCCATATTTTAAGTTTTAGTTTAGCCTGCACTAGTTGCTAACACATATTTGGTACACAAGTGTTTCAGTATAAGAGGTTCATATGTAAAAAGTATGGCATAGAAAAGATTCTTTTCATACGTTCATATGTCTACTGTGTTAGAGTTTCTAAAATTATCATGCATTTTTTTTTAAAAATGCACATCCATTGAAATTTAAAAAATGCAGTTGCAATCATTCTTGGAGGTCGACAAATTAGAAACGTGTAGAAAATATCAACGTATTCATGGACTGTTTCTAAAACCGGTTAAAGTGTTTATTTGTCACTGTGAAAAAAAATAATAATAGATGGAAATGCGTATAAATAAGACACTAATTATTAAGTTACATGCACTGTAATGTATGTGTTTTTGTAGTGAGAGGCAAAGACTGGTTTCTACAGACACATGTTTATTCCATGGCATACATACTACAACTGACCCACTTGTCAGACCTACATCTAGAATCCCTTATATCAGCCTTATCTCTGGTCTCAAGGTTGCTGATTCAGCAAAAGGGAAAGTTTATATTACCATATAGCTTCTAGAACACTACATGCACCTGCATGAATTGTCTTTTGTAAGGGCACTATGTAGATTAACAGCCGGATATAACTGTTGTTACTACCAGTCAGAGTCATGAACTGAGGGATGTTGATAGCAGGTATAACGGCACAAATTGTACAAGCCTAAGGGGGCGGAGCTAATGAGCATTGTATTCAGAAATAAACAACAAAACTAGGTGTGATTGGTGCATTGTGTAAGAGTTGTAGTTTCTGTCAGGCTTAAAGAAAGCTGAGTCTCAAGGCAACATTTGAGATTATGTTAATTCATGTCTAGATCATGTTTTGTATTTTTAGTTATCTCTCTTAAGTGCAATGGAGTACATGGTTCTGTCCTTGTCAAATTGACAATCTAACAGTGCTCTCTAATGACAGTGTGTGACACGCATGCTGGAGTAGGATAGAAAGTATATTTATTTCACCAAACGTTAGCATTGAGGTCTGTGGAAAAAACAATTGGTACCGTGATACCAGCACAGGGCCATTCAACTATGGTGTTATATTACCATGGATAGAAACTATCCAAATTCTTGGGGCCTGCCCTAAGAGTAAATACTTCTGGCGCGTAAGCTCGGCAATTACGTAATTTGAAACAGTTCCCTGACGGTATCAAATGAGTGAAGTATCCTTCTGCCATTCGCTTACAACACGTGGGGTGAGGCGGAGAGACTTTATAGGCAAGCATTGAGGGGTATTTACATTTTTGCAGTAAATGTGTTTTCTATAATTCATTTAAATGCAGTCTAAAAAAATGTAGGACAGATATCTACAACATTATTATATATCTATCGTGTTGGGGGTGAAAATGGTATGGAATGGCCACAATGTGGATAGGGCATGGTTTAGAGAAAGACCGAATGATACGGTTCAGCCATTTTATCAACAAAGAGGTGAGTACACATACAGATTCCTTTCTTTCGTTTCTTAAAAAGCTCTCTTTAACGTAAAAAGTTTGGTTAAAATAAAATCTTATTTAATGTTTTTACATTATGGCAGTGAAATTACAATATGTCTTCTACTATGGAACAATAGCCCCATAAGGATATTGTGTCAGGTTTGACAAAAATCAGTATGCACCACTCTTGTATATTTGTCATTTGAAAATGTATGCCATTTTTTAACATTGATATTACAATAATTAATCCAGTTTTGTTACAAAAGTGTTAATATGATTGCCAAAAGCAGAGACAGTATATAACAACGAGATTATAAATCCCAGCGAGCTTTCCAGATATCGCCTATTCACTTTTGAAATGCAAATGAGGTCCCGAGTTGTCGGTTCAA
The DNA here is from genome assembly GCA_029931535.1 of Margaritifera margaritifera. Taxonomy (NCBI): domain Eukaryota; kingdom Metazoa; phylum Mollusca; class Bivalvia; order Unionida; family Margaritiferidae; genus Margaritifera; species Margaritifera margaritifera. The sequence goes on along the minus strand of JAQPZY010001226.1, from coordinate 1,695,356 downwards.
CAGTAAGAGCAAAAATGTAGCAGTGGTGAATTTGCTAACAGGCTAGACACCTATATGTGCTGGCCTAGTTGACAAGGCTAGACACCTATATGTGCTGACCTAGTTGACAAGGCTAGACACCTATATGTGCTGACCTAGTTGACAGTTTTAAGTTAGCTGTAATAGTGTTCTGTTGAAAAGCAATTTATTTTTTCTACCATTCCTTTTTCAAATCAAGATTGAATAGTTTGCTGATATCATTTTAGCCCCCCCCCCCAACCCCCATCAACTGTTCTCCTTCATTCTAATATATTTATCCTTTGTTATAATTTTATGATAGATAGTGACAAAGATAATGTCAGTGACAAGATTTCTAACTCTCAGTCAATCGTTGATTTTCAATTGTAATGTATAGGGGTGAAACGATTCATCGATATATCGATGCATCAATACTTGTGCGATATCGATACACATATCGATACAAGAGGTGAAGAATCGATACAAAACGATACATACCATATACAAGTAACTTTAATTTTCAGCAGTCATGAATAATTATTAGTCGTTTGATTTTTATTTCTTTAAATTGAGAATTCATCTGAGACAGCCGTCTCTGGCTGAGGCACTCATTTTTTTTCAGCAAAAAAGACAAAATTATTGACAACACCCACTCGCCTTCTTCAAATTAACACAAGGTGAAGTGGTTCGAAATCTGCGCCCCCCCCCCCCACCCCCCTCGCCGATTCACTGCTAATTATTTACTCCCGTCAGCATGTTGGGCATAAAGGAGACATTCTTGATTTGTTCCCCATGTATCATGAAGTACTTTATTCATCATTTAATAACCACTTCTACGTGAAGTTTATCTGTTGCTTCTTATAGAATAGGTGACAAATTTCAAACTGCACGAGTCTGTCACCATTTTGTGCATATGTAAGTTTTTATAGTTGTTTTACATCTTGAGGAGTAAATTGTGATAGATTCGGTTGTTAGTCATCTCCGCTACCACACAATGACTTGTTCTAGATAAGATTTTCCTTGCACGAGGAAACTGCACTATTCTGTTTTGAAGATAACAATGTAATGTCTTTAAAGTGTAAGTGAAGACATGAAACTGGTAATAATATGTTTTTAAAGCATTCATTCATTGCAAAACAAAGGGCGTGGTGGCGAAGATGAGTCATGTAGCCTGAAATAGCCTAAAAGGTTGAATTTAAAACACTGACATCTAACAGGTAGTCTGTTTGGAAGTATTTTTGTTATCTTGTCATGGATGAGAATGGCATATGAATAGATGCTACGTCTCTGTCGGACTGTAATCTTCATACAGGAAATATAACCAATATGTCAACACGCATACAATGGCACCAATCTACCACTGACGGACCTTCTAAAGATGAAAAGGCCATCAAGTTGATATGTGTATCGATAATGTATCGTATCGTATGCTGTGTAAATTGAATCGTATCGATACGCGGCACAGGTGTATCGTTTCACCCCTAGTAATGTATCGAATTAGTTTTAAATTAAATCCATTATTAAGTTAAAACTAGTAGCAATTCATTTTTCATTGTAACGAAAGCATACAATTTAAATGGAAATTTTATTCATGTATCTTGTATACAATTTTGCAAAGTTGTTTGCAAAAAGCCATAATGCAAATTTTATATGCAAATTCAAAATTGATATTTTACTTCATTTATCAAAAACGTTTGCATAAGTGTCCAAAGAATGTACACCAATTCTCTCTTACATTTTTTGTTCATAAAATGATACCTTTATTATTGTGTTAATTGATGAAATACAGGAGCAGTATGGTTTACAAAACATGTACCATGAATAGGTTAATTTACAGAACAACAGAGAATGGGTGATATTTGGTGGGCAAGGTAGGACGTTTCAATCCCCTTGTATGCTAGTCTCGGTCAAAATTCTTTGGGGGTGGGGCATCTCACAGGTTTTCGATTATTTTACTTTGTAAAGGAATTAAAGAATTTGTCAACATACCATATTGGTTGAGTTTCCTCTAACCTTTCTCACCCCATTTTATATATTTTGATATTTATATTGGGGTATGAAGTCAGAGCGTATGTCCATTCGAAAAGTTGGAATTCGCCGAAACTGCGTGGTGTCGGCATATGGTAGCTGCTTACAACGGGTCTAGCAAACTGAAACGACCTTACAGCGATCCCTACCAGTATAAAATCGATAGGAAGATGATATATCGTCTCCCGAAATTCGAGTACAGTCAAACCTGTCAATAGCGGCCACCCATGAGAAAAAGCCAAACTGGCCTTTGTACACAGGTGACCTATGTACACAGATTCACCTTTTATAATTATTTTGTGAACAAACACCATGTACCGAATAATATTATCGTTATTATTAATAATACTAATATTATTACGTTATCAAGATTGTTTTATGTGCACTATTCAACAAAATCATAAAATAGGTATATATGGTATATGTTGTTCTCTCCCAAATATATGTTCCACACAAGATTACTGTATCCTGCTCACTTTAATGCATCCTATAAATTAAATGATTACTGATTTTAAATAATCATCGGTCTTTGTTTTTGTGCGTCATGACAAAACAGCAATTTCACTACTGATTGATACCTTATATGCGACTGTAAGACAGAGGACTGTCTCTTTGGTCGGCCAGCTTGTGTAAGTTTCACTTGCAAACAGCTCTTCGCGCTTAACAAATAATATCCGGATAAGCTTGTTGCTCAACTCGCCAAGATCAAAAGACAGTCGGCTCATGCGAGAAGCCTGTCATGAATAGGAAACCAAAAGAAGCAGTGCTCTTTTTTATTCTTTGTGACGCATGAACCGAATCTTGGCCTGCCTTTCCAGACAAGTTTATAATATTGAATGACCCCTAACCCTGATGAAAAGGGATGTAACTCGTATCTCTTCTCAAAGACAAGCTTTTTTCTTCAGAGATAGCTCTAATTCACAGACAAATAGATGAAGATATCGAACTATACCTGTCACACTGGCAAAAAAGGCGACTTCCATTTCTGCTGCGATAACAGGACTAGTTTTCCCACCATCCCAGCAAACGAATTGCTTCGACCCTCTACCCTAATGATAAAAACTGCCTCGCGCTCGAATTTAAACCTACTGACACCTTTGAGTTACACCATCAACGTGACTGCAGTACGGTGAGTGCGAGATAAGAAATGTTTGCACATCGATTTACGTGATATTCCTTTATCTAAACAATGCATTCCTCATGAAGCAAACATTTTAGTCTGCATATATTTTTGTTGTCGTTTTTGTAGGTTTTAAAGGCAATTTAAACACAGTATTGGCTATAATATGCCGAGGAAATGGGCGCTAAGTGCCTTTCCCAAGGACACACCAATGTAGACGACCCGGGATGGTTTGGGCGGGTATCAAACCCGCGACCATTGGATTACGAGTCTGACGTTCAACCAACGTCTGCGACTCCCTTGCATATACTGAGCGGTCACTGTAGATATGCGGCAGTGACCGCTTAAGGCAGGGAGAAACCGTTGTTTGTTTAGGAAACACATAGCCGCAAGGCAGGTAACCGTTATATACAGGACATTTGTATAGGAAATATGCTGGTGGGAAATGAGAATGGCCGTTGTCAACAGGTGACAGCTGAGTAAAGGTGACCGTTATTACAGGTTTGACTATAACATTTGTCATGCCTTTAATCAGCTGAGAAACCAGAGGAAACTACACCATTGTCAGAATTTGACTTGGTACTCTCCAGTTTCAATTGCTAGTTACATGACTACCCGATCACGTAGCCTACGTGCACATGATGTCAGACTACACACTATGCTACACGAGTCATTCCTACAGTTCTAATGACATAGCAAACAATTGGGTCCTTTAATCTCATGTTACTTGGACAGTCTCTAATATTATTTCTTGCTTATCAAAGGCAGTTAATTTAATCCAAATTCCACTATAACAGATATGTGCAACTTCCTCCAAGGCGCGAGTTTTAAAAGTGGCCCGCAGGCCATAGGTTGCACATGCCTGCACTATAAATAGCAGAGTAACTGGTGCTCAAAGATCAGTATTCTACTAAGCGAAGTTTTTGCTGAAAATCTGACGTTGATTGTTTTAATTTTATAACCATTCAATCCACCCGTTTCAGAACAGCAGTACAAGAGTTGAGCATATTGCAACCTTTGCTCGAAATATGGATGTTTTTACACGGCTTTGCGTTGTTTATTTGTCCCATCTACATGACTCACGCGCCACGTGACTCGGTAAAATTGTAGGACACGCCTTGGGTCAAGGTAACTATTGCCGCGACTTAATGGGGCCCACTTAGGGTTTGCAAGAATCTTTAGCCGATATAACAACAACAATGATGATAATAATAGCAGAAGCATTGGTATTAGTTTTGTGATTGTTGTAGTTTTCAGCACACACTTAATTTTGCTGTTTACTTATGCTTGGTTATTAAATCATGCGTAAATTGATTTTACAACTTAAGAACTAATTTTTAAAGTTAAATCTTTCCCACTTATATAGTCAGGATTAACCTGATGTAAGACCACATACATACACACATACCAACGATTCAAGTGTGATGTGTAGTGTTTTATACATGTTACCATCCTCTGCAATAAATACATCGTTTCTAGAATTTTTTGAAACCTTGTTCTCATGTACTTGACATGATGTGATTCAGACTGCACTATAAAATAAAATGTTGTGATCAGATTTTTTAAATATTCATACACTCCTTAGGTAGCATAATTTTCAGTCATTCTCCTTTACTAAGCCAAAATGTGGGAAGAAATACACGTAACACATTAAAAGTTGTTTTTATTGCACGTATACTCAATAATGTAAGATTTATATTAAGGCACTACTGGTACGGGATAGACGGATATAGATGGAGGGATGGGGGAGGCGTGGTATCGTATATTCCAGTGCAGTTAAACCAGTTAGTTTAATGATAAATTGAATAGATAAGAAATCTTGCTGAACAAGATTGCGTTGCGTTACTAAATATCAGCCGGATTCAGTGAATTATGTATTCAATTTCTGTTCAAGTAACTGGTTTAGAATCCGAGCTAAGAATCCCTTTCCTCTTCCACATCTGTCGATTTAGATCTCCATACAATAACTTTAGTCCTGAACCTTGAACCTTGACCAAACTGTTCTGTGATAGTTTATTTGCCATAGGAAAAATAAAATAAGCTACTGATAAAGTGGTAAAAAGTTCATTGATCAAGTCACATATACTCACAAGAAGGAAAATGTTTTATTTTATGCTAGTCCGTGAATTAGTGGATTTTCCAAGAGAAATTATTTTGATAATTGACTTGAGTGAATGATGAATTTTATTTTTTTCACTGAAGAACGTTGTTCAGTAGACATTGATAACATTATGACCAAATAATTTAATATGTCATGATGTAATGCGCTTCGTGCAGTGGTAGGATGTCGACCTCTCACGCAAGAGAACCACGTTCGAATCCAACTAAGAACTTCATTTCTTTTTTTCAACTTTATTTTCCAAGTATGTACTTTTTAACCGGGAATTTGGAAAGAGAGGTATGTTACTACTCATATTTCCTGTGCGAATGTTCACAAAACACAGCAGAACATGAAAGATAAACAGCTGATATTACCGTAAGAATCCTATATATCAATCTGTTATACACTTTAGCTAGCCAACACGTTTGAGAATAACATAACAAGAAAATTTGCTTGTTCTGAGTGAATAACGAATATATTTATTCTCGTGGGTGAAAAAAATCGAGTATTTTCACCCACTCTATGAAATATATCCGTTATTCACTCAATACAAGCAAATATCCTTCATTTCTTGCATGATTTTGCTGATACTGTTTAACTCAGGGTAGGTTACTGTACCTTATATATCGCATGCTCTTGTTTCATAATATTACGAGGCTCACAATTATTTTCACAAAACTTTAAAGAGTGACTTAGTTGAGAGGTTTGCGCATTTATCAATTCCAAGACTTTATTTTTTTTTAAATTTATTTATTTTGTTTTAGATATTTTCTCATTTGGATGATAAATCATCAGATAAATAAAAAAAAGAAAAGAAAACAAATTACACTGACTCCTTTTAAAGGTTTTATTATATATATATATATATATATTCATAGCACTTTTGGAACTACTTTCTATCTCCATTTAGGAAGTATCTCTGCCATTAAGCATGTTATTTAGACATGTATTTCCATATTTGGGCTTATTTCATTCTTCTTTTCCTTCTCTTTGTCTCTGCCTCTCCCCATCAGGATGAATAGATCTTAAGCTGTGTCATGACTGCTGACCCTTTAGTTATACATTGATGTAATCAATTAGAGGGCACGTCAAGAGTGCCTAAAAATGAACCCCAAACAACAAAAACAGGCTTCGGGTATTCACTTTTTTATAATTAGTTTTCCACATGAATGATGCAAATTGTCAGCGACTGAACTTACATGACCTGTTGCTATTCGATATTCTGTGTCACTCATACAGTATCGTATACCTGTTACACTGAACGACAAACGGTACACATTTTTAAGAAAAACTATTGATTGCATATGGTAATACAATTGCTGAAGTAGCAATTTTAACTGTCATCACAATCATAATCATGTCTGAAAACGATGGAGAAATCAGGCATTGCTTAGTGTCGATTGCAAACGGAAATTAAATGACAATCGAAATTTGGGTACAGCGTCTGCTACTGAATTGGACTGCAAGCTTGCCAACACACAAACATTCACGTTTGAATGCAGAAATTAAAACAAACATAAAACAAACATAGAAAGGAACCAAAATCCTTACAAGTAAACTCACACTAATTAAAATCTGTTGTTTAATGATCTTACGCTCTGATATCTGTTGACCCGTTCTGTCATGTTTCCATAGTATTCCCACCCCAGCAATGTTGACTGCATCAATCCGCGCAAGAATGTGTTAAGGAAAATAAATATCTCTTCATTTTCACATGAAAACGTTTATTAATTTGACAAAATGCACAATCTGAAGCATTATATGTACAATCAACATTTGTAAAAAGTCGCTGTTCTAAAATTATTGTAAAATTTTGGAACTTCTTTTTATCGATGTAGTAATGCAGCCGTTAATCGCATAGACAAAGAATGATGAAAAATCCATGCAAATCGAAGTGTTTTGCCTTTACAAATATATAATAAAAAGAAAATCTACGTCTTTTGAGTAGATATAAGAAAATATTTGACGAGTGAAGTGGAAACATTATATTGTCACGAGTGACAATACAAACTATTTTCACTTCACTCGTGAAATATTTCCTTATATCTGCTCAAAAAACGTAGATGTCCTCTATATACTACTACTACTTACTACTACTAGCAATACACACAGTTGTTGTTATTATTATTATTATTATTATTGATGATGTTGTGATGGTGGGTGGTGGTTGTCTCAGTGAAACTATATATTCTACACATATTATTTGATTATTATCTCTAAAACTTCATGAAGAGAACACTACTTAAGCAATGCACATTGAGAGCACGTAAGTATTAAGTATTTCCTGGTGGAACTGTTCACTTCTCGAGACCATCCACCTCCACCCACCGAACAGATCACACACTAATTGTTGCAACTCGAGCTGCCTATTTTACACAAAATTCTTAGTAATAAACCTGGACCAGTCTGGACAACGTTCTCGATTATATTTATATTGATACGTAAAAAGAAAATGTGCTATACTGTGGATGCTATACCCTTCATCGTAGTTAATACACGGATGTAGAATGGTTGTATCTTGGTGGTTAAGTGGCTAGTGACTTTGGGTCACCAAAAGTAATCCAAGGCACAACGTAAAAATTTTTCATCTACTCGTGTACCTACTATATTTTCTCTCCCCCCTCCCTTTTTAAAATTGAAACTCATATACATATATATATGTACAGGCCTAGAATTTAAAAGAAAATTCTTTGTAGCCAGAAGGACTAGTAGATTGAGATATTTACTAGTACCGCTGAATCTTCACTAGTTCTTCCCACAAAAAAATGTTATACACGTACTAGATTAACAACCCTTTTATTTCTTAAATATCACAATCATTCATAATTCAGAAGTATAAACTTTTTGATTGGAAACCACTAAAGTTTCTTAAAAATAGAGCCTCGTCATCGGAAAACCCCCCCCCCCACACACAAAAAACAACAAATAACCTGATATGATAAAAGGACAAAGACTCATTCATACTGGTCAATATGTATCGTAACTCGACAGACAGACAATTTAAGGCAGTACCCGTTGTGTTGCAGTGAAAGCAGGGTGAGATATCTCATTATAGCAGTATAGACATTGTGGGTGTTTTCACATCAAATACAAACCTTTGAACAAAATATGTGTCTCCATGATGCTAATCCTTTAAAGACGGAATGGTTAATCATAATAGCAATTTTGTTGACCATGGCACTACAATGGCGGTTTGATAAGGATCCTAAGTCTGGTTTACAGTCTATTAGTTCGAATTTCCTCTGACCTTTCCAACGCCATGTTAGATATTCTGACATTTATGTTGGAGTGTGAGGTCAGAGCTCATTGCCTATCGAGAAGTTAGTATTCGCCGACACTGCCCAGTGTCGGCATAGGGTAGACGCTTACTACCAGGCCTAACAAACTTAAAGGACCTTACATCGATCCTTGCCCGCATGAAATCGATATGAAGATAATAAATCTTCTCAGAAGTTGCGAGTACAACATTTGTTATGTTTTAATTCGTTGACAGATTGATCATGCAGAGAACAAGTTTTGTTGGTATCACGTGACTACCGCATTGACATGAGCTCTCTGCGTGATGAATCTGACTTTTTTCCAGGTTGCTGCAAACAGCGACAGGTTTTTGGTGGTTGTTCTCAGAATAAATATGTTGAAAATTATGTCTTTTCGTTTGTTTTTGTGGGTTATTTGTTGCTTGTTTCATATAATGTTTTCAGTTTATTTATTTGTACTACAATGTTGAAAAGGGGCTTTTGTTGGTATCACGTGAGTGGAGAGAATTGGGTCAGATTTCGTCAGACCAATAGTTTTATCTCGTCTGTCAACGAATGAAAGACATAACAAATGTTTTACTCGCAATTTCTGAGAAGAAAAATCATCTTCCTATCGATTTCGTGTGGATAGGGCTCGATGTAGGGTCGTTTAAGTTTTCTAGGCCCAGTAGTAAGTGGCTACCCGATGCCGACACCGCGTGGTTTCCAACCCCAACATAAATCTTAAAATATCTCAAATGAGGTAGGAGAGGTCAGAGGAAACTCGGAATAACAGCCTTTGACATAAAATTTTACCTTATAAATCTAACAAAATGTCCACAGAATAAATCTGCCTGTTAAAAAGAAGAAGAAAAAAACCCCAAAGATTTTCAACGAGTATCTTTCTCCTTTCATCATTTCATGTGTGATTTCCAATCTTTGTTGATTAAATACATACTGGGTTACCAGACAATACCATTACATGATAAACCTTTCTAAAGTTGGCACAATCTGTGAACATATATTTTTGTAGCATATCATCCATGGTATGATTTTGTTTTGATTATACCTGTAATAATATATAAATATACTTGTTTTCTTTGCAGATGAAGAGGACCAAAAAAGACTCAGATAAGGAAATTCATTCCTAGGAAAGACGCACTTAGTGAATGAATGGAAAAGAAAATCGAAATTGCTTTGATGAAAAATGTATTTTGTACTTTGGACGTAGTGATAGTGTTGCTTATTCAACACGATTAAATGTAAGAACGTTTAAAGGCAGAGTTGGTATGATGTTAATATGAAGCAGACACAAATCAGAACTAGATGAGGTCGTTTGTTTAGAGGAAAAAGACAAATTCTATTCAACAATGGATGGCGAAGTATCGACTAAAGATGATGTGCTGAAGGAAAAAGAGACAAAACTTCGTCCCACTCGTATCTACAAACTTAGATGGGACCGTTTAGAAACACTTAAGAAGAATTTAAATGACAAATTTGAAGAGATTCAATTAAACTGGAACCCGGATGAATATGGATTTGATGTACAACTCTTTACCATAGCAAAAGAGTCAAAATGTAATCTTGTTCATGTCATGAAAAACTTTATAAGAAACAATGAAGAGTACGTAAAAACTTACACAAGAGAAACATTTATTCTTATAGCTGTGAACTGTGATGTGAGTCTGAAGGGTGCTTTTGCTATTTGCACAAGTGCAGGATATCACAAGGTACTACCATATGTCGACACAACATTTGCGTATTCTGTTTCCAAGAAAATTCTTGACCCAAAGAGTGTAGCTCAATTGAAATGCAGATTTCTGGATGGCCAAACAATAAGCATTGACAAGTTGTTTCATAAGGACAGAAGGGGCTCATATCTTCCAAATGTCACAATGATAGTTTCTTTATAGCCGAAGGATTCCAGGCCCAAATCAAACCCGTGTCTGATTCAGATTTAGATTTTCTTTCAAGCTCACGTTCGTCGATTAAAGTGACAAGGGTTAGCTTGAAAATTATGAAATCCTTCTTTCTGAGCGATATGCTTAGTCTTCTGAAGGAGCTATTGAATGTACATCTGTCTAACGATTATGAAGAAGCAGAAGAGTTCGAGTTTTTAAACTATGTCAAACCAGTGAAAAGCAGTGATCTCAAAAAGAAATTGGACCGCCATCTACAAGGATATTTTTTTAAGGACAGTAAAGTTAACAGAAACGGATTCTTTATATGCCATAAAAACTATGAAGAATGGGTTAGATGTGAAGAAGTTAAGCTATTGGAGAAAACAGAAGATGGTAAGGTCGAGATACAATCATGGGAAGGTCCACCATATATTTCGGATATTTTTGATGCATTGGGTAAGGAACAACGAGATTGGTCCACCTTACAGATTATGTATCAATCAAAGGGAAAACCGCGGTCTGACAAATTTCTTAACTACATCCATGGGCATGTTCTGTATAAAAGAAAATATTACTTCCACATTGGCAAGGATTGGTTTAAAGTAGATGTAGAATATATTCGAAGAATGGACCACGCATTCTTTAAACTGGTTCAAGAGAAGCTTCTCTTGGTGAAAGACGAAGGTTATCTGCCATTACCTTGGTGCAGTGAAAAGTGTTCACAATTTCGAATTAATGCTGATCATTGCATCACATTCTGCAACGATGTGTTGCATAAAGATTTGACTGAGGAGGATAGAACAAAGATTAAAGATATTTTTCTCCCAAGTGATCGGAAATCAGAGCATGTGCAATTCCGCTCATTACAAGCCCACGAAGAAACGAAAGGTCTTTCGTCTAGACCTAATGGCCCCAACGCTGAGGAGGAAAATGAACCCCCGCTTCCTGCCTCTTACGAAGCAGTCGGAGAAAATGAATGTACATTATCGGATGATGATGATGATCATGACGAGGATGATGATGATAATGACAATTCAGTACAAAAAGGAAATAAACGCAGTGCCAGTCCAAGACAAAAGAGGAAAAAAGACGCTGAGGAAAATGAACTCCCGATTCCCGACTCTTACGAAGCAGTCGGAGAAAATAAAGATGATGACGATAATGATGATGACGACGATGATGGTGATGGAAATTCAGTACAAAAAGGAAAGAACGGCAGTGCTAGTCCAAGACAAAAGAGGAGAAAATACGACTCTAAAAAGTACAAAGTGTCTGATTCAGTAAAGAGCCAATTATCTAAAGTAATTGGAAAAGTTGAATGCAAACTCTGTCTGAAAAGCCTCACATCGAGAGATGAGGAAAAGTACAACAAAATGTATTACATACTCTTAAATCAATTTCTTGAAGAAAACCCAAGAAGCTCACTGAATGAAGACTTGGCTGTAGACCCTGACAATAAATTTCCGACATTTCTACATGGAGACAGAATATTGGCCGAAAACGTAGAACTGTTTGATATTTTAAAGATCACAAAGAATAAAGTATTTCTTTATCATGTGAAGGAAGGTTTTGGACAGAAAACCAGAGATGCCGTCTCACAGATAAGAGTATCTGCAAGTTTGATAAGCAAGGCAAGGGAAACGAACCAAACGCCAATTATCCTTGGCAAATGGTACGAACAAATAATGAACTACAAAGAAAAGGAGGAAATAAGGCTAAAACTGAAGAAGGACTTGGAAGAGCGGAATTGTTCAAAAGAGGAGTTCCTTGATTTGTTTCTAAAGAGGAAGATTGTGTATGTATATGCCTTCCTTGATAATACAAAGGGAAGAAAACCGTTTAACGAATTGGTATCGCATGAACAACGTATAGTACTACAGGAAGATTTCTATGAGGCACTTAAGGTGAAGTCCCAGGAAAGCAAAAAGAAGTTGGATGTGTTGTGCGAGTTTTTGAAATCAAATACTATTATTGCTGAGAAAGATAACGGATTCAGTGTTGAAAAGAAATTTCTGGACCTCAACACAAAGGAACTATTCCAAATTTTTAAGGACGGAGGTTTCTCTGATAGACATGCTGACATACTATTCCACACTCTACAGAAGCATTTTGTGCCAACAGTTTCAATTAAATCACATATTGCCAAGTTTGAGCTTATCAGAATGGCACACGATTTCAACAGTTTATTTCCTGATTTTGAGCTGAAGTTTTGCCAAATAAGGAAACCATGAAAATAACTGACTTACAAACAAAATGCTCCAGCTCCGTAGAAGGAAAAAACATTTGCATTGCATTGGTATATTTTATCATTTATCGCATTCATTTAAAACCCTTTTAGCTACTATGAACTAGTAAAAAAATTGTATTCACTCAGCAGACATGTTTGGGAAATGTTCTGTCATCTAGAGAGTGTATCTGCTACGCAAGAATACCTATACTCATAACTTGGTTCCATCCCTTTTGGGGAATGTGGGCTTAGTTGAGAGGGTATGGGGGTTTTATGTGCAGGGAAGGCGATGGGTTCCATAACTCGTGGATCTGGGTTAGACTCCCAGTAGTGGACGAACAAATTATAAATCTTTCCCTGGAGCTAGGCGATAGGTACCATTACTCACGGCATGAGTTTGCTTGGAACATATTATAACTCTCTAACCTGTCTGATTATATGTGTGTCATTCTATTTAAATTCCTTTCATATAATCATGTATCCATGCATACATTGTGGGATCTAGTAGTAAGCGCTTTTCTTCTCTGTATGATATATATATATATATATATATATATATATATATATATATATATATATATATATATATATATATATAGTATCATTTTTTAATTACGATTTCATGTATATATACTTTGCATTTCTAAAAGGAAATCCAGAGGATTTGTACATTTAGCTAAGCATTAATTTCTGCTTGCCAATCAAGTTGGTTCCCGTACACCTCTAGCTCTTCAGCCTTGTTCCATCCTTTTATGAGGATGACCTCATGGCCGAGTGGATAAGAGCGACGGTACGTAGGCGATGGTTGCCGATACTGGTGGTACGGGTTCAGTTTCTGCATGGAACGAATCGTAACTCTTTAACCAGTTTGATTATATGTTGGTCCCTTAATCAAAAGCAAATATTTACACACAAAACACACACACACACACACACACACACACACAAAACGAAGGACCGCAACTATCGAATTGAAGATGAAGAATTCAATGTGATAAGTTCTACATATATTTGCAAAATTATGCGTTATGCAAGCGTAACTGAAAATAGGAAAGGGAAGTCCTTTTTAGCAGATCATCTTGATGAAACGATTGTGCAATTGTGAATAAACAGAACAAAGGGTTTTTGCAACAACCATAGATGGCACTGATGACCTCCTTCCGTTAATTAGTATCCTTGTTTCTAGTCCTTTACAGTTGTGAGATTGTTTGAAGAAGACGAATTGAGACTGAGACTTGATGTTCTTTAGTATAAAATTGTGAATTGATATGTACAGCTTTATGCTTAAAGCTGTATTCTCCTTCCAAAATAAATCTTAAATCATATAAAGAGGATGTTCTGTGTTGCTCGTAACTATGTAAAAAATATTGTGTCTCGACAAAAATACACCTAGACCGTCCTGTTCAGCTTGCTTATAGTATGGGAAATTATGTTGTGCGGACTAAAAGTAGTCTTGATTCCACCGACTGACGTCACGGTTTGAAGATGAGACATGTTTTCCAAAACTGGAAATACTTACTGAGTTCACGTGATTGTTTTGGTTGTCGGTTGGACCTAGTTCTTTTTTTTATGTAGAACATAGAGCATGTGTTCTCCACTGGGTTTTTGATAACCCTGGAGTTAATTAATGGTCTACGTGACCCTTCACTTGCTTGTTAACGATTGCACGACAAATAACACTTGAAATCTCCATAGTTTATTTACACCTTATCTTGTCTGCCCGATGCCCGACGCGTATGGCCATAGCACTCCCCCCTGCACCGTCCCTTTTATGTTTAACTATCGTTTACACTTTTTCAGTTTTCATTTGAAGTGATACAGAATCATGTCATGCCTTTATTTCAATTTATTATATAGTATTTTGAGTGAATGTAGCTGTTAAGCCTCTCACCTACTTAATTATACTAATAGAAAAGAACATTCGAAATGTCTATGATCAGCGGGCTTATGTTTTGAATTTGGATGTCAGACAGATGAGGAATCCTATTTCCATTATAAAGAAGTAGACCGTACCTGCTATACAAATAATATGCGATCATATTGTACGGAAACTGTACACCTTTATATGTACTGTATCCAAATAAAATATTATCCAATGTTGTTATCTGTTAGCCAAAAGAAACTCGTCAATTTTTGCAATATTTTTCTTTTCATTTTAAAGACTCTTAATGGCTAAAAAAACATTTTTATTACTTTTAATACCCTTCGATTACTTCCCCTTAGTACATTTATAATGAGCAGGTGAATACACAATAATGTGAATTATCTGTTAATATTTCCACCTAGTTTCAAGAGTCCTACTTATTACCATTTGCCCTATTTTAATTTCATATTTTTTCCTGGAGGAAGCATAAATCCTGTTACATCGGTATTAAGGGCAATTAGAGAGCAAATAAAGCAATTAAAGCTGCTCTTTGATTTTGATCCCATAAGGAGAGTGTATCAATCTATATGTTTATATATACTTGGCACAATATGTGGAATGAAAACTCTACAAGCAAGCTTTAAAACATCCAACCTACCATTGGAGGGTGGTATCCTTCATATAGAATAAATCGCAGAGATTTTTTTAAAGATACTTGTTATAGAACAGTATTTACCTTTTATCTTGTAAGATGATATATTTATTTTTATATCGAAGGGTTTGCCTTTCAGAAGATTAAAGTAATTTGTAACATTTTGAGTTTTGCAATCTTTTTAAGATCTTTGCCTTTTATATTTATGTACATTTTGAAAATTTTATACGTTGGATCGTTACTATATCGCCAGGATTGTGCTGACGTACCGTTAACTCACCCTCCTGTACATCCATACTTACTCAATTTGAGTGTGACCTTTGCATGAAAACCTTCATTAGCTTTGTGTAGAGAAGACTTGTCACAAGGTTATTCCAGGCACTTCAACTAAGAAAAGTAACAAGAATATATTTATTATCTCGTTTAACCAATTGTAAGGCAAAAAGTGTTTTCTCGAATTTTATCTATAGGTCAGTCCACTTAATTTGAAGGCCTCTTAACATTTACACAGCTGTCGACTTTCTACTTACGTTTTTATATAATTTTACATGAATGATACATCAACAAGAATCTAATCAACGCTCGTACCAAAACGTTACGCTAAAAGATTTTGCATATTATACTGCAATATCCTTTGATCACAGAAGGGGATAGGTAGAATTTGTAATGACTGTTTTGTCCCTTCATCCTATTATAATTAAGTTTACCATAGAATTCTTATTAAACGTGCATTGAAACGATTATGAAAGTCTACATCAACTACCCAATAAATTGGTTTGTTGGTATTAAGGACAATGTGAAGTTCAAAAAGGAAATAGATAATGATGAGAAGAGAAGAGTGCAAAAAGCAACAAACCAACCGTGAATAGTTAGTAATACTATGGTCAAAATGAATATGATTCAGTAATTTGTATTCATATTAAGGACATTGTAATTGACCAATGTTCTGTCTCAATTAATAAAGGCAACGGAACAGGTTCTGAAAGTAAAGATCAAAGAGTGGAGATTTATAACTCGTCCAACGGATAATCTGAACTGTTCATCAGACCTAGAAAGTTTAGCTATACAAAACTCAGACTGGTTTCAGATTCTTTACAGTCAGCATTTAAGTTTATAATATTTTTTTTTTATAATTGGTACTGCTATGCAAGAAAATTCCTATATGTCTTTTGCTCAGTATGCAAAATTGTCAGGCGGAGAGACAAAATATAAACTTCTTTTGGCAACGATTCTATGCCAGAATATCCATCTAGCGTAGAACAATAAAACTGCAGGTCAAACTAAACAAATTAAAACAAAATCAATATGACGTTTGCAAGTTATTTGCTATATTTGAAGGCGCCACTAAATTAAGTGGGCAGACCTGTATATATATATATATATATATATATATATATATATATATATATATATATATATATATATATATATATATATATAAAATAAAAAAAATAATAATAATAATAATAAAGGCACTTGCGTCAACTTATCTTTCATACGCGAGTTCCCTTCTGCTTGAAATTAAGTAACTGAGCTGCTTCACTTAACATATTCGAATCGCTCGAGTTTTGATAATGCTATATATATGGCAGTTGTAAATAAAGTATGTTCGGTATATGTATGATGTTCCTACTTCCAATAAACACAATTTCCATCATCCACCTTAAGAATACATTCACCAATTCTCATGTTATGCATAACCGTGAGAGTGGTGGGTACATGTCATTTATAGATGACCCTCATTTTCATTTTATTTTATTTTAATAGAAGTATGTATAAATATAATTTATATGATGAGGATAAATGAGAACTCACGTTTGAGATGTATCAAATGATCAAGTGAACTATCAGCTATATGTGTTTTGTTGGTCTTTTTCTTTTTCTTTAGTTTTCTTTGTTTGTTTTGATTTAGAGTACAATTTCTCTTGTTTTGCAAAAGTTCAATTCTTTTGTAAATACTTCATGTCTTGTTGTTAGTTGTACAAATCATTACTTTGAAAATTGTTCATAAAATAATATTTTGCTGGAATTTAAAGAAAACATTGATCAGGTGCCTATAACGTTGTCAACGAAACCTTTGTTTTCAGGTCAATACTTTGCAATTTGTGTCTTTCTGAAAAGCAAATTTATATAGCATTAACTGTGCTTTAAAGGCTTAAAAGCATGATTTATACGCCCGCCATAACGTGGAGCGTAGTATGATATGATGTTGTTCATCCATCCGTCTGTCCATCCATCTGGGTTTTCTCCAATCTGGTCACCGCATAATAACTCGAGTTGTCCACCAGCTTCCCTTACCATTTAAGGCTCAAAAGCACAAAGATCAAGGTCACTATGACTGAAAGAAGGAAATGGTTTCTGCACAGTAAATCAAGTTCTCGGCCATCTATAGTGACCAAACATTGCTGACAGCTTGCAATTCGAGTAAATAAAAACCTATCCATTTGGGGTTCAAAAGGTTTAAATACCAATGTCACTGTGACGCAACCCCCCCCCCCCCCAAAAAAAAAAAAAAACCAATGGTTTCCGCACAATAACTCAAGTTCTGCACCATCTACAACTCCCAACTTTGTCTCAGCTTGTACTTGGGGTTAAGGAAGAACCCTATCGATCTTAAGCTCAAAAGGTCAAAGTTTAAAGTATGACCCAGACTGAAAGAAAAAAATGGCTTCATCACAATAACTTGCGTTCTCCATCATCTACGATTACCCAACATTGTGGATGGTTTGCATTTGGGGTGGGGAAAAAACATTTGATTTTGGAGTGAAAAAGTCAAAGGTTAAGGTCACTGACTGAAAGCATAAAATGGTTTATGGACAATGATAACAGTTTTGCATCACATTCCTCAGCCAAACTTTGTGAATGGCTTGCACCTAAGGTAAGTAAGAAGCCTATTGATCTTAGGGGTAAAATATCAAAGGTCAATGTCACTGTGACTGAAAGAAGCTGAGTGGTTTTAGCACAAAAATTTCAGTTATCTACATAGATGACTTTTAAACACGGCGCGGACATATAATGTGCCGTTCACGCTTCTCTTGCTTATTTGGGAAAAATAATTTGATACCAAGCTGAAATGTTGTTATTGTATTAATTAGTCATGATTTCTTTCATTCAATAAATATGTATTTTAAATATGATTATATACGTCTTGTTTTGTATTCAAAAGTTGTCATAGACAGAGTGGAGCGATAAGAAGACGGTTGCAGCTATACCTGGCGTAGTTCCTTGGCCGTAAAGGTTGCGCAAGTTGAATTTGTATTGATTAGTCTACTGATTAGTGGTGAGTAAACAAAGCAAAAGGGCATGAATTTCAACATTTCATAGGGTTTCTGAGAGGTCATAAACCTTTGTAAATTTCTCTAATTAGACTTTAATTGGTCCTCGTGTGGGTTATAAAAAGGCTTGCAAATATGGTGTAACTTTAAAAAATGTACGAGCACATGTATTTCAGGTTCGGTCCATTCTACTTTATTTATAGAATATATGACGGGTGTTCTATTTCGTACAGTTGTATTTCCTTCAAAATCCAAATCAAACATATTATTTTAAAATCTACTTCGCTGTATACTTTAACTATATAAAAGCAATATACTTGTTTGTATAGAAAAAAATAAAACAACTCGGCTTGATTCTGGCAGGATCATTGACAAAGAAAGAGAAAAAATAATATCTTTCTTGGATTGCGATCTAGAGATCCCTGTCAAACTTAACGATCACTCTACACACTGGGCTCATCTAACGCTAGGTTCACCATGGTGAGATTTTCAGATGACAAGGTACGAAGAATGCAAATAGCATTTTAAAATATGTTCAGATGTTTGGTGTTTTTTTCGTGTAAAGCGTAGTCGAATACCTCCATAATTTATTTGCAAAACGATAGCATTTCATAAGACATTTTGTTTGTGCTTTTAGGGTAAATATTGGCTTAAAGTCGGAGAAAAGCCGTTATTTAGAATGTCGAAATTGCACAAAGTGTGTTTTTCAATTCTTTATGTTAGTTGGAGTTATATCATTTTGTTTTCCCTTTCGTGGATTTTCAAGAAATTCGGAACTAATTTGTGCAAAATATATCGAAATATTTTGTCTTCTTGAAATGCAATTTTAGGATTCTGAACACCAGCCGCTTTAGGGACAAAAGCGACATTGTTTTCTAAGAGTGAATGCATAGTCTGAGAAATTCACAATGCCGTTGTTTTGTTCTATACATTTGAACTCCTTTCATTTTCAAACTGATAATTTTGAAATAGGACCCTTTCAAAGTAGTCCATCCGTGTTTTTATTCGTAACACAAAAGAAAAAAGCTTTGCAATTGCTGAACTAGCACATCGATATAAAGTGAACTTTTGTCTTTAAATTGTTAATTGCACATCTTTTTGTTATCCCTTCTACCCTTAAAGGAGATAATGGAACCAACCGATATGTATATTAAGCAAACACATATATGGCAATACATTGCCATATCTAAACACTTGATCGATAATTAATGGATATTAAAGGTATTTCTACCTTAAAAAAGTTTATAAAAAACAGCAGAATCAACATACAATGAATACATACCAATTACATACATCAGACCCGCTCAAATAAACTTCTAAACTTAAATACGTACTCATCTCAAAATTTGGTTAATCTAAAAAATGTTCGAAAGTCAAATTTAAACCAATCTCGCAGTTTCAAGCGAGAAATAACCAGCTTATCTTAAAACGAAGATTTACTGGAATTATTCTAGCATAGTTTGCAAAAGCAAAAACAGAAGAGAAAAACCATCATCAATCAAAGTTTGAGCCGAGTTTGTACTTGAGGCTTTAATGTTGTATGAAAACGGAACCAAATTACTCCCTACCTGCATGGAAACTACTACGCGAGGTGTTACGACAGAAATTGCTTTAATTTGTTCATAAAATAGAATTGACTGAATACGACGGTAACATCTCGCTGCCTTCAGTGCAAAAATATAACATATGTGAGCTGATTCTCCGATGCTTTAAGCCAGTAATGTACAACAGAATGTATATAGCAGTGAAGAGATTCTGAACTCTAAGTCAGATCATGCGCTCACTCCCTACCTGTGAACTTATTTGTTGAAGGAATGTGGTGCGTAATGACTTTTTGATTTTGCGAAGGATTGCTCCAGTCGCCCCGCAGCTATGTCCATATTAGGGTGAAGGTAGGCGCATTACGGACAAAGGAATCCATATAAACGGCACCCTTGAGGGCGAATGCAAGCTAAATTGCATTTGCATTATGATAGTTCTTCTTTCGCTTTCGTAAATTGATCACCTTATTCTTTGTAAATTTTAAATTTTACCACTTTACTCATTGTCGATTTTAAATTCTGTTTTTCATATGCTATGTGAGAACAATGATCTAAGTGTCTGAAAGCATTGTAATCATCGTTTCAATTTCATATTTTTGAAATTCTTAGTAATCGCAATTTTATTTTTATGATGTGCAATTTTAAATATAGAGTGTCGGGGATTCTTCCACCTTTGCTAGAAATTTATATATATATATATATATATATATATATATATATATATATATATATATATATATATATATATATATATATATATATATATCACCAACGAAAAATATAGGAATGATAAAGATTGATTCTTTACTCTTTCTTAATTTAGTCAGTATTGCTTGTAGCTATAGTATTAAATTTGTCATTATAAAAGATTTCATGTTCTACGATAAAAAAAATCCGAAATGAATTCTTTACATTTTATAAGTTATAAACCCTGATTTTCGGACATTATTGTTCTAACATTCGAAATCTTTTATTTATTTGAATTCATGCACAACAATTTGCATATTTGTCCAGAAATATTGGTTTTCTGCTACATCACAAGTATATATTGGCTACTTTCTGATTTAATTAGATATTTGATCACTTACATAATTTTTATGTTATTTTAAATACAGATATTATAGCAAATATAAAGATGGTAAGACCTAATTAATTGTTTGCATAAAGAAGACTAAATTCAAGTCTTTTTATCATACGTAATTTTAAATATTGTTTTGATCTAATACAGCTAAACTGCATCTATATTTCTGAGAGTTTTTCTCTTCATCGTTCATCAGCGTCGAACCTGGTCATCTCTTGCACCCCGCAAAATGTAACACATAATTCGAATTCCTCGACGGAGTGACACCTCCCAAGTCACTGTGAGGTATATAAACCTCGATTTTGTTTATTATTCGGCTTAAGAGTATCTACATGATTATTTCTGCAGGATGGCAACTAATTATGTTTGTTTTAAACTGAAATATTTTCCTGACTTCAGTGCAGATGAGCCATTTTTCATACATTGGTAAACAAGTATGGAAAAAAATGCACAGGGGTCAATTGCAAAACAATTTTGGCAAATGATACAGTCATATTTTGTCGGTAAATGAGATATATTGATGTGAATGAATGACATAGATGAAGATACAATTTATTGTTATCAATATTTCGAAATCCATTAAACTGCATGATTGAGAGTAAAGTTCTCTTTTCGCATGTTGGAGGAGTTATGGTGGCAAGGGATAGTTTTGTAAATTGGCTGCTGTCAAATTTCTTGAATTAAGGCTATGATGTGATTTTTTAGCTATTATTGTTTACTAATTAACGATATGGATATATTTGTAAATTAGGTGTTTCAGGCTTGTGTTGGCTAGGAAGCAGAGCCAGCCACCCATAACCGTAGACACGTTGGTTCAAGGCAAGTAGAATAACTAAAAAACGGCCTGGATGGCAAGTTTGAATTGATTCAAGCTGTTTAGTACACATTGTTTTCCGCCTAGAGAAAGGGCTTATGTTTGCACTGTGAGCATCATTTTGTGTCAAAAATTACCTTCGTACGTGAAAAATGCATGTATACATTTGGGGTTGGGGTGCATAAACTTCTTTTACTATGAACCTCCATTGACTTGTCAGCTCAAGTGAATGATATTGTTTTGTTTTATTATAGCTATCCAAAAATATGGACCTTTTTGACCTCACTTGCGTATTTTATTGTTATGCATTTTTATATTAGGCAGGGGATGCGGCATTATAAAATTGCATAAAAACTGTCCCGTGCACCTATAGTAAAATTTTAAAACAGATTTGTGAATGCGTCAGGTATTGGATGACAGAGCTTTGTTTGTAAAGCGTTATATTTACATATATACAGCTGAAAAGGCACACTCAAGGATTATATTTCCTTTAAGGATATGTAGAATTTGATCCGACGATGAAACATGAAACGACCATCCTTCAATTAAATTCACGATAGAAGTTTCCAACTCAAGCCACGTTTTTCTGGACATCAGAAGCAGACTGGTAGAAAACAAACTCCACACATACATCTACTCAAAACCTACTGATAAACAGCAGTATCTTCTCCCATCCAGCTGTCATCCAGAGCATTGCATTCGGAACATTCCGTATAGCCAGGTACTGAGGATATGTAGAATTTGATCCGACGATGAAACATTCCAAGAAAGGTCTGAAGAGTTCTCTGAACATTTGATGAACCAAGGCTACGACAAAGTCCTGATTGTGGAGGCAACACAAAGGTCTAAACGAACAAACCGCAATGGCCTATTAAAATATAGAGAAAAAGAAAAGATTGATCGGATACCATTTATCCTGATCTACCATCCAGACAACCTCTAAGTAAGTGAAATCATCCAGAAACACTTGCCCGTCGTGGAATCTTGTGACACACTAAAGTTAATCCTCCAGAAGAAATCAGTAGTAGCCTACCGCAGACCGAAAAACTTCCAAGACATCCTAGTCAGAGCGAAGCTAACGCCAATCACAAACCAAGATCATCCTAGGACATATGGTCCCTGTGGTGATAAAAGCTGCAAAACCTGTCAACATATGATAGAGACCAGCACATTCTCTAGCACAGCGACGATCCAGAAATTGAACATACATGGTTCAAACAGAATGTGCAAAACAGAGAAAGTAAGATATGCGGCCTTCAATATGTCAGAGAAACAGAACAGCTACACACAAGAATCAATATTCATAGATCTGATTGGATGACAAAGAAGCTGGAGAGAAGTCCAGTTGCAGAACACTTCTTTTCCTCTGACCACACTTTCAGTGATGTAATACTAACTGCAATTGTTCACACCCCCATCTGGAGTTCCGAAACCAGGAAAAAAAGGAATCTTGCTAGATACGCCGCCTTAGAACACTGACACCAAGCGGCTTAGACCAAGGAGACTCCAAAAGGACAACCACACGGAAATAAAATCATCATCTGTTTACAGCCACAACTTTTTCAATTAATTCATTCATTCATTTTACTCATTACTCACTCATTGACCTATAATTACTACTGTTTTGTGCAGTTCTTCCTGGTGTTATTATTGCTATGGTCATTACTCGCATTACAGAAACAATGAAATATCCGGGATATAAATCACGGTTACACCAGTTTACATTTAAAAAAACAAAACAAATGGCGTTATAGCTCCTCCCTTTGTAGGACAATACCAACTAGTTTACCATATCATCAGTTATGTTGAAGCCTCTAGGCGAAGCATCAAACATTTTCATGCCTTAATTCCATTAAAAATAGTCATGTAAACTTTTGTAATTTCAACGCTCTTTTGTGGGTTTTTTTTTTTGTTTGTTTTTTGTTGTTGTTGTCATGTCGCTGTTATGTGTTTGCCTTTGACAAAAATTCAGTGAGAGTCGAAAGGGCATAGGCTAGATGAAAACTAGTTTTGCACTGTTCGTTGTCAGTTTGCTGCATTTATCTTAATCATTCCCTGACACACGCGATCCCTTACTGGATCCAGTGCACTTTAAAGGGCTGTTGTTCGCCATGTGATTTGTATATATATATATATATATATATATATATATATATATATATATATATATATATATATATATATATATATATATTGATGAAACTTGTAATACTTCTCCGTGGCCTTTCACTCGATTGTTTACCATTCACGGTATTTATTATGAGCGAGTTTTACCCTTAGTTATGTGCCTGTTTGGTGGCAAAACTACCGGATATTAAAGACAGATTCTGCAACACCTTAAAGCTAGGGCCCGCGACACAACAGGACACCGCTTCCGTTCCAACGTCATTTGCGACTCTGAACTATCAGGCGGAACTTATAAATGCCTAAGTTTGTGGAAGCTATTTCCACTTTTGAAAAATTATTTGGTGCAAAATCCAAGTACTGGGGTGACTCGCCCCTACAGTTGTCGTAGAAAAGTAATGAAATGTATCCGAAAGATGATGGTCCTTGGCTACCTCCCTCGAGCCCTCGCACGACCAAACTTTCGGCTCCTTACAAATTCCCGTTCAACCGCTGTCTTCTTCGCAGAAATCCCTCGCGTGAAGATTTCCAAAGCTTTACAGCTCGAGAAACTACTTGTACAGGCAGTTCCCTCCTCCTCTGTGGAACGTTTTCTCAAGAAACAGTGACACCAAAACAAACATCGCATCAAAGGCTTCCACAACAAGTGGAACAAGTCTGTTGGGCAAACAAGTCCTACTTTCTTGCAGTTCATCTGTAAATTGAAAGATGAACAAAGGAAGACGTAATTATCTGCAGCAGGTGCTCTTCATGGAATCTCTACTCGAACAAGGAGAAGAAACTGGAGACACATAGAGGAGCTACTCGGACGTTTGTAGCGCCAGTACACCAGAAGAGAACGGGACATAACACGTTAATGGGCTGGGGTGGTGCATGCGGTGAAAACCTTTCTTTAAACTGAGTTGAACTCAGGAGCCATGACATGCAGTTACTTAACCTTACAAGCAAATTTACTGTGATTTATGTTTAAAATGAGTAGATTGAAGAATAGTTTGCATGCTTTGAAACTCTTTTCGGGAAATCAGCGATACATTAGAAGCAAAATTACTAAATTTAATGTTTTAAATAAAGGATTAGATCGCTTTACCTTTGTGAAAAGCAAATCAAAAACATCTCTTAGCAAACAAGCATTTTGTCAGTCTTACTGTCTTCCAACCTGTCTATCTATCCATCTATCTTTCGATCTATCTATCTCACCAATCGACCTGATTTATTCCAGCTATTTATCGAACTTCCGTTTTTAATGCTCCCATCCTTCACACACACACACACACATTGCACTACCCTTTGCCGTGTTCCCGCCTGTCCTTAAGACATTCAAAAAAACATACGTGCTTTATTTCGTTCGTTTTCTCAGATTCTTTGAATCCTAGGGTCATGCAACTTAATTCATACTCTCTGTTTCTTGAATAGTACGTGCTCAATCAATATTAGGTCACATTGGCCTTTTATTTTACTTTATAGTGACCCCAACTTAGTATATGTAAGTGATCTAGTGAGTAAAATACCTATAAATCAAAAGTATGACATTTATACCAATATCTCAAGCTTAGTCACAGTGACTTTCAAATTATTTTGTGCTTGATACGGTTTCGTCTCAATCACAAATCTCAGGGCCTATTAAACCTGCATATTCAGCTTTAGAATCTACATCGCAAAGTGATTAAAAAATCGTTTTGCACCCTTGTGTCAGCATGTGCTTGAGAACTGTACTCGACTACTAGTATTTAGAGTTATGTGATTCCTTCCAAAGGCGTAACGATTTAAACTTCATTCTATAATAAATGTTGTATTTAGTAGCCTTTTATTGATTCACTGTTGAGTTGTAGCAGCGGTGGTAGAGGTGCATTTGCTCTTAATGAAGCAAATTTATAAGTGATTCAAACAAATCCTCTTATAACTGTGGTACAAATTAAACAAAATTTCCAAATCGATTATTTTATTTTAAATATAAATCACATAGTGCGCTCTCCATCGTGTCTATATTTATAGAAACATCGGTTTGAAATACAAAAAAAAAAAAACACGTTTGACCATTTCGATCGATATTTTCATATCTGGAAATTACTTTTTACTCATAAGACTAGTATTTCTTGGGTATAAATGACGTGAACTTGGAGAATGAGATACTGTGTACTTAATAATATTTTACCCAATTTTAGGCATTTTTTTTTCTTCTTCCGGCCTGTCGAAAACGAACAAAAGTCAGTAGTACTTTTCGATTAAATATAATTATCACCATTATTTTACCAGCGTTAGAAGAATTAAAATTGGGGGATAATAATTATGTTTCAAGACAAAGCTATATAAATCAATAAATTCTGACAAATTCGGCCACTTTGAACAGTAAGAATAAGTCTGTTTTGTGTCAGTCCCATTTGCTATGGCTTAGGTGTTGTATAATAAAATCTTACAACAATTATGAAAAAACAAGAGCGCATGCTCACTACACTGTATAATACCGAGCTTTGATAAAACTAGTTCAGTCGATATTTGTGAAGTTATCTGTGGGTTCGATATTCGATGTTCAGTATTAAATTATCGAACCTACTGCTAGTAGCTTATGACCTGATCAGTATTTGGGGGAAAAAAGAGTAAATGCTTTAAAGTTTTATTTTTATGTTTTCCTGCGTTTCTAGATAATGTTTATTTTAAAATTATATGATCAAATGATTCAAAATGTTAGAGATAGAAAGGTATTTTGAAACTTTACGTTATTATATGCACTTGTTACAATGACATAATCAATAACAATGTTATTCTGTAAGAGACTCGTCTGTCGAGAACCACCCTAACACATTTCTATGCCCACTTGATGGTCCATTAATTCAAGCACGCAATAAAAATAATAGTTATGAGTATGGCAAGTCGTCTCTAACATTAGAAAATATTTGTATGCTTCCATTTTTAGGTGGGCGGCATATAGTGCTAGATTTTCTGTCTGTCACTCCGACCCGCATTTCATATCCGGTCGATAACTTTTCAATGGGTCGAGAGAGTTCGATACAACTTTGTATATATGTGTATCTCTACTAGATAATGTGTCGCGTACCAAACCCAGACCCTCGGTCAAGGTCACATACAGGGTTCAAATGTCAATATAGGAATTTTGGTGTCAGGTCTATAACTTTTCAACGAAACATTATACAAATGTGTATATTCACCAAGGCTCATGTTCCCAATCTCAAGGTCAGAGACGAGGTTCAAAGGTCAACATATGGATTTTTATGTCCGCACCATAATGTTTGAACATGCTGAGGGGTTTTGATGAAACTTTGCATATATGTATATCATAAAATGAGAAAATGTGTGGCTTACCACACCCAGGCTCTTCGCTCCAAGGACAAGGTCACAGACAAGAATCAAATGTCAACAGAGGGACTTTCGTGTCTGCTTTATAACGTCAGAATGTGTTGTGGGATTTTAAAAAAACAAATGTGTATCTCTGATAGCCGGTGTGTTGCATACCAGACTCAGGCCCGTGTGCCCAAGGTTAAGATCAGAGACGGAGTTCAAAAATCAACTTATGATATTCGTGTCCGTTCTATGCTTCTGCTAATATACCTTTACCAGAATAATTGTTTACATGATATATTTCCTTCATTGAACAAGCCTTACTTTCATTTAATACCTATGGGGCTTTGGTGTCCAATGGACACATTTTTAGTTCCTGTTAGAAAGTCATTTGCTAATAGGGACAAATTATACAGTGATTTTATTATAAAAGAAAATGCTGATTTTTTTTTAAATTAGCTTGCCTTTGAATGGACACCCCAATGTTTTCCGTAACTGCTTAAAAAAAATTTTAAAATGTCTTTATTTTTTTTATTATTGTTTCCTTACAGTCATGCACTATTTTGTGCCCTTGCCTCATTATGTCTTTTGTTTTAATTACGGAATGCAGATTTAATAGAAAATCATTTGCTGAAAAAGTAATATTTGAAGTAACTGTAAAATTACTATAATAATACAACCAATGTTTAATTTCCGCCTGCATTTGTAACATTTTCTTGTTTAGTACTCCATTTTAGAAGAATAATCAAATATAAAATAAAATTGTTTTCATTCATTTTTTTAAAAACAATAATGGCCTTTATGGTTTAAAAATAGTTTATCCAATGAATCCTATTTTGGAACTCTTTTCAAATATGTCTGGATTTGTTTGTAACATTAGTACCGCACATATTAACCTCTTTGGATATATTCAGACTATATACACCTTTGGACCAATGAACATACTTTCAAATATGTTCAGTTTAATGACCCTTCGGACCAATAAAACTGTATTAGAAATAGTGAAACGTCAAACCAATGAACCCATTTTAAAAATACCTTCGGATCAAAGAACCTTCGGACTTGTGAACACTTTTTCAAATATTTTCCGACTAATGAACCTTCGAACCAGTGAACCCTTTGTTGTCAAATACCTTCGGACAAACAAACCTTTGGATTTGTGAACCTATCAACCTTTTCCTTCGAAGTGTGAACCCTCGAATCACTGAACCTTCGGACTATTGACTCCTATATTCAAACTTGCGAGCGTTCGGAACAATGGAACTTTGGGCTAAAATTTTCGGAGAATTGAGTTCTTGTACAAAACTATTTCGCACTTATAATCCTTCGGACAAATGAAACTTTGGAACATCGAGCAGATACCCTGTACAGTATTTCATGATGCTCAGACTAGTGTATTCATGATTACTTTTCAAACTTTCATGAATATAGTGCTAATGGAGAGTCATCAATTAACCCACCCGAGGTTGTGTATTGCCGGATGTTTTCGACCTGGATTCCCTACCTCAGTCCCAGATTAATACCTCCACTCCTTTCCTACTGTCATGCACACTGTAGTTGAATACCCTGTGTCAGTAAGGTACGTACATTGATAAATACGAAGTGCCATATCTCATTTTATCTCTTAGATTGTTTTATGCTACAGTATTTAGTTGGTAAAAACATGTTCTAATTTCGCTCCGTAATTTTGTTTTCGCAAATGTACAAAATCACGTACAGAGCTGAAAGACTTTGAAAATTATCAGATTTGCATCTAAGACATTGTTGGCGGTTTCGTAGCGTGATTGTGTTCTACGTCATCAGTTTATATGTACACAATCTTGCATACAATTATGCAAATTTAGGTCACCGGAATTATGCGTATAATTCTTTTTGGTCTCTGCTGAGCGGGCGTTCAAAATGGAAACCGTAGATTTGTTACTCTTCTGAGCGCTCGAATTTCATAATGAGAATCTGAACGTATATAATATTGCCCTTGAGATTGTATGTAATCATATAATATACGTAAATGTCGTAAGAAAATTCACTCTCAGGTGCACTTTTGTGCCGGAAAAATCATTTTGAATTTGCATATTCAAGTGCCACCTGAATAAAAATTAGCTAACCTATTTTCAATGCCCTCGATGTTTCTGATTTTGATTTCAAATTCCTGGACTGGAGCTTGAAAGCACACCTCTCAAGTTTGTATAATTTTGTTCCTATTGCTTCCCGAATTCAAAACTGAGACATAAGAGATGTTGTTACAAAGGATAAGAATTCGTTTTCCTTAAAAACTTGCCCAATAATTTGACACAAAGCACAACGGACAGCAACTCAAGAACATTAAAATTTTCACTTTTGTAAACATATTCTGATGGAATTTTTGTTTCTTTTTCCTTTTCTTCTGAAAATAAATTGCCCTTGAAGTGTATCACCACAAACGGAAATACATGCATCTGAGCAAAATATTTCATCTGGTGAAGACCACTCCTCTAACTACATCATGGAAACTCCATTATATAACGGTTATAAGGGTATAACACTTTCCAACTAAATCAAATCCTTTCTAATCTCATTGGGAATTGGACGTTTTTCGATGACTTTAAAAGTATTTACCCCTCGTAACCAGTTCAAATCTTTTGATACGAAAATTCGACCAGGCCTCACACAAGTTGGAACGAAGTGATGTTTTCCTAAATAGGACTGAACCACTTTCAAATTGGCCTCTATTTTTAATTGCCGCTCTATAATAATAATAATAATAATGAGGACTTTGTACAGCGCCTAATCTTTAGAAGCTCTAAGCGCTTTACAATATTACATAACACCTAAAAACATATATCATGATAGGATTACGAAAACAAACACCATGAAATTAGAAAACAAAAACATGCTGAAAATAATTAAAGTAAGGAAACATTATTAAGTCTTTAAGTCTGTTCTTGCAGTCGAAATAGGTGAGTTTTAAGTGCACTCTTGAATGAGATCACAGTGTCTTTGTGTCTAAGTTTAGTGGGCAATTCGTTCCACGTTGCTGGGCCCTGGAATGTAAAAGAACGATGTCCGCATTGTTACGACTCTATGGTCTAAGAAAAATGTAACAGAAAGAAAGTGAAACCAACAAATCAAGTAAAAAATCAACAAGCAATTTATTACTAGATAATTAAAATGAAAAATCAAAAAGTCACTTACAGTAATGTGTTTTGAAATCCTAATAATCCAATAAGAATGATTGTTCTAATCACAAGTCCTAAATATAGAATGTTCCGAATTCACGGCTGTGTCTTTGAATGTTATTATGTGCCAATGGTCTCCAAAGTCCTGATGTACTAGAAATCTTGATGTGCTGATGTCAAAATGAAGTATTCCAAAATCTCTGAATAAGTTCACTTAAATTCCAAAATCATCAATTAAAAATCCAAAATCCAAAAGTTTATGAGCACTGTTATAATCCAATGAATATTTAAAATAATTCCTCTCTTAGAATTTGTAATGAATTTTCACAACTGTAATAGCTCTTTACTAGACTGATGGTAATGTCAAAACTGAATAAATGTCCACCAGACATGGTATATATAAAGATTGGTCACATGACAGAATGTTCTAGAATGTGTGTCATCTTAATGGAATTTTACTTGTAAACAAAAATTCAACCTTGACCTTCAAATTGAGAAAACATATTGATCAAAACAACCTAATTCAAGGACACATGTTAAACATGTCTTTCCTAATAAACATTAAGATTTAAGCAAATATTAAAGTGAAGAAACATTTATAATTTCCTAAAATATATATAATATTATATAAACATCATACATAACACCTCCCCTCATAAAGAAAAAGAAAGATTTATGTAATAAAGCTTTCTTTTGAATATACATCTAATACTATAATAACCAAAATTACATAAGAACATGTTTTATGATACTGGACTTAATTACATCAAGCAATATTACATTTCTAGGCACGTGAGAGTGCATCTGCAATCACATTGTCTTTTCCCCTGATGTGTTTGATGTCAATGTTATATTCCTGCAATATCAAACTCCATCTCAACAATCTCCGATTTTTATCTTTCATTTTGTTGATGAAAGTAAGGGGATTGTGATCACTGTACACAATAATTGGAGAAAAAGCTGAGGTAACATACACTTCAAAATGCTGTAAAGCCAATATCAAAGCCAAACATTCCTTCTCAATTGTGGAATAATTTTTCTGGTGCTTGTTTAGTTTTTTAGAAAAATAACACACAGGGTGATCCACACCACTTTTGTCTTCCTGAATCAATACTCCACCAACCCCTACATCACTTGCATCAACAGATAATTTAAATGATTGGCTGAAATTTGGTGCAGAAAGAACTGGTGCATTCTTAAGCATGGCCTTTAACTTGTCAAAAGATTCCTGACACTTGTCAGACCAATAAAATTTGGCTTTCTTACTCAATAAACTTGTCAAAGGTTCAGCAATTTTGGAAAAATTGGAACAAAATTTCCGATAATATCCAGCCATACCTAGAAATCGCATCAGTTGCTTTTTACAAATTGGAACTTGAAATTCAGAGATAGCTTTGACCTTAGCTTCTATAGGTTTAACTTGACCTTGTCCCACAATATGTCCTAAAAATGTGACACGAGCATGGCAAAACTCACTTTTGCTCAAATTAATTGTCAGATTCACATCGCTGAGTCGATCGAAGAATTTTCGAATGGTTTCCAAATGATCTTCCCAGGTGTTGTTGTAGATAATGACGTCATCGATATAAGCGTCACAATTATCAAGACCAAATGTTATCATGTTCATCAGACGTTGAAACGTTGCAGGCGAATTTTTCATTCCAAACGGCATAACTTTATATTGATAAAGTCCATCTGGAGTTGCAAATGCTGAAATTTCTTTTGCCCTTTCCGTCAGTGGAATTTGCCAGAATCCTTTTAAAAGGTCAAACTTGGTGACATATTCCGCATTTCCAATTTTATCAATGCAATCGTCCATTCTTGGGGTTGGAAATGAATCTGTTTTGGTGACACTGTTGACTTTTCTATAGTCAGTACACATACGGAATGTATTATCTGGCTTGGGAACAAGAATACATGGTGAACTCCAGTTACTTTTACTTGGTTCTATGAAATCATTCTCCAGTAAATACTGAATTTCTTTCTTCAGATAGTTCTGTTTGAGAGGATTCATCCTATAAGGATGCTGTTTCACAGGCGCAGAATCTACAATGTCAACGTCATGATAAATTTTACTTGTTCGTGTTGGAACATCAGGAAACAAGTGCTCATAGTCATGTAATAGCTGTTTTAGTTCATTTCTTTCCTGTTGTTGTAGATGTGAAAGTTTCTGGTCTAGGTTGTTCAATATTTCTGAATTCCGAAGATTGGTTATACCAGAGTCACTATAGTCTGATTGTACTCCATCGTTGATATCTTCACTGTGTGGGACAGGTACAACTAAATTAACAGAATAATTAGCTGGGCTATCTCTGTCAAAATATTCCTTTAACATATTTATATGACAAAGTTGTTTCTGTTTCCGTCTCCCAGGAGTGTTAATGATATAATTTAAGTCATTTACTTTCTTTTCAACGGTATAAGGACCATAAAATTTAGCCTGAAGAGGATTCTGAGGTATGGGAAAGAGAGCCAGAACTTTGTCACCAGGTTTAAAACTCCTTTCCTGTGAATTTCTGTCATACCTTAATTTCATTTTTGACTGGGTATTGTGAAGATTAGTTCTTGCTACTTCACAGGCCTTTGACAACTTGTATTTGAAATCAGAAACATAATCAAGAAGATTAATCTTTGAGTCTTGATTTGAAAGAAGTTTCTCTTTCAATAATTTCAATGGTCCACGGACAGTATGACCAAAAACTAGTTCAAAGGGACTAAAACCCAACGACTCTTGAACTGATTCCCTAACAGCAAACAACAACAAATGAACACCCTCATCCCAATCCTTTTCTGTATCAAAGCAATATGATCGAATCATATTCTTCAAAGTTTGATGAAATCTTTCCAAAGCACCTTGACTTTCAGGGTGATAGGCAGAAGATTTAAACTGTTGGATGCCTAATTCATGCATAACTTGTTGGAAAATTCCAGACATAAAATTTGACCCTTGATCCGACTGGACAGATTTGGGAAGGCCAACAAGTGTAAAAAACTTCACCAAAGCTTTCACAATAGTTTTAGTTTTTATATTTCTCAGAGGAATTGCTTCTGGAAATCTTGTAGATGTACACATGATGGTCAACAAGTATTGGTTGCCTGACTTGGCTTTAGGTAAAGGACCAACACAGTCTACTATTATTCTACTAAATGGTTCATCAAATGCAGGAATAGGTTGCAGATGAGCCTTAGGTATCTTCTGATTGGGTTTTTCCTACCATTTGACAAGTGTGACAAGATCTGCAGTATTTAGAAACATCACTTTTGAGTTTCGGCCAATAAAAATGATTCAAGATCTTGTGATAAGTCTTACGGACTCCTAAATGACCAGCCAAAGGAGTTTCATGGGCTAAATTAAGAATTTCCTGTCGATATGACTTAGGAACAACAATTTGATAGCTCACTGACCACTCGTCACCAGCGGGTACATCAGGTGGTCTCCATTTCCTCATAAGGACCCCATTTTTCACAAAGTAACACACTGGAACTTGTGTGGCTTCACTTTCACTAATAGCCCTCTGAAACAAACAAGATATCTCGGGATCTTGCTCCTGTTCAACGACAAGGGATTGTCGTTTGTCATCCTGATTAGAACAAAGAGAATGAGTTGCCAAAAGAGGATCACTGTGATCAATACCATTTGATTGATCAATACCTGAGGAAAAAGTGACCTCATCAAAAGACTGACCAATACATGTGTCAGCTAAAGGAATAATATCCTGATCAACATCACTCTCAAGAGCTCTTTTTGCCATAGCTCTAGTAACTGCACAAGCAGGATGCAAATCAGGGATTTCAGTTTCGACAGGATCAACTTTCTGATCCAAACAAGGCTTGTCAGTTACAAGTGGATTAACCACAACCTTATCTCCAGCTAGGTCATTGCCTAGTAATAAATGAACACCCTCTATGGGTAAAGAAGTCACTGCCCCAACAGTCACAGGTCCAGAAACTAAGTCTGATGCCAAATTTACACAATGGAGAGGAACATTTACAAAGCCGCACTCTACTCCCTGAACAAGAACACTTTCACTTGAAGAAGACTCCTTAGACAAAGGCAAAGTACCTGATAATAAAAGACTAAGAGAAGCTCCAGTGTCCCTTAATATTTTAATTGGGATAGGTTTGGCAGAATCACCAATAAGTGATATAGAACCTTCTGACATGAATGGTTCATAAGCCTCCAAAATAGAATCAGACTGGGGTTTGTTTGACCCAACAAATGTATTGCTTTCAATACAAGACCGTGACCTTGACCTCGTAGAAATAAGAGCATTTGGAAAAGCTCTGTCTTTACTCTGTTGCTTATTTTTCAACTTGAAGCAATCAGAAATAACGTGCCCTTTCCTTTTACAATAAGTGCACGTAGGAAGAAATAAGGATTTCTGATCAGTCTTATCAGATGTTTGATTCCTAACAGTTGTGCTGTTGTGAAATTTGGAAGTACTCGAATGAGATTGAAATGGTTTTTTACCAGAAAACTGCTGAGAGGACGACTTATTGCCAAATGAAATTTTGTGAGTCAAGGAATAATCATCAGCCATACGAGCAGCATTTTCCAAAGTTTCCACATTCTGCTCGTCAAGATAGGTTTTAACATCACTATGGATGCACCTTTTGAACTCTTCAATTAATACGAGCTGTCTGAGGTTATCATAAGCTTGATCAACTTTCTTGGCTGAGCACCACCTATCAAATAGTTGTTCTTTATCCCTTGCAAATTTGACATGAGTTTGTCCAGTTTCTTTTCTACTATTCCTAAACCTTTGTCGATATGCCTCTGGTACCAACTCATAAGCTTTCAAGATGTACTCCTTAACCACATCATAATCAGTGCTTTGTTGTACTGACAGTGAAATGTAGACTTCACGAGCTTTGCCAATAAGTACACTTTGTAATAACAAAGTCCAATGCTCTCTGGGCCATTTCAAGTTTTCAGCTATTTTCTCGAAATGAAGAAAGTATTTATCTACTTCTTTTTCCTGAAAAGGGGGTACTAACCTAATATATCTAGTAACATCAAAACCTGAACTTGTATTTAAAGGAGTGGAGTGTGCTCTGTTTGCCAGTTCTAATTCTCTTAATTTAAATTGCATTTCCCTTTCTTCTCTTTCTCTCTCTCTCTCTCTGCATCTCCCTCTCCAACTGCCTCTCTTCTTTTTCTCTCTCCATCTGCCTCTCTTCTTTCTGCATTTGGATCTGCCTCTCTTCTTTCTGCATTTGGATCTGCCTCTCTTCTTTCTCTCTCTCCATCTGTATCTGCCTATCTTCTTTCTCTCTCTCTCTCTGAATCTGAAGCTTTGCCAATTCTAAATCCATCTGGTTCTTTAACTCTAATTCCCTTAATTTCCTGTCAGAACCAGATACAGGCTTTCTCTTCAAACTTAAAGCACTGCTATCAAAAATTCCCTTTCCTACTAAATACTGAATCAAAATAATCTTTATCTCCTGTTTTGTCAATGATACTTTTGCCTCAGATAGACTGTATTTTCTGGCAAGCTCGAGCAACTCATCCTTTCTCATGCACTCTAACCCCTCCTGGGTAGGTTTTGAAATGAAATTCTGAACATTAGATGCCATTGTAAATGCTTGTTGGTTTCACACACAAAAATTTCTCTATATAAAATCTTTGCCAAAGACAAAAAAAATTCAGAGACAAAATCAATATGAATTTCAAAGATAAATTTAATATCTCTAATATGCTTTAATGAAATTCAATCCCGGATGAGCCCCCAATTTCTGTTACGACTCTATGGTCTAAGAAAAATGTAACAGAAAGAAAGTGAAACCAACAAATCAAGTAAAAAATCAACAAGCAATTTATTACTAGATAATTAAAATGAAAAATCAAAAAGTCACTTACAGTAATGTGTTTTGAAATCCTAATAATCCAATAAGAATGATTGTTCTAATCACAAGTCCTAAATATAGAATGTTCCGAATTCACGGCTGTGTCCTTGAATGTTATTATGTGCCAATGGTCTCCAAAGTCCTGATGTACTAGAAATCTTGATGTGCTGATGTCAAAATGAAGTATTCCAAAATCTCTGAATAAGTTCACTTAAATTCCAAAATCATCAATTAAAAATCCAAAATCCAAAAGTTTATGAGCACTGTTATAATCCAATGAATATTTAAAATAATTCCTCTCTTAGAATTTGTAATGAATTTTCACAACTGTAATAGCTCTTTACTAGACTGATGGTAATGTCAAAACTGAATAAATGTCCACCAGACATGGTATATATAAAGATTGGTCACATGACAGAATGTTCTAGAATGTGTGTCATCTTAATGGAATTTTACTTGTAAACAAAAATTCAACCTTGACCTTCAAATTGAGAAAACATATTGATCAAAACAACCTAATTCAAGGACACATGTTAAACATGTCTTTCCTAATAAACATTAAGATTTAAGCAAATATTAAAGTGAAGAAACATTTATAATTTCCTAAAATATATATAATATTATATAAACATCATACATAACACCTCCCCTCATAAAGAAAAAGAAAGATTTATGTAATAAAGCTTTCTTTTGAATATACATCTAATACTATAATAACCAAAATTACATAAGAACATGTTTTATGATACTGGACTTAATTACATCAAGCAATATTACATTTCTAGGCACGTGAGAGTGCATCTGCAATCACATTGTCTTTTCCCCTGATGTGTTTGATGTCAATGTTATATTCCTGCAATATCAAACTCCATCTCAACAATCTCCGATTTTTATCTTTCATTTTGTTGATGAAAGTAAGGGGATTGTGATCACTGTACACAATAATTGGAGAAAAAGCTGAGGTAACATACACTTCAAAATGCTGTAAAGCCAATATCAAAGCCAAACATTCCTTCTCAATTGTGGAATAATTTTTCTGGTGCTTGTTTAGTTTTTTAGAAAAATAACACACAGGGTGATCCACACCACTTTTGTCTTCCTGAATCAATACTCCACCAACCCCTACATCACTTGCATCAACAGATAATTTAAATGATTGGCTGAAATTTGGTGCAGAAAGAACTGGTGCATTCTTAAGCATGGCCTTTAACTTGTCAAAAGATTCCTGACACTTGTCAGACCAATAAAATTTGGCTTTCTTACTCAATAAACTTGTCAAAGGTTCAGCAATTTTGGAAAAATTGGAACAAAATTTCCGATAATATCCAGCCATACCTAGAAATCGCATCAGTTGCTTTTTACAAATTGGAACTTGAAATTCAGAGATAGCTTTGACCTTAGCTTCTATAGGTTTAACTTGACCTTGTCCCACAATATGTCCTAAAAATGTGACACAAGCATGGCAAAACTCACTTTTGCTCAAATTAATTGTCAGATTCACATCGCTGAGTCGATCGAAGAATTTTCGAATGGTTTCCAAATGATCTTCCCAGGTGTTGTTGTAGATAATGACGTCATCGATATAAGCGTCACAATTATCAAGACCAAATGTTATCATGTTCATCAGACGTTGAAACGTTGCAGGCGAATTTTTCATTCCAAACGGCATAACTTTATATTGATAAAGTCCATCTGGAGTTGCAAATGCTGAAATTTCTTTTGCCCTTTCCGTCAGTGGAATTTGCCAGAATCCTTTTAAAAGGTCAAACTTGGTGACATATTCCGCATTTCCAATTTTATCAATGCAATCGTCCATTCTTGGGGTTGGAAATGAATCTGTTTTGGTGACACTGTTGACTTTTCTATAGTCAGTACACATACGGAATGTATTATCTGGCTTGGGAACAAGAATACATGGTGAACTCCAGTTACTTTTACTTGGTTCTATGAAATCATTCTCCAGTAAATACTGAATTTCTTTCTTCAGATAGTTCTGTTTGAGAGGATTCATCCTATAAGGATGCTGTTTCACAGGCGCAGAATCTACAATGTCAACGTCATGATAAATTTTACTTGTTCGTGTTGGAACATCAGGAAACAAGTGCTCATAGTCATGTAATAGCTGTTTTAGTTCATTTCTTTCCTGTTGTTGTAGATGTGAAAGTTTCTGGTCTAGGTTGTTCAATATTTCTGAATTCCGAAGATTGGTTATACCAGAGTCACTATAGTCTGATTGTACTCCATCGTTGATATCTTCACTGTGTGGGACAGGTACAACTAAATTAACAGAATAATTAGCTGGGTTATCTCTGTCAAAATATTCCTTTAACATATTTATATGACAAAGTTGTTTCTGTTTCCGTCTCCCAGGAGTGTTAATGATATAATTTAAGTCATTTACTTTCTTTTCAACGGTATAAGGACCATAAAATTTAGCCTGAAGAGGATTCTGAGGTATGGGAAAGATAGCCAGAACTTTGTCACCAGGTTTAAAACTCCTTTCCTGTGAATTTCTGTCATACCTTAATTTCATTTTTGACTGGGTATTGTGAAGATTAGTTCTTGCTACTTCACAGGCCTTTGACAACTTGTATTTGAAATCAGAAACATAATCAAGAAGATTAATCTTTGAGTCTTGATTTGAAAGAAGTTTCTCTTTCAATAATTTCAATGGTCCACGGACAGTATGACCAAAAACTAGTTCAAAGGGACTAAAACCCAACGACTCTTGAACTGATTCCCTAACAGCAAACAACAACAAATGAACACCCTCATCCCAATCCTTTTCTGTATCAAAGCAATATGATCGAATCATATTCTTCAAAGTTTGATGAAATCTTTCCAAAGCACCTTGACTTTCAGGGTGATAGGCAGAAGATTTAAACTGTTGGATGCCTAATTCATGCATAACTTGTTGGAAAATTCCAGACATAAAATTTGACCCTTGATCCGACTGGACAGATTTGGGAAGGCCAACAAGTGTAAAAAACTTCACCAAAGCTTTCACAATAGTTTTAGTTTTTATATTTCTCAGAGGAATTGCTTCTGGAAATCTTGTAGATGTACACATGATGGTCAACAAGTATTGGTTGCCTGACTTGGCTTTAGGTAAAGGACCAACACAGTCTACTATTATTCTACTAAATGGTTCATCAAATGCAGGAATAGGTTGCAGATGAGCCTTAGGTATCTTCTGATTGGGTTTTCCTACCATTTGACAAGTGTGACAAGATCTGCAGTATTTAGAAACATCACTTTTGAGTTTCGGCCAATAAAAATGATTCAAGATCTTGTGATAAGTCTTACGGACTCCTAAATGACCAGCCAAAGGAGTTTCATGGGCTAAATTAAGAATTTCCTGTCGATATGACTTAGGAACAACAATTTGATAGCTCACTGACCACTCGTCACCAGCGGGTACATCAGGTGGTCTCCATTTCCTCATAAGGACCCCATTTTTCACAAAGTAACACACTGGAACTTGTGTGGCTTCACTTTCACTAATAGCCCTCTGAAACAAACAAGATATCTCGGGATCTTGCTCCTGTTCAACGACAAGGGATTGTCGTTTGTCATCCTGATTAGAACAAAGAGAATGAGTTGCCAAAAGAGGATCACTGTGATCAATACCATTTGATTGATCAATACCTGAGGAAAAAGTGACCTCATCAAAAGACTGACCAATACATGTGTCAGCTAAAGGAATAATATCCTGATCAACATCACTCTCAAGAGCTCTTTTTGCCATAGCTCTAGTAACTGCACAAGCAGGATGCAAATCAGGGATTTCAGTTTCGACAGGATCAACTTTCTGATCCAAACAAGGCTTGTCAGTTACAAGTGGATTAACCACAACCTTATCTCCAGCTAGGTCATTGCCTAGTAATAAATGAACACCCTCTATGGGTAAAGAAGTCACTGCCCCAACAGTCACAGGTCCAGAAACTAAGTCTGATGCCAAATTTACACAATGGAGAGGAACATTTACAAAGCCGCACTCTACTCCCTGAACAAGAACACTTTCACTTGAAGAAGACTCCTTAGACAAAGGCAAAGTACCTGATAATAAAAGACTAAGAGAAGCTCCAGTGTCCCTTAATATTTTAATTGGGATAGGTTTGGCAGAATCACCAATAAGTGATATAGAACCTTCTGACATGAATGGTTCATAAGCCTCCAAAATAGAATCAGACTGGGGTTTGTTTGACCCAACAAATGTATTGCTTTCAATACAAGACCGTGACCTTGACCTCGTAGAAATAAGAGCATTTGGAAAAGCTCTGTCTTTACTCTGTTGCTTATTTTTCAACTTGAAGCAATCAGAAATAACGTGCCCTTTCCTTTTACAATAAGTGCACGTAGGAAGAAATAAGGATTTCTGATCAGTCTTATCAGATGTTTGATTCCTAACAGTTGTGCTGTTGTGAAATTTGGAAGTACTCGAATGAGATTGAAATGGTTTTTTACCAGAAAACTGCTGAGAGGACGACTTATTGCCAAATGAAATTTTGTGAGTCAAGGAATAATCATCAGCCATACGAGCAGCATTTTCCAAAGTTTCCACATTCTGCTCGTCAAGATAGGTTTTAACATCACTATGGATGCACCTTTTGAACTCTTCAATTAATACGAGCTGTCTGAGGTTATCATAAGCTTGATCAACTTTCTTGGCTGAGCACCACCTATCAAATAGTTGTTCTTTATCCCTTGCAAATTCTGACATGAGTTTGTCCAGTTTCTTTTCTACTATTCCTAAACCTTTGTCGATATGCCTCTGGTACCAACTCATAAGCTTTCAAGATGTACTCCTTAACCACATCATAATCAGTGCTTTGTTGTACTGACAGTGAAATGTAGACTTCACGAGCTTTGCCAATAAGTACACTTTGTAATAACAAAGTCCAATGCTCTCTGGGCCATTTCAAGTTTTCAGCTATTTTCTCGAAATGAAGAAAGTATTTATCTACTTCTTTTTCCTGAAAAGGGGGTACTAACCTAATATATCTAGTAACATCAAAACCTGAACTTGTATTTAAAGGAGTGGAGTGTGCTCTGTTTGCCAGTTCTAATTCTCTTAATTTAAATTGCATTTCCCTTTCTTCTCTTTCTCTCTCTCTCTCTCTGCATCTCCCTCTCCAACTGCCTCTCTTCTTTTTCTCTCTCCATCTGCCTCTCTTCTTTCTGCATTTGGATCTGCCTCTCTTCTTTCTGCATTTGGATCTGCCTCTCTTCTTTCTCTCTCTCCATCTGTATCTGCCTATCTTCTTTCTCTCTCTCTCTCTGAATCTGAAGCTTTGCCAATTCTAAATCCATCTGGTTCTTTAACTCTAATTCCCTTAATTTCCTGTCAGAAC
This sequence comes from Margaritifera margaritifera, assembly GCA_029931535.1. Lineage (NCBI taxonomy): Eukaryota > Metazoa > Mollusca > Bivalvia > Unionida > Margaritiferidae > Margaritifera > Margaritifera margaritifera. Next base: position 1,653,745 of record JAQPZY010001226.1, on the reverse strand, counting down.
CAGATACAGGCTTTCTCTTCAAACTTAAAGCACTGCTATCAAAAATTCCCTTTCCTACTAAATACTGAATCAAAATAATCTTTATCTCCTGTTTTGTCAATGATACTTTTGCCTCAGATAGACTGTATTTTCTGGCAAGCTCGAGCAACTCATCCTTTCTCATGCACTCTAACCCCTCCTGGGTAGGTTTTGAAATGAAATTCTGAACATTAGATGCCATTGTAAATGCTTGTTGGTTTCACACACAAAAATTTCTCTATATAAAATCTTTGCCAAAGACAAAAAAAATTCAGAGACAAAATCAATATGAATTTCAAAGATAAATTTAATATCTCTAATATGCTTTAATGAAATTCAATCCCGGATGAGCCCCCAATTTCTGTTACGACTCTATGGTCTAAGAAAAATGTAACAGAAAGAAAGTGAAACCAACAAATCAAGTAAAAAATCAACAAGCAATTTATTACTAGATAATTAAAATGAAAAATCAAAAAGTCACTTACAGTAATGTGTTTTGAAATCCTAATAATCCAATAAGAATGATTGTTCTAATCACAAGTCCTAAATATAGAATGTTCCGAATTCACGGCTGTGTCCTTGAATGTTATTATGTGCCAATGGTCTCCAAAGTCCTGATGTACTAGAAATCTTGATGTGCTGATGTCAAAATGAAGTATTCCAAAATCTCTGAATAAGTTCACTTAAATTCCAAAATCATCAATTAAAAATCCAAAATCCAAAAGTTTATGAGCACTGTTATAATCCAATGAATATTTAAAATAATTCCTCTCTTAGAATTTGTAATGAATTTTCACAACTGTAATAGCTCTTTACTAGACTGATGGTAATGTCAAAACTGAATAAATGTCCACCAGACATGGTATATATAAAGATTGGTCACATGACAGAATGTTCTAGAATGTGTGTCATCTTAATGGAATTTTACTTGTAAACAAAAATTCAACCTTGACCTTCAAATTGAGAAAACATATTGATCAAAACAACCTAATTCAAGGACACATGTTAAACATGTCTTTCCTAATAAACATTAAGATTTAAGCAAATATTAAAGTGAAGAAACATTTATAATTTCCTAAAATATATATAATATTATATAAACATCATACATAACACCTCCCCTCATAAAGAAAAAGAAAGATTTATGTAATAAAGCTTTCTTTTGAATATACATCTAATACTATAATAACCAAAATTACATAAGAACATGTTTTATGATACTGGACTTAATTACATCAAGCAATATTACATTTCTAGGCACGTGAGAGTGCATCTGCAATCACATTGTCTTTTCCCCTGATGTGTTTGATGTCAATGTTATATTCCTGCAATATCAAACTCCATCTCAACAATCTCCGATTTTTATCTTTCATTTTGTTGATGAAAGTAAGGGGATTGTGATCACTGTACACAATAATTGGAGAAAAAGCTGAGGTAACATACACTTCAAAATGCTGTAAAGCCAATATCAAAGCCAAACATTCCTTCTCAATTGTGGAATAATTTTTCTGGTGCTTGTTTAGTTTTTTAGAAAAATAACACACAGGGTGATCCACACCACTTTTGTCTTCCTGAATCAATACTCCACCAACCCCTACATCACTTGCATCAACAGATAATTTAAATGATTGGCTGAAATTTGGTGCAGAAAGAACTGGTGCATTCTTAAGCATGGCCTTTAACTTGTCAAAAGATTCCTGACACTTGTCAGACCAATAAAATTTGGCTTTCTTACTCAATAAACTTGTCAAAGGTTCAGCAATTTTGGAAAAATTGGAACAAAATTTCCGATAATATCCAGCCATACCTAGAAATCGCATCAGTTGCTTTTTACAAATTGGAACTTGAAATTCAGAGATAGCTTTGACCTTAGCTTCTATAGGTTTAACTTGACCTTGTCCCACAATATGTCCTAAAAATGTGACACAAGCATGGCAAAACTCACTTTTGCTCAAATTAATTGTCAGATTCACATCGCTGAGTCGATCGAAGAATTTTCGAATGGTTTCCAAATGATCTTCCCAGGTGTTGTTGTAGATAATGACGTCATCGATATAAGCGTCACAATTATCAAGACCAAATGTTATCATGTTCATCAGACGTTGAAACGTTGCAGGCGAATTTTTCATTCCAAACGGCATAACTTTATATTGATAAAGTCCATCTGGAGTTGCAAATGCTGAAATTTCTTTTGCCCTTTCCGTCAGTGGAATTTGCCAGAATCCTTTTAAAAGGTCAAACTTGGTGACATATTCCGCATTTCCAATTTTATCAATGCAATCGTCCATTCTTGGGGTTGGAAATGAATCTGTTTTGGTGACACTGTTGACTTTTCTATAGTCAGTACACATACGGAATGTATTATCTGGCTTGGGAACAAGAATACATGGTGAACTCCAGTTACTTTTACTTGGTTCTATGAAATCATTCTCCAGTAAATACTGAATTTCTTTCTTCAGATAGTTCTGTTTGAGAGGATTCATCCTATAAGGATGCTGTTTCACAGGCGCAGAATCTACAATGTCAACGTCATGATAAATTTTACTTGTTCGTGTTGGAACATCAGGAAACAAGTGCTCATAGTCATGTAATAGCTGTTTTAGTTCATTTCTTTCCTGTTGTTGTAGATGTGAAAGTTTCTGGTCTAGGTTGTTCAATATTTCTGAATTCCGAAGATTGGTTATACCAGAGTCACTATAGTCTGATTGTACTCCATCGTTGATATCTTCACTGTGTGGGACAGGTACAACTAAATTAACAGAATAATTAGCTGGGCTATCTCTGTCAAAATATTCCTTTAACATATTTATATGACAAAGTTGTTTCTGTTTCCGTCTCCCAGGAGTGTTAATGATATAATTTAAGTCATTTACTTTCTTTTCAACGGTATAAGGACCATAAAATTTAGCCTGAAGAGGATTCTGAGGTATGGGAAAGAGAGCCAGAACTTTGTCACCAGGTTTAAAACTCCTTTCCTGTGAATTTCTGTCATACCTTAATTTCATTTTTGACTGGGTATTGTGAAGATTAGTTCTTGCTACTTCACAGGCCTTTGACAACTTGTATTTGAAATCAGAAACATAATCAAGAAGATTAATCTTTGAGTCTTGATTTGAAAGAAGTTTCTCTTTCAATAATTTCAATGGTCCACGGACAGTATGACCAAAAACTAGTTCAAAGGGACTAAAACCCAACGACTCTTGAACTGATTCCCTAACAGCAAACAACAACAAATGAACACCCTCATCCCAATCCTTTTCTGTATCAAAGCAATATGATCGAATCATATTCTTCAAAGTTTGATGAAATCTTTCCAAAGCACCTTGACTTTCAGGGTGATAGGCAGAAGATTTAAACTGTTGGATGCCTAATTCATGCATAACTTGTTGGAAAATTCCAGACATAAAATTTGACCCTTGATCCGACTGGACAGATTTGGGAAGGCCAACAAGTGTAAAAAACTTCACCAAAGCTTTCACAATAGTTTTAGTTTTTATATTTCTCAGAGGAATTGCTTCTGGAAATCTTGTAGATGTACACATGATGGTCAACAAGTATTGGTTGCCTGACTTGGCTTTAGGTAAAGGACCAACACAGTCTACTATTATTCTACTAAATGGTTCATCAAATGCAGGAATAGGTTGCAGATGAGCCTTAGGTATCTTCTGATTGGGTTTTCCTACCATTTGACAAGTGTGACAAGATCTGCAGTATTTAGAAACATCACTTTTGAGTTTCGGCCAATAAAAATGATTCAAGATCTTGTGATAAGTCTTACGGACTCCTAAATGACCAGCCAAAGGAGTTTCATGGGCTAAATTAAGAATTTCCTGTCGATATGACTTAGGAACAACAATTTGATAGCTCACTGACCACTCGTCACCAGCGGGTACATCAGGTGGTCTCCATTTCCTCATAAGGACCCCATTTTTCACAAAGTAACACACTGGAACTTGTGTGGCTTCACTTTCACTAATAGCCCTCTGAAACAAACAAGATATCTCGGGATCTTGCTCCTGTTCAACGACAAGGGATTGTCGTTTGTCATCCTGATTAGAACAAAGAGAATGAGTTGCCAAAAGAGGATCACTGTGATCAATACCATTTGATTGATCAATACCTGAGGAAAAAGTGACCTCATCAAAAGACTGACCAATACATGTGTCAGCTAAAGGAATAATATCCTGATCAACATCACTCTCAAGAGCTCTTTTTGCCATAGCTCTAGTAACTGCACAAGCAGGATGCAAATCAGGGATTTCAGTTTCGACAGGATCAACTTTCTGATCCAAACAAGGCTTGTCAGTTACAAGTGGATTAACCACAACCTTATCTCCAGCTAGGTCATTGCCTAGTAATAAATGAACACCCTCTATGGGTAAAGAAGTCACTGCCCCAACAGTCACAGGTCCAGAAACTAAGTCTGATGCCAAATTTACACAATGGAGAGGAACATTTACAAAGCCGCACTCTACTCCCTGAACAAGAACACTTTCACTTGAAGAAGACTCCTTAGACAAAGGCAAAGTACCTGATAATAAAAGACTCTGAGAAGCTCCAGTGTCCCTTAATATTTTAATTGGGATAGGTTTGGCAGAATCACCAATAAGTGATATAGAACCTTCTGACATGAATGGTTCATAAGCCTCCAAAATAGAATCAGACTGGGGTTTGTTTGACCCAACAAATGTATTGCTTTCAATACAAGACCGTGACCTTGACCTCGTAGAAATAAGAGCATTTGGAAAAGCTCTGTCTTTACTCTGTTGCTTATTTTTCAACTTGAAGCAATCAGAAATAACGTGCCCTTTCGTTTTACAATAAGTGCACGTAGGAAGAAATAAGGATTTCTGATCAGTCTTATCAGATGTTTGATTCCTAACAGTTGTGCTGTTGTGAAATTTGGAAGTACTCGAATGAGATTGAAATGGTTTTTTACCAGAAAACTGCTGAGAGGACGACTTATTGCCAAATGAAATTTTGTGAGTCAAGGAATAATCATCAGCCATACGAGCAGCATTTTCCAAAGTTTCCACATTCTGCTCGTCAAGATAGGTTTTAACATCACTATGGATGCACCTTTTGAACTCTTCAATTAATACGAGCTGTCTGAGGTTATCATAAGCTTGATCAACTTTCTTGGCTGAGCACCACCTATCAAATAGTTGTTCTTTATCCCTTGCAAATTCGACATGAGTTTGTCCAGTTTCTTTTCTACTATTCCTAAACCTTTGTCGATATGCCTCTGGTACCAACTCATAAGCTTTCAAGATGTACTCCTTAACCACATCATAATCAGTGCTTTGTTGTACTGACAGTGAAATGTAGACTTCACGAGCTTTGCCAATAAGTACACTTTGTAATAACAAAGTCCAATGCTCTCTGGGCCATTTCAAGTTTTCAGCTATTTTCTCGAAATGAAGAAAGTATTTATCTACTTCTTTTTCCTGAAAAGGGGGTACTAACCTAATATATCTAGTAACATCAAAACCTGAACTTGTATTTAAAGGAGTGGAGTGTGCTCTGTTTGCCAGTTCTAATTCTCTTAATTTAAATTGCATTTCCCTTTCTTCTCTTTCTCTCTCTCTCTCTCTGCATCTCCCTCTCCAACTGCCTCTCTTCTTTTTCTCTCTCCATCTGCCTCTCTTCTTTCTGCATTTGGATCTGCCTCTCTTCTTTCTGCATTTGGATCTGCCTCTCTTCTTTCTCTCTCTCCATCTGTATCTGCCTATCTTCTTTCTCTCTCTCTCTCTGAATCTGAAGCTTTGCCAATTCTAAATCCATCTGGTTCTTTAACTCTAATTCCCTTAATTTCCTGTCAGAACCAGATACAGGCTTTCTCTTCAAACTTAAAGCACTGCTATCAAAAATTCCCTTTCCTACTAAATACTGAATCAAAATAATCTTTATCTCCTGTTTTGTCAATGATACTTTTGCCTCAGATAGACTGTATTTTCTGGCAAGCTCGAGCAACTCATCCTTTCTCATGCACTCTAACCCCTCCTGGGTAGGTTTTGAAATGAAATTCTGAACATTAGATGCCATTGTAAATGCTTGTTGGTTTCACACACAAAAATTTCTCTATATAAAATCTTTGCCAAAGACAAAAAAAATTCAGAGACAAAATCAATATGAATTTCAAAGATAAATTTAATATCTCTAATATGCTTTAATGAAATTCAATCCCGGATGAGCCCCCAATTTCTGTTACGACTCTATGGTCTAAGAAAAATGTAACAGAAAGAAAGTGAAACCAACAAATCAAGTAAAAAATCAACAAGCAATTTATTACTAGATAATTAAAATGAAAAATCAAAAAGTCACTTACAGTAATGTGTTTTGAAATCCTAATAATCCAATAAGAATGATTGTTCTAATCACAAGTCCTAAATATAGAATGTTCCGAATTCACGGCTGTGTCCTTGAATGTTATTATGTGCCAATGGTCTCCAAAGTCCTGATGTACTAGAAATCTTGATGTGCTGATGTCAAAATGAAGTATTCCAAAATCTCTGAATAAGTTCACTTAAATTCCAAAATCATCAATTAAAAATCCAAAATCCAAAAGTTTATGAGCACTGTTATAATCCAATGAATATTTAAAATAATTCCTCTCTTAGAATTTGTAATGAATTTTCACAACTGTAATAGCTCTTTACTAGACTGATGGTAATGTCAAAACTGAATAAATGTCCACCAGACATGGTATATATAAAGATTGGTCACATGACAGAATGTTCTAGAATGTGTGTCATCTTAATGGAATTTTACTTGTAAACAAAACTTCAACCTTGACCTTCAAATTGAGAAAACATATTGATCAAAACAACCTAATTCAAGGACACATGTTAAACATGTCTTTCCTAATAAACATTAAGATTTAAGCAAATATTAAAGTGAAGAAACATTTATAATTTCCTAAAATATATATAATATTATATAAACATCATACATAACACCTCCCCTCATAAAGAAAAAGAAAGATTTATGTAATAAAGCTTTCTTTTGAATATACATCTAATACTATAATAACCAAAATTACATAAGAACATGTTTTATGATACTGGACTTAATTACATCAAGCAATATTACATTTCTAGGCACGTGAGAGTGCATCTGCAATCACATTGTCTTTTCCCCTGATGTGTTTGATGTCAATGTTATATTCCTGCAATATCAAACTCCATCTCAACAATCTCCGATTTGTATCTTTCATTTTGTTGATGAAAGTAAGGGGATTGTGATCACTGTACACAATAATTGGAGAAAAAGCTGAGGTAACATACACTTCAAAATGCTGTAAAGCCAATATCAAAGCCAAACATTCCTTCTCAATTGTGGAATAATTTTTCTGGTGCTTGTTTAGTTTTTTAGAAAAATAACACACAGGGTGATCCACACCACTTTTGTCTTCCTGAATCAATACTCCACCAACCCCTACATCACTTGCATCAACAGATAATTTAAATGATTGGCTGAAATTTGGTGCAGAAAGAACTGGTGCATTCTTAAGCATGGCCTTTAACTTGTCAAAAGATTCCTGACACTTGTCAGACCAATACAATTTGGCTTTCTTACTCAATAAACTTGTCAAAGGTTCAGCAATTTTGGAAAAATTGGAACAAAATTTCCGATAATATCCAGCCATACCTAGAAATCGCATCAGTTGCTTTTTACAAATTGGAACTTGAAATTCAGAGATAGCTTTGACCTTAGCTTCTATAGGTTTAACTTGACCTTGTCCCACAATATGTCCTAAAAATGTGACACAAGCATGGCAAAACTCACTTTTGCTCAAATTAATTGTCAGATTCACATCGCTGAGTCGATCGAAGAATTTTCGAATGGTTTCCAAATGATCTTCCCAGGTGTTGTTGTAGATAATGACGTCATCGATATAAGCGTCACAATTATCAAGACCAAATGTTATCATGTTCATCAGACGTTGAAACGTTGCAGGCGAATTTTTCATTCCAAACGGCATAACTTTATATTGATAAAGTCCATCTGGAGTTGCAAATGCTGAAATTTCTTTTGCCCTTTCCGTCAGTGGAATTTGCCAGAATCCTTTTAAAAGGTCAAACTTGGTGACATATTCCGCATTTCCAATTTTATCAATGCAATCGTCCATTCTTGGGATTGGAAATGAATCTGTTTTGGTGACACTGTTGACTTTTCTATAGTCAGTACACATACGGAATGTATTATCTGGCTTGGGAACAAGAATACATGGTGAACTCCAGTTACTTTTACTTGGTTCTATGAAATCATTCTCCAGTAAATACTGAATTTCTTTCTTCAGATAGTTCTGTTTGAGAGGATTCATCCTATAATGATGCTGTTTCACAGGCGCAGAATCTACAATGTCAACGTCATGATAAATTTTACTTGTTCGTGTTGGAACATCAGGAAACAAGTGCACATAGTCATGTAATAGCTGTTTTAGTTCATTTCTTTCCTGTTGTTGTAGATGTGAAAGTTTCTGGTCTAGGTTGTTCAATATTTCTGAATTCCGAAGATTGGTTATACCAGAGTCACTATAGTCTGATTGTACTCCATCGTTGATATCTTCACTGTGTGGGACAGGTACAACTAAATTAACAGAATAATTAGCTGGGCTATCTCTGTCAAAATATTCCTTTAACATATTTATATGACAAAGTTGTTTCTGTTTCCGTCTCCCAGGAGTATTAATGATATAATTTAAGTCATTTACTTTCTTTTCAACGGTATAAGGACCATAAAATTTAGCCTGAAGAGGATTCTGAGGTATGGGAAAGAGAGCCAGAACTTTGTCACCAGGTTTAAAACTCCTTTCCTGTGAATTTCTGTCATACCTTAATTTCATTTTTGACTGGGTATTGTGAAGATTAGTTCTTGCTACTTCACAGGCCTTTGACAACTTGTATTTGAAATCAGAAACATAATCAAGAAGATTAATCTTTGAGTCTTGATTTGAAAGAAGTTTCTCTTTCAATAATTTCAATGGTCCACGGACAGTATGACCAAAAACTAGTTCAAAGGGACTAAAACCCAACGACTCTTGAACTGATTCCCTAACAGCAAACAACAACAAATGAACACCCTCATCCCAATCCTTTTCTGTATCAAAGCAATATGATCGAATCATATTCTTCAAAGTTTGATGAAATCTTTCCAAAGCACCTTGACTTTCAGGGTGATAGGCAGAAGATTTAAACTGTTGGATGCCTAATTCATGCATAACTTGTTGGAAAATTCCAGACATAAAATTTGACCCTTGATCCGACTGGACAGATTTGGGAAGGCCAACAAGTGTAAAAAACTTCACCAAAGCTTTCACAATAGTTTTAGTTTTTATATTTCTCAGAGGAATTGCTTCTGGAAATCTTGTAGATGTACACATGATGGTCAACAAGTATTGGTTGCCTGACTTGGCTTTAGGTAAAGGACCAACACAGTCTACTATTATTCTACTAAATGGTTCATCAAATGCAGGAATAGGTTGCAGATGAGCCTTAGGTATCTTCTGATTGGGTTTTCCTACCATTTGACAAGTGTGACAAGATCTGCAGTATTTAGAAACATCACTTTTGAGTTTCGGCCAATAAAAATGATTCAAGATCTTGTGATAAGTCTTACGGACTCCTAAATGACCAGCCAAAGGAGTTTCATGGGCTAAATTAAGAATTTCCTGTCGATATGACTTAGGAACAACAATTTGATAGCTCACTGACCACTCGTCACCAGCGGGTACATCAGGTGGTCTCCATTTCCTCATAAGGACCCCATTTTTCACAAAGTAACACACTGGAACTTGTGTGGCTTCACTTTCACTAATAGCCCTCTGAAACAAACAAGATATCTCGGGATCTTGCTCCTGTTCAACGACAAGGGATTGTCGTTTGTCATCCTGATTAGAACAAAGAGAATGAGTTGCCAAAAGAGGATCACTGTGATCAATACCATTTGATTGATCAATACCTGAGGAAAAAGTGACCTCATCAAAAGACTGACCAATACATGTGTCAGCTAAAGGAATAATATCCTGATCAACATCACTCTCAAGAGCTCTTTTTGCCATAGCTCTAGTAACTGCACAAGCAGGATGCAAATCAGGGATTTCAGTTTCGACAGGATCAACTTTCTGATCCAAACAAGGCTTGTCAGTTACAAGTGGATTAACCACAACCTTATCTCCAGCTAGGTCATTGCCTAGTAATAAATGAACACCCTCTATGGGTAAAGAAGTCACTGCCCCAACAGTCACAGGTCCAGAAACTAAGTCTGATGCCAAATTTACACAATGGAGAGGAACATTTACAAAGCCGCACTCTACTCCCTGAACAAGAACACTTTCACTTGAAGAAGACTCCTTAGACAAAGGCAAAGTACCTGATAATAAAAGACTCTGAGAAGCTCCAGTGTCCCTTAATATTTTAATTGGGATAGGTTTGGCAGAATCACCAATAAGTGATATAGAACCTTCTGACATGAATGGTTCATAAGCCTCCAAAATAGAATCAGACTGGGGTTTGTTTGACCCAACAAATGTATTGCTTTCAATACAAGACCGTGACCTTGACCTCGTAGAAATAAGAGCATTTGGAAAAGCTCTGTCTTTACTCTGTTGCTTATTTTTCAACTTGAAGCAATCAGAAATAACGTGCCCTTTCGTTTTACAATAAGTGCACGTAGGAAGAAATAAGGATTTCTGATCAGTCTTATCAGATGTTTGATTCCTAACAGTTGTGCTGTTGTGAAATTTGGAAGTACTCGAATGAGATTGAAATGGTTTTTTACCAGAAAACTGCTGAGAGGACGACTTATTGCCAAATGAAATTTTGTGAGTCAAGGAATAATCATCAGCCATACGAGCAGCATTTTCCAAAGTTTCCACATTCTGCTCGTCAAGATAGGTTTTAACATCACTATGGATGCACCTTTTGAACTCTTCAATTAATACGAGCTGTCTGAGGTTATCATAAGCTTGATCAACTTTCTTGGCTGAGCACCACCTATCAAATAGTTGTTCTTTATCCCTTGCAAATTCGACATGAGTTTGTCCAGTTTCTTTTCTACTATTCCTAAACCTTTGTCGATATGCCTCTGGTACCAACTCATAAGCTTTCAAGATGTACTCCTTAACCACATCATAATCAGTGCTTTGTTGTACTGACAGTGAAATGTAGACTTCACGAGCTTTGCCAATAAGTACACTTTGTAATAACAAAGTCCAATGCTCTCTGGGCCATTTCAAGTTTTCAGCTATTTTCTCGAAATGAAGAAAGTATTTATCTACTTCTTTTTCCTGAAAAGGGGGTACTAACCTAATATATCTAGTAACATCAAAACCTGAACTTGTATTTAAAGGAGTGGAGTGTGCTCTGTTTGCCAGTTCTAATTCTCTTAATTTAAATTGCATTTCCCTTTCTTCTCTTTCTCTCTCTCTCTCTCTCTCTCTGCATCTCCCTCTCCAACTGCCTCTCTTCTTTTTCTCTCTCCATCTGCCTCTCTTCTTTCTGCATTTGGATCTGCCTCTCTTCTTTCTGCATTTGGATCTGCCTCTCTTCTTTCTCTCTCTCCATCTGTATCTGCCTATCTTCTTTCTCTCTCTCTCTCTGAATCTGAAGCTTTGCCAATTCTAAATCCATCTGGTTCTTTAACTCTAATTCCCTTAATTTCCTGTCAGAACCAGATACAGGCTTTCTCTTCAAACTTAAAGCACTGCTATCAAAAATTCCCTTTCCTACTAAATACTGAATCAAAATAATCTTTATCTCCTGTTTTGTCAATGATACTTTTGCCTCAGATAGACTGTATTTTCTGGCAAGCTCGAGCAACTCATCCTTTCTCATGCACTCTAACCCCTCCTGGGTAGGTTTTGAAATGAAATTCTGAACATTAGATGCCATTGTAAATGCTTGTTGGTTTCACACACAAAAATTTCTCTATATAAAATCTTTGCCAAAGACAAAAAAAATTCAGAGACAAAATCAATATGAATTTCAAAGATAAATTTAATATCTCTAATATGCTTTAATGAAATTCAATCCCGGATGAGCCCCCAATTTCTGTTACGACTCTATGGTCTAAGAAAAATGTAACAGAAAGAAAGTGAAACCAACAAATCAAGTAAAAAATCAACAAGCAATTTATTACTAGATAATTAAAATGAAAAATCAAAAAGTCACTTACAGTAATGTGTTTTGAAATCCTAATAATCCAATAAGAATGATTGTTCTAATCACAAGTCCTAAATATAGAATGTTCCGAATTCACGGCTGTGTCCTTGAATGTTATTATGTGCCAATGGTCTCCAAAGTCCTGATGTACTAGAAATCTTGATGTGCTGATGTCAAAATGAAGTATTCCAAAATCTCTGAATAAGTTCACTTAAATTCCAAAATCATCAATTAAAAATCCAAAATCCAAAAGTTTATGAGCACTGTTATAATCCAATGAATATTTAAAATAATTCCTCTCTTAGAATTTGTAATGAATTTTCACAACTGTAATAGCTCTTTACTAGACTGATGGTAATGTCAAAACTGAATAAATGTCCACCAGACATGGTATATATAAAGATTGGTCACATGACAGAATGTTCTAGAATGTGTGTCATCTTAATGGAATTTTACTTGTAAACAAAACTTCAACCTTGACCTTCAAATTGAGAACACATATTGATCAAAACAACCTAATTCAAGGACACATGTTAAACATGTCTTTCCTAATAAACATTAAGATTTAAGCAAATATTAAAGTGAAGAAACATTTATAATTTCCTAAAATATATATAATATTATATAAACATCATACATAACACCTCCCCTCATAAAGAAAAAGAAAGATTTATGTAATAAAGCTTTCTTTTGAATATACATCTAATACTATAATAACCAAAATTACATAAGAACATGTTTTATGATACTGGACTTAATTACATCAAGCAATATTACATTTCTAGGCACGTGAGAGTGCATCTGCAATCACATTGTCTTTTCCCCTGATGTGTTTGATGTCAATGTTATATTCCTGCAATATCAAACTCCATCTCAACAATCTCCGATTTGTATCTTTCATTTTGTTGATGAAAGTAAGGGGATTGTGATCACTGTACACAATAATTGGAGAAAAAGCTGAGGTAACATACACTTCAAAATGCTGTAAAGCCAATATCAAAGCCAAACATTCCTTCTCAATTGTGGAATAATTTTTCTGGTGCTTGTTTAGTTTTTTAGAAAAATAACACACAGGGTGATCCACACCACTTTTGTCTTCCTGAATCAATACTCCACCAACCCCTACATCACTTGCATCAACAGATAATTTAAATGATTGGCTGAAATTTGGTGCAGAAAGAACTGGTGCATTCTTAAGCATGGCCTTTAACTTGTCAAAAGATTCCTGACACTTGTCAGACCAATAAAATTTGGCTTTCTTACTCAATAAACTTGTCAAAGGTTCAGCAATTTTGGAAAAATTGGAACAAAATTTCCGATAATATCCAGCCATACCTAGAAATCGCATCAGTTGCTTTTTACAAATTGGAACTTGAAATTCAGAGATAGCTTTGACCTTAGCTTCTATAGGTTTAACTTGACCTTGTCCCACAATATGTCCTAAAAATGTGACACAAGCATGGCAAAACTCACTTTTGCTCAAATTAATTGTCAGATTCACATCGCTGAGTCGATCGAAGAATTTTCGAATGGTTTCCAAATGATCTTCCCAGGTGTTGTTGTAGATAATGACGTCATCGATATAAGCGTCACAATTATCAAGACCAAATGTTATCATGTTCATCAGACGTTGAAACGTTGCAGGCGAATTTTTCATTCCAAACGGCATAACTTTATATTGATAAAGTCCATCTGGAGTTGCAAATGCTGAAATTTCTTTTGCCCTTTCCGTCAGTGGAATTTGCCAGAATCCTTTTAAAAGGTCAAACTTGGTGACATATTCCGCATTTCCAATTTTATCAATGCAATCGTCCATTCTTGGGATTGGAAATGAATCTGTTTTGGTGACACTGTTGACTTTTCTATAGTCAGTACACATACGGAATGTATTATCTGGCTTGGGAACAAGAATACATGGTGAACTCCAGTTACTTTTACTTGGTTCTATGAAATCATTCTCCAGTAAATACTGAATTTCTTTCTTCAGATAGTTCTGTTTGAGAGGATTCATCCTATAATGATGCTGTTTCACAGGCGCAGAATCTACAATGTCAACGTCATGATAAATTTTACTTGTTCGTGTTGGAACATCAGGAAACAAGTGCACATAGTCATGTAATAGCTGTTTTAGTTCATTTCTTTCCTGTTGTTGTAGATGTGAAAGTTTCTGGTCTAGGTTGTTCAATATTTCTGAATTCCGAAGATTGGTTATACCAGAGTCACTATAGTCTGATTGTACTCCATCGTTGATATCTTCACTGTGTGGGACAGGTACAACTAAATTAACAGAATAATTAGCTGGGCTATCTCTGTCAAAATATTCCTTTAACATATTTATATGACAAAGTTGTTTCTGTTTCCGTCTCCCAGGAGTATTAATGATATAATTTAAGTCATTTACTTTCTTTTCAACGGTATAAGGACCATAAAATTTAGCCTGAAGAGGATTCTGAGGTATGGGAAAGAGAGCCAGAACTTTGTCACCAGGTTTAAAACTCCTTTCCTGTGAATTTCTGTCATACCTTAATTTCATTTTTGACTGGGTATTGTGAAGATTAGTTCTTGCTACTTCACAGGCCTTTGACAACTTGTATTTGAAATCAGAAACATAATCAAGAAGATTAATCTTTGAGTCTTGATTTGAAAGAAGTTTCTCTTTCAATAATTTCAATGGTCCACGGACAGTATGACCAAAAACTAGTTCAAAGGGACTAAAACCCAACGACTCTTGAACTGATTCCCTAACAGCAAACAACAACAAATGAACACCCTCATCCCAATCCTTTTCTGTATCAAAGCAATATGATCGAATCATATTCTTCAAAGTTTGATGAAATCTTTCCAAAGCACCTTGACTTTCAGGGTGATAGGCAGAAGATTTAAACTGTTGGATGCCTAATTCATGCATAACTTGTTGGAAAATTCCAGACATAAAATTTGACCCTTGATCCGACTGGACAGATTTGGGAAGGCCAACAAGTGTAAAAAACTTCACCAAAGCTTTCACAATAGTTTTAGTTTTTATATTTCTCAGAGGAATTGCTTCTGGAAATCTTGTAGATGTACACATGATGGTCAACAAGTATTGGTTGCCTGACTTGGCTTTAGGTAAAGGACCAACACAGTCTACTATTATTCTACTAAATGGTTCATCAAATGCAGGAATAGGTTGCAGATGAGCCTTAGGTATCTTCTGATTGGGTTTTCCTACCATTTGACAAGTGTGACAAGATCTGCAGTATTTAGAAACATCACTTTTGAGTTTCGGCCAATAAAAATGATTCAAGATCTTGTGATAAGTCTTACGGACTCCTAAATGACCAGCCAAAGGAGTTTCATGGGCTAAATTAAGAATTTCCTGTCGATATGACTTAGGAACAACAATTTGATAGCTCACTGACCACTCGTCACCAGCGGGTACATCAGGTGGTCTCCATTTCCTCATAAGGACCCCATTTTTCACAAAGTAACACACTGGAACTTGTGTGGCTTCACTTTCACTAATAGCCCTCTGAAACAAACAAGATATCTCGGGATCTTGCTCCTGTTCAACGACAAGGGATTGTCGTTTGTCATCCTGATTAGAACAAAGAGAATGAGTTGCCAAAAGAGGATCACTGTGATCAATACCATTTGATTGATCAATACCTGAGGAAAAAGTGACCTCATCAAAAGACTGACCAATACATGTGTCAGCTAAAGGAATAATATCCTGATCAACATCACTCTCAAGAGCTCTTTTTGCCATAGCTCTAGTAACTGCACAAGCAGGATGCAAATCAGGGATTTCAGTTTCGACAGGATCAACTTTCTGATCCAAACAAGGCTTGTCAGTTACAAGTGGATTAACCACAACCTTATCTCCAGCTAGGTCATTGCCTAGTAATAAATGAACACCCTCTATGGGTAAAGAAGTCACTGCCCCAACAGTCACAGGTCCAGAAACTAAGTCTGATGCCAAATTTACACAATGGAGAGGAACATTTACAAAGCCGCACTCTACTCCCTGAACAAGAACACTTTCACTTGAAGAAGACTCCTTAGACAAAGGCAAAGTACCTGATAATAAAAGACTCTGAGAAGCTCCAGTGTCCCTTAATATTTTAATTGGGATAGGTTTGGCAGAATCACCAATAAGTGATATAGAACCTTCTGACATGAATGGTTCATAAGCCTCCAAAATAGAATCAGACTGGGGTTTGTTTGACCCAACAAATGTATTGCTTTCAATACAAGACCGTGACCTTGACCTCGTAGAAATAAGAGCATTTGGAAAAGCTCTGTCTTTACTCTGTTGCTTATTTTTCAACTTGAAGCAATCAGAAATAACGTGCCCTTTCGTTTTACAATAAGTGCACGTAGGAAGAAATAAGGATTTCTGATCAGTCTTATCAGATGTTTGATTCCTAACAGTTGTGCTGTTGTGAAATTTGGAAGTACTCGAATGAGATTGAAATGTTTTTTTACCAGAAAACTGCTGAGAGGACGACTTATTGCCAAATGAAATTTTGTGAGTCAAGGAATAATCATCAGCCATACGAGCAGCATTTTCCAAAGTTTCCACATTCTGCTCGTCAAGATAGGTTTTAACATCACTATGGATGCACCTTTTGAACTCTTCAATTAATACGAGCTGTCTGAGGTTATCATAAGCTTGATCAACTTTCTTGGCTGAGCACCACCTATCAAATAGTTGTTCTTTATCCCTTGCAAATTCGACATGAGTTTGTCCAGTTTCTTTTCTACTATTCCTAAACCTTTGTCGATATGCCTCTGGTACCAACTCATAAGCTTTCAAGATGTACTCCTTAACCACATCATAATCAGTGCTTTGTTGTACTGACAGTGAAATGTAGACTTCACGAGCTTTGCCAATAAGTACACTTTGTAATAACAAAGTCCAATGCTCTCTGGGCCATTTCAAGTTTTCAGCTATTTTCTCGAAATGAAGAAAGTATTTATCTACTTCTTTTTCCTGAAAAGGGGGGTACTAACCTAATATATCTAGTAACATCAAAACCTGAACTTGTATTTAAAGGAGTGGAGTGTGCTCTGTTTGCCAGTTCTAATTCTCTTAATTTAAATTGCATTTCCCTTTCTTCTCTTTCTCTCTCTCTCTCTCTGCATCTCCCTCTCCAACTGCCTCTCTTCTTTTTCTCTCTCCATCTGCCTCTCTTCTTTCTGCATTTGGATCTGCCTCTCTTCTTTCTGCATTTGGATCTGCCTCTCTTCTTTCTCTCTCTCCATCTGTATCTGCCTATCTTCTTTCTCTCTCTCTCTCTGAATCTGAAGCTTTGCCAATTCTAAATCCATCTGGTTCTTTAACTCTGATTCCCTTAATTTCCTGTCAGAACCAGATACAGGCTTTCTCTTCAAACTTAAAGCACTGCTATCAAAAATTCCCTTTCCTACTAAATACTGAATCAAAATAATCTTTATCTCCTGTTTTGTCAATGATACTTTTGCCTCAGATAGACTGTATTTTCTGGCAAGCTCGAGCAACTCATCCTTTCTCATGCACTCTAACCCCTCCTGGGTAGGTTTTGAAATGAAATTCTGAACATTAGATGCCATTGTAAATGCTTGTTGGTTTCACACACAAAAATTTCTCTATATAAAATCTTTGCCAAAGACAAAAAAAATTCAGAGACAAAATCAATATGAATTTCAAAGATAAATTTAATATCTCTAATATGCTTTAATGAAATTCAATCCCGGATGAGCCCCCAATTTCTGTTACGACTCTATGGTCTAAGAAAAATGTAACAGAAAGAAAGTGAAACCAACAAATCAAGTAAAAAATCAACAAGCAATTTATTACTAGATAATTAAAATGAAAAATCAAAAAGTCACTTACAGTAATGTGTTTTGAAATCCTAATAATCCAATAAGAATGATTGTTCTAATCACAAGTCCTAAATATAGAATGTTCCGAATTCACGGCTGTGTCCTTGAATGTTATTATGTGCCAATGGTCTCCAAAGTCCTGATGTACTAGAAATCTTGATGTGCTGATGTCAAAATGAAGTATTCCAAAATCTCTGAATAAGTTCACTTAAATTCCAAAATCATCAATTAAAAATCCAAAATCCAAAAGTTTATGAGCACTGTTATAATCCAATGAATATTTAAAATAATTCCTCTCTTAGAATTTGTAATGAATTTTCACAACTGTAATAGCTCTTTACTAGACTGATGGTAATGTCAAAACTGAATAAATGTCCACCAGACATGGTATATATAAAGATTGGTCACATGACAGAATGTTCTAGAATGTGTGTCATCTTAATGGAATTTTACTTGTAAACAAAAATTCAACCTTGACCTTCAAATTGAGAAAACATATTGATCAAAACAACCTAATTCAAGGACACATGTTAAACATGTCTTTCCTAATAAACATTAAGATTTAAGCAAATATTAAAGTGAAGAAACATTTATAATTTCCTAAAATATATATAATATTATATAAACATCATACATAACAGTATGACTTCGTTTGATAGAGGGAATATAGAGAATACGAGTGTCGGAAGAGGAGCGTAAGTATCTTGCTGGTGTGTACACATGGGTGAAGTGAGATAGGTATGTTGGACTGCAGCCAGTCAACGAAATGTAGCATAGAGAACAAATTTTGTGTTTGATTCTGGATTGAATGGGTAGCCAGTGTAGGGTACAGAGCAGGGGTAAGGTGTGCTCGGTTCGTGGTACTCTAAGGATGATCCGAGCAGCTGTGTTTTGAACTTTTTGAAGTTTCTGTAGTAGATACTGAGACGAACCAGATAGAAGTGAATTACAATAGTCCAGTCTTGAAAGTACTAAGGAACACACAAGTGTTTTAGTGGCATCAACTGAAAGAAAATTGTGAATGGAGCTGATCCGTCTCAGTTCTAGATATGCTGCCTTGCATATGTTCGTGACATGTTGGTGCAATGAGAGTACTGTCGAGAGTAACACCTAGGTTTCGTACTGACTGTGTGAATTTAATGTTGGTGTTGCTGATACTTATTATTTGAGGTAAAGGATGTGAATGAGAAAGTCTTTGTGTTGTAATCAGAATGGCTTCCGTTTTATCATCATTCATCTGCAGCTTGTTACATGCCATCCATGATTTCACAACAGAAATGCACATCTCTACGCATTGGATGGTAGCATCAACTTCAGTTGGGTGGCTAGATTTGTATATTTGGGTGTCATCAGCGTACAATTGGTGAGACACCGGATGACGATCTATGACACTCGAGAGCGGCTGAGTGTATAGAATGAAGAGAACAGATCCAAGAACAGAACCCTGTGATAAACTGTGCTGGAGTGTTTTCCATTTACGGACACAATTTGTGTCCTGTCCACCAAGTGGGACTTGAACCATAGTAAGGCTGTATCGTGAATGCCAAATACATGCTGAAGACTGTGAAGTAATATATCATGGTATATTGTGTCAAATGCTGCAGACAAGTCAAGGAGGGTGAGGACTGTAATCTTTCCACTATCCAAAGCAGAGAGAAGGTCATTAACTACTTTCAGAAGGGTGGTTTAGGTACTGTGTCGAGGGCGATATGCAGACTGTACATTGCTAAAAAGACTATTTGAATTCATATAAGATACAAGTTGGGATAGAACAACGTTTTCTAAGATTTTTGACATGAATGGGACGTTAAAAACTGGACGGTAGTTCTTTAAATTGTTATGGTTAAGTGTCGGTTTCTTCAGCAGAGGCTTTACAATGGCAGTTTTAAAAAATTATGGGAATTCCCCGGATGAGAGAGAAGTATCAATAACATCAGCTAATGAAGGCGAATATTGAATCTAAGCACTCAAGCAGCTGTGATGTCGGAATCGGATCAAGTTCACATGACTTTGTGGCACTCTTCATTACGTTTGTACGTACTAAATCCATCGAGACAGGCTCAAATGCTGCTAAAGGTTGCCGTTAACATTTTGTATCACAACTGTATGGTGACGATGAGTCAATTGCAATTGTGTTGTCAAGCTTATCTCTAATGGTTTGTACTTTGTCACGGAAGAAATTTGCAAACAGGTCCGGAAGGTCGACCAGAAAGAAGGTAGTTGGAAGTGGTGTACATTTGTTCCTTGACATTAGCTTGTTAGTAATCTGGAAGAGCTCTTTGCAGCTGGAACTTTCAGTGATCTTAGTATTGTAGTAGACTGATTTCGCTGCATTGTCTATGTTTCTGACATTCTTCTTAGCGGCTCCATATATTTGCTTATGAATAGTGAGTCTGGTGGAAAGCAAAGCCTCTCAGCCTTACGGCGTTCTCTTTTAGCAGTGCGAAGCTGGTCCCTAACACTGCTATACCATGGAGAACACTTTTGAATTGATACTCTGCACTTGGTTGCTGGGGCATGTTTGTCAAGCAATGAACGCAGGCAGTTATCACGTTGTTCTGCTTTAGGAGGTAACAAAGTTGTTAGCTTTGCTTGGATGTCATGCATTAGATGGGTTCTCTTTATCATGAGGAGGTTTCACTTAGTAGCAAACAAAGATGGAGGGTTAGGGACTGATACGTCAAGATGCCATATGATGCAGAGGTGATCTGATGCAAGTTCGTGGGACACCAAGGAAGACTGTAGATTATTATCATCAGGTCTTTAAAGAATCCAGTCTAAAATGTGACCATGCTTATGGGTGGGTTGGCTAACTGACTGTTTGAGGATGAAAACGTGAAAGGAATCTAGGAATTTTGATGTGTATGGGTTTCAGGACAGTCAAAGCGAAAGTTGAAATCTCCAAGAATAATCAAGTTGCCACCTATCGAATTTCCATACTCCAGGAGATCAAGAAAATGCTCCAAAAAGAGAGATTCAGTCAGCTTGTTTTTTCTACTAAGAGGAGGGCGGTAGAGGCAGACAAAATGGACTGACCTTTGTTCCAGTGTGAGTGTGGTTTGGACCAGTTCAAACGATGTGTGGTAGAAATTGAAGGTTGTAGTGTGGTTGAGACGGTGGATTAGGGAGTTCTTTGCGATGACAGCAATAGTTCCCATGCTGGAGTGGCGGGGCAACTATTTGATGGAGTTACCGGGGGAGGGGGTGTTAGATCCGCGCACTTGGCTCATCGCTTGGTGTTTTTAGACATGTTTCTGTCAGGAAAAAGACGTAAATATTCTGACCGTTGATAAAATTAATTATTTCTGTGCGCTTTTCCGTTTGTCCTACTGATTGGCCGTTGAGTTGATTATATGGCTCATCGTACTCTTGGTATATCTTTCTATTCATAAAGGCATCATTTTCTTTTCTGCTTCAAACCAACTAACTTTGCGTGAATTTGTGCGTGGTCTGACAAAGTTACGCTCACTACAGATTGTCGATACTTACAGAGATATGCGACACTACGAAACATTCCTTCATCAAATTGAGAACAGAGGTAGATGCAACGGTAAATTTCTACTTACGACTCATTTGAGTCAACTCTCGGAACCCTACTCCATGGCATAATTACACGTGTGTCTGCAAACGTTCACTCACTTGTAATTCTGTGCATATTATAATGCAAAACCTCCTGACGGAACAACTCCTTTGCGACACACAAGTCAGCGGTGAAAGCTGGTTGGTTCAAAAGTTATTACAGAAAATGAAAATAATTGCAATACATACTATTTCGATTTTTATAAAATCAAGGGAAATCATTGGTCTAGTAAATTTAGTTTATTTCATGGTTAAAAAAAATTTTAGTAGTCAGACCACGCAAAAAATCGCACAGTTCTTACGTTTACAGTTAGGTCCAACGCAGAAAAGTAAACAATTGCTTAGTGAATAGAAAAACAGTAAAATGAGTCATAGATTATGGTTGAGTGCCTTCATGAATGGGAATAGCAGCCAGAGATGGAGGTTCAGGTGTGGAACGGAGGGCGACATGTATTTAAAATAAATAAACCAGAGACCAAAACGAACTAGTTTTCATACGTCTATATGTATAATCACAAAACGGTTGATAAGTATATCACTGGTAATTGTATTTTGTATGCATTTTAACTATCTGCCATTCACTCGTGTATGTGAATCAATGCTCTAGTGCTTTAGTGTAAATCAATTATTACGTACATATTTTCAAAAGAACAATCTGGTATATTAGTGAACAGAACTTTGCAGGAAGGATCGTTAGAACGATTATTGGAAATGCAAAAAAAAGTTTGAAGTAATCTGAGTACTTTGTTAGGAGACAATTCGTTTTAAAAAATTCACCAAGGGGAAATCATGCATAATGTGTAAGTTTCACTCTGAAATAGCTTCATGAAGTATGATTATATGAATGTATTATTTTATATATTAACAAAGTTTATCAAATATGAGCCTTTTAATTGAGCTAACATGTTAAGAATACATAAGCCCTTGGTGGCGACCAGGCTGACGTCTTGTCTGTGTAACGGCTTGTGATGTGGAACGCTTCCTTGGGGAAGCTAAGGTTAAGGAACTGGAAGCTATCAACAAACTGCAGCTGCCCCAGGGAAAACGCCATGTACTTCTCCATGCTTAAACTACAGTATGTTTCTTCCTGGCTCTGGCATGATGGTCCGCTGTGGTTTTTCGCTTATACCTTGGCAGCTTTCGTGTGTGACTAGCAGGTTGGCACGGCTGAACACGTGCTGGCATCGGCGGCAGACGTACTTTCTGTTCACGTTTCTGTTGAGCTTGTGCACCGTATGGCTTAGATCCTTGAACCAGACGTAGTGGCTCTGGCGTCTTCGCCTTCCAATTCGGACAATGAAAGCAAGTCAACGGCGTGTGGTCTTACTTTTTCGCTAATGCTTAGAGGGTAGAGACCGTTACCCCATCCAAAGACGCTGCCCTCAAATCCCCGGTTGAGGAGCTGGAACTTGACCACGTCGGAATCTTTCACTGGAAAGTCGATTCCATTGAAGTTCAACACGCCCATGTGTTGACGATACTTGCCTGGCCGGTCAACGTTGTCGTCCGCGGGGTGCAGAGTGGAGAGAATATCCTATTCAAAACAGCACTTGTATGTGTGTTTGTACATTTATGGCGGAGCGGGGCGGAATGCACTTAGGCATCGGAATGTAGCTTTGCCCACGGAACGGGCGGTATTACGAAATGGGGAGTCTAGTTCAACGAATCTCCTGAAGTGACAGACAGAACCCCATTACGCATGTAATCTTCGATGTGCTCTACGGAAATCGGATGTGACCTGGACGGCTTCATGCTAGACTGACGCGACATTGTCCACTTGGGCCGCTAGCACGAGTCTAAACTTCAAGCTGCCGTGGATGCTCTGCCAAGGGTTCCCTGCACGTCGGAAACCCATGGCATCAGGAAAGGCGTCTGTTTCAAGGTTATGCCAGATGGACACCAGGGCGCGGTAGTCTTTCACAGACGTGGTACCAACACCTCTCCCATTTACTAGTGCGGGTGTGGTTCGTAGCCGGGAATGGCGCCTGGCGGCTGGTTTGGGTGGCGGTAGCGACTAGCGACTCTGAGGTACGACTCCTAGGGGCTGGTTTCGACAGCGGTCCACGGGTGCAACCTGACGCCGCTGCCCTGGACTTGGTTTTGGCTGGTTGGTTGCCTGGCCCTGGCGGCCGGTATTGCTTCCAGCATACCATCGTATTCGCTTTCGGCTATCTGCCCCTCTAGGAGCAGCTCGTTCATTCGTACAATAGACGCCATTCTATTACAAGCCAACGTAAATCTATAATTGGCCGGTGCCTATCGCGAACAAAAACACCACCTCTAATTCCGCGCCAGTAGCTCTCAAGAACCCTGGCAAATTGTTTCCTGGTCATGGCTTCAATCCGTGTCAGTTTCGTTGATTGGTTGAGGCTCCCACAGTGTGGGAAAATGTGTTGTGTGGCGCCAGTCGAATGTCACCTAGCGTTAGTGAACATGATTTTAGTGTAGAGACGGTTGTGTTTATTTCTGAGTCTTGATGTAGCACACATTTTAAATTATTTATGCATGTAATATCAAGAATTATTCGTCGAATGAAATAATCGAATATATTCACTACATAACTCCATGACAATAAAATAGGCTGCATGATCGAAGTCTCATTTTTAGCGAATGCCCCACCAAAATGGTGCCTATCGTACATGTCGTGACTGTTGTAATGTAGATATCTTTAAACAATGTCTTCATCTCTTATGGTTCAGGGAATTCTTTCATTCTTTGGGCTACGTTGATTTTCCACACATATCAAATGTACAAAAAGCAAGTGACCGAAGCCCGCTGAGTGAGTTTCGTGCAGATTGCCTGAAACTTGCAGCTACAAATAGCCTCTTGCTACCAGTAGTAAATGTAGCTGAACTTTAATGAGGCCCGTTGTCACGTGCTGCATTAACGTCCTGCCTGCAAATAATGTGTATTGTTTGCTTTACCAGAATAGAAAACGATCGCCTGTTACGTATATCTTTCCAATAGCTATATAATCCAATCAATTTAAATCATCTCGCTAAAAGAGTGTAAAGTCTGATGTGTTAGACATAAATAAATATATATATATATATATATATATATATATATATATATATATATATATATATATATACATTTTAAAAGAAAGGATAACAGTAGCGGATCCAGAAATATCGTTGGGAGGAGGGGGTTGCGGAAACAAGTAGGCGAGAGGTCTGTAAGACGGAACCCCCAGCGGGGGCCGTGGGGTCTATGTACCAATAAGCTCCTCTGATGTAAATGTTTGTAGGGCATAATTTTAACCATCTAACTGAAAAGACAACTTACTCAAGGAAACGTTCCGGTTGTGTCGTACTCATTTTTACTTTGGGGATGATCGGGGAGGTGAGCGACTGCTCTACCCCCCCCCCCGAATAACTCGCTTTATAGGTCGCAATGTCTACTCACTAATACGAGCTGAGTGTTGATATAACTGTTGAAATGTAAAAGTTCCAGACTATACGTGTACAAAGTGGTTTAGAAAATTATATCACATTTAATTACCAAAAGTATCGATTTTGGTAATGTAATTTGTAGTTCGAAGGCATATACGTGGAATCATACAATATCATGCCTCGCTACATTGATTTTATACAAGTGCCCCCCCCCCCCTCCCCCTTCATCATTATTGGTCATTCTTTGTCTACATAATGAAACATAGCATGTAACTATAACAGTCTAAAGGCAATGTTAAAAACATATTATGTGTGGAAAATAAATGCAAGTTAGGAACATAGCCCATGATATTGCATTTGTATTAACAACAAATGAAGCCCATGACATTGCATTTGTATTAACAACAAATTATATATAGGTCACGTTCTTACATTTTTATGTGACTGATTCATAAAGTAAGTAAGTTTCTAAAATGACTTGTGTTCTCGTCTGTCTTCCCTTTGATGGAAGTAGCCTTAGGGAATGAGGTTAGTCAGATATAATAATATTATCGATTACTCCCGCTAGTACTCTCACATCCACTCTAAAATACTTCAGCTCCTCTGCAGCTCACCCTCTTCTGGTCACCCTCTATAGCTCATACAAAAATCACTCTAGCTGATCCGACGATCGCTTGAGCTCGCCCTACGATCTCGCCAGTTCATCTAATGATCTCTCCAGTTCGATATCTCCCACTCGCTCTCGATTTATGTCAGACGATCTCGATTTCTTGTTCTCGTCCTGTTTGAACGATTTGGCGTTCCATAGTATTTGACAAAACACAATAATCTTTTTCAAGAGTAATTATGATTGATTGCCAGTCTTTGAAAAGGCAGACTATTATTTGTGTTTAACAGTTGAGTCAAATGGATTTAAATGTGGTTAAGCGTTGGTTTTTTCAGTTTCCATGAAGAGCAAATGTTGCATGCTGTTCTTCGTTCTTGATAAGTTTCTCCTGCTCAGTATACACAAAAACCCACAAAGATAGATAGATAGATAGATAGTACTTTTTCATAAGGCTTTTAACACTATATGGCACAAACTTTTTTAATATTTTGGAAACAGTTCTGGAAGAAAAATGTATGACAGATACCGCAAGAGGTTTCTTCAAATAAGGGGGTGGGGGTGGAGCTGGGATTTTCTTTCGAACCAGAATTTTTGTTTTTCGTTTATCTCAAGATAATTAATTTTTCAACTTTTATAATGGATATAATAAGTACATTTTCTATATATAAAAAATCAGAACAAGAATATTCTTTTCAGACTCTTTGGTGGTCGGAAATCCCCCCCCCCCCCCCATATTAAATGGGTAGTCCCTAGTACAATTTTTTTAATAGGAAAGTCGGCTTAAGTTAGTAATATGCATGAGTGAACTAGAGAAATATATGAGTTTCTTCTGCACCCCTTAAACTACATGCTTGCGAGCAGAGTTTGCCTTTTCACGTGTTGGAGGTAATTAAAGTGATATTTTGAAACAGACTTGTGGTTAAATGCTGTCTGAAAAAGTGTTCTGGTACTATGATTGCGTGTGGGGGCGGGTCTTGCTGAATGAATTCCTTTCTTTCTCTCTTAATTTCTTTTTCAATTGGTAGGAGCGGTACATTCGCGAATTACGGTTATGAGTCACCAGGTCATTTTCGAGAAACACCGAGGCCTAGTTTACGGCCTATTAATCTAAAAAGATTTGTACGCACGCACTTCCATACATCATTATTTAACTTCCTTGTGATTCCCACACCCTGTAAACCAGATACGCGAGACTCGGTTAACTCCAGTATGATACGGCTTTCTTTGCATAAAAAGGAGGCCACAGTGTTCTACTGAAGGAAAATATACCGATTCTGGGATCCGTCGTAAGCGTTTTTATGGAAAAACAAATACAAATTACAGGTTCGTTCATATTCAATTATTCTTTTACAAGTATACATTAGTGCATTAAATTTTGTGAATATAAACAATTGAAAAAAGGTATTCAATCTTTTATAGATTTTGCATGGGTACGGTTAAATTGGGTATATGATACAATTTCTTACGACATGAAATACGGTTTACCCCTGTTCAGTGATACGGTTGTTTGCTGTTAATACAATTTTTCAAAGGTTTCAAACAATAACTTGTCAAACCCGCCTAATAAATTGACATTTTATTGTTATTTGGTGCTTCAGAAAGATATACTAGCACACTCTTGACTAAAACGAATCACGGAAGACCTTTTTTAAGTGTTATGTACCGAGATGGGGAAAGAGCAAAATATGAGACAAATTAACGCCCTCTAGAAGACGGTGACAAACTTGGACAACAAACCAGTGTACATCACACAAGTATTGAAGTGATATATACTATAAATATTACAATTATAAGGGAATTAAGAGCTTGAAACCCAAATGTGGAGAGAACATTATTGGTAGAACAATTGCAAATCGTAAGTAGTAATGCGGGGCGATATGGCATCGAACAGTATAAACATTACGCCGTAGGTTTACATTTTGGGCCGTTACGGCCTCGAACGGGAATTTAACATTGGGGCTATAAAGCTAACATCTGTGTTGTCGAGAGAACGTTGTATATATTGTTACATTGTTAGACGTTGTTGACCTCAAATGGGCAACACACCTTGTGTAGTGACCAATATTTAGTCATCTACTATCCAGCATCTAGTTATATATTATCCAATGCCCCACACTTACTATCCAACACGCTGTGTAGTGACCAATACTCAGTCATCTACTTGTCAGCATCCCACACTATACTATCAACACAGGCCTTGTGGTGTGACAAATACCCCACACTTACTATCCAATACGCAGTGTGTAGTGACCAATGTCCCACACTTACTATCCAACACACCGTGTTTAGTGGCTAATACTCTACACAAACTATCCAAAACGACTTGTGAAGTGACCAATACCCCACACATACCTTCCAAATTCCACACGTACTATCCAACACGCCGTGTGTAGTGACCAATATACCATATTTACTATCCAACATGCTGTTTGTAGAGACCAATACCTAGTTATCTACTATCCAACTCCCCACACATAATTTTTAAGGAACCGTATGTACTGACCAATACCAGATAGCTACTATCCAACACGCTTCGCTCTTCTACACACCAAACAGAGGAAGGGATGTCCCTTGGACAGAATACTGCCTAGTGGCTACAGTCATATATCCGAGATTTATATATAAAGCATCTCCTATAACTCAGATTATGTTTGCGGTGTCTGTAAATTTGCATATATTGTACTAATTTTATAAATAGCCTTAATCAAGGGAACCAACTCATATTAATACTATAAAAAAATAGAGGTGAATAAAAGTAATGCTAAATTAATAAGAAACTGTCGCGGAATTTAGCGGACTTAAAAAAAAAAAAAGGAATAATATATTAAACTGGCTTAAGCTAAAAGTAGTACTAAAATTACGGAACTGTCACGGAATTTAGCTTAGACCAGAAAAAAATCCTCCACCCAGAAACATTAGATTAACGTGGCTTACTCTAAAAGTAGTCTTAAACTTACAACAACTGTCACAGATTTTAGCAGAGACCGAAAACTATCCGGAAAAACACGTAAATACCTTGTTCTAGACCAAAAGTAGTACTAAAATTCCGAAAATAATACGGACTTTAACGGTGACTGAAAAAAAAACCCGGAAAAATGTAAAAATCACGGCTTAGACCTAAGGTAGTGTGAAAATTCTGAAACTCATACGGACTTTTGGAGGAGACTGCACAAAAAAGGATAAATGTAAAAATTATGGCTTAGACTGAAAGTATAACTAAAATTCCAAATCCAATACGGAGTTCAGTAGGGACTAAAAAAAAGTCAAGAAACAAATATGGCTGAGGCTAAAAATAATACTGCAATATCTAACTAGTACGGAATTTAGCGGTGACCACATATCCCGAATTTAGAGAAGACTTTATAATGTCCGGAAAAATTGCACATTTTTTTAATTACAAAAGTAAAATTAAACATTTTAATAAAGTTTAAAATTTGTGAAAGTATATTTAACAAATTAAAGATTAAAAATGTCACACCGTTTGAGTTACCAACTCCTACACTTACTAATCAACGAAAAGGGTAGAACACACACACACACACACACACACACACACACGCTTTACAACCAAAACGCCATTTTGAGCGACAACACCCACATTTACTAACCAACGAATAGGGTAGGAATACACAGACACTATACTACCAATACGCTGTTTTGAGTGACCAGCACCAACACTTACTAACCAACGAAAAGGTTAGGAATAAACACACACACACACACACTATACCATCAACACGTCGTTTTGAATGACTACATTATGCACACAAACACGCTATTATACTAGCACACAAAGGGTAGGACCTAAAAGAAGGTGGATGAAAAACTAAATTAAACCCTTTTAAAACAAAAAAGAAATCCCACTACTTCCCTTATAAATTCCCTACCATACCTTTATAGACAAAACTACCACCCCCTGCCACCCTTTTAATCTCTACAACCCCAGCAATGAATTGAAAGGAGTGAAAAGGATAGGAATATACACACACTATACATATAAACATACTTACATAATATTATACATAGAGTGAAAAAAGAGAAAAGTGTAGGAGTACTTACACACATATACAACATAGCCTTCTATAGATATTAAACAGAATGGAAAAAAAAGAACAAACGCACAGTTAAGGAAACCTAAGTATCGCATTTTATCTCTTGTGCTAATCTAACTTCAAAGGTAGTCAAAAAACAAACCAATCCATTTTAAAACCTACCTCAGTGTAAATGAAAACCAAACTGCAGATTTTGCTGCTGTGTGATTTTCTGAACAAAAGGCTCATGCTTATTAGGCTCATGACCTATACCTTAAAAATGGGGTTGGGGGCATAAGTGGGTGTTTGTTCTTCGCTCCAAAAGTGTGCTTGTGTGTATAATGTGTGTGTATATCCCTACCCTTTCGGTGGTTAGTAACTGTGGGTGTTGATCACTCGAAACAGTGTATTGATGGTATAGTGTGTATGTATTCCTACCTTTTTCGTTGGTTAATAAGTGTTGGTGTAGGTGTTGGTCACTCAAAACGGCATAAACGTTTTAATATTTTTCATGCATATCTTTCACAAATTCTTAAGAAATTGTTATTAAAATTTTAATTTTATTTTTTACAATTTTTAAAAAAAATCTGCAATATTTAAATTTATCCGGACATTTTTCAGTTTTCGATAAATTCTGTATATTTAGTCTCCGCTAAATTCTGTATTAATTTAGGAATTTGAGTATTACTTTAAGCCTCAGCCATAGTTTCATTTTATTATTTTTTCCGGATTTATTTTCGTCTGCTAAAGTCTTTATTCGTTTCGGAATTTTAGTACTATTTTAGTCTAAGCCAAAAAATATTACATTTTTTCCAGATTCTTTTCAGTATCCGCTAAAGTCCGTGATAGATCCATAATTTTAGTCCTACATTTAGTTTTGGATAAATTTTGTACATTTCTCAGGATTCTTTTCAGTCTCCGCTAAAGTCCGCGACAGTTTCGTAAGTTTAGTACTATTTAAAGTCTGGGGCAAAATTTTACATTTTTTCTGGACTTAATTCTGGTACTACAGTCAAAGCCAGCTTAATCTAAGCCTCACTGGACGGTTTTGGTGAATTTTCATCGGACTAAGACAAATTGAAAAGAAAAACGAAAAAAACCCCAAAAAACGAGTAGAATAATTCTACACAAGAGATACAGATAAAAACTAACCAATGATTTAAGCGGAAAGCATGCTTGACAGACTTTAATTAAGGTAGTCATGTTAATTTCTTGTACAAATGATACCTTTTACACTGTATCAATACTAGCCAAGCCCCTCTTTCACAGTGTTAATTTCCTACAGCTAAGTGCTATTTTTATTTTTTTCTCTGATAAGGTGATCAAAGAAACAATATGTGCCCTATGCATGATTGAAGTTCACCATCATTAAATCAAATTGGCATGTTTCTCGTTACCCCTGAACCATCTCGATTTTGAGATATTTATTTATTTGCAGCAGACATACTTAAAGACATAAACCAACTTGGCCATTCATTTGAAGACCAAGTTACGCATTTGATCTCCTGTGCTAGTTTAACTGTCAACGGTAGTCACCAAACAGACCAATCCATTTTCAAGTCTAACTCTAAGTAAATGTAAACCAAATTGAAGATTGTATTTTTCTGTGTGAATTTATGAACACAAGGCTCATGGCCTCTACCTAAAAATGTGTGTGTGTGTGTGTGTGTGTGTGTGTGTGTGTGTGTGTGTGTGTGTGTGTGTGTGTGTGTGTGTGTGTGTGTGTGTGTGTGTGTGTGTGTGTGTGTGTGTGTGTGTGTACAAAAAACCAAACTAGTCAGTGATACCATTGTTCCGGGTATTTTCTAGTCTCAGCTAAATTTCGGGACAGTTTCGTATTTTCAGTATTACTTTTTGTTAATTCCATTTTTGGTGTTATTATAAGTTGGTTCCCTTGATTATAGCTATTTATAATATCAGTACAATATATGCAAATTTACAGACACTGTCAACATAATCTGAGTTATAGATAAAGCTTTATATATAAATCTCGGATATGCGAATGTAGCCACTAGGCATTATTCTGTCCAAGAGACTCAACCTCCTCTGTTTGGCCAGTAAAAGGGCGAAGCGTAATGGAGAGTAAGTGTTGGGTATTGGTCACTACGCACGGCGTGTTGATAGTATAATGTGGTGTTCTGGATAGTGGATGACTGAGTATTGGTATTGAGTAAATGTAGGGTATTGGATAATATATAACTAGGTGCTGGATAGTAGATGACTAGGTATTTGTCACTACACATGGCGTGTAACCCATTTGAGGTCAACAACTTTTAACAATGTAACAATGTAGCTTCAGTTGAGGTCAACAAGTTCTAACAGTGTAGCAATGTATACAATGTGCTCTCGACAACGTAGATATTAGCTTTATAACCTCAATGTTAAATGCCCGTTCGAGGTCATAACGGCCCAAAATGTCAACCTACGGCGTAATGTTAATTTCGTGTGAGGCCATATCGCCCCACATTACTACTACCGTATCTTTGCAAGACCTACTGTACATGCAGATACATGTTTTCAATCATTATCGTATCTCAGAGTTTAAAACACAGTCATTGTATACAATGATAGTGCACTAAGGTCTAACGACTGTTGTTGGGAATCAAAGAAGCAAATTATCTGCACTGCATGTGTATTTGGGATTTTTCTCAATTCAATCTCTATTTGACCTTAAACGCGAACAAACATTTGTTTGGTATTTATATCAGGTAATGTTGATGACTGTTTTGACTTACTATTGGGACCTGCTTCCTTTGGCCTAATTGGTGTGGAGGCTTCATCCACCTCCACCTTGAATGTCACATCATGGTAAGAAACTATCAACAAGAATTAACTGCTTATTTATCATTCCATAAATACTAAAGGGGGAAATGTCAGAAAATTCCTTTTACTTGGTTGTTAGGGGACAAAAAGCCAACACAGTTGCATCTAAAACTTGACGTCCTAATGAAGTCAAATAATGCATACATACTTGAAAATGTTCATATTTAGTAATATTATGAAAATATATATAACTATTTGAAGGCAACGTCGTCGTCTACTTGCTCTACTTGCACTGTCTCATCAATGCATCAAATGCTAACTTGAACAATTGTTGCATTGTACCTGCTCCTACGATCCTCTCTTGTATGTTCAACATATGAAGTAATATGTCCTCTATAATTTATCAAATTTAATATCTTTCTCATCGTAAAGATATAGCAAGTTAAAGTCAAGAATCTGTTATTTGCAACCATAGTAAGCCTT
Organism: Margaritifera margaritifera; assembly: GCA_029931535.1. Lineage (NCBI taxonomy): Eukaryota > Metazoa > Mollusca > Bivalvia > Unionida > Margaritiferidae > Margaritifera > Margaritifera margaritifera. The sequence continues at coordinate 1,620,858 of JAQPZY010001226.1, read as the reverse complement.
ATTATAAATCGTTGTAAACCATATCTTTAAAAGTAATAAACTGTACCATGCGATTCTGTACAACTGTAATAAACCGTATCCATGCAATACGCACATAACGTTACATTTTACTGTTTTAACTGTCTTAGTTGCCTATTTGTCATAATAACAAGTATTTTTATTGTTCAAATTATCAAACTTAAAATATAGTTTCTTATATTTAGTGCAAGCCCCCCCCCCCAAAAAAAAAAGACAAAACAACAACAACAAAAAAACCAAAACAAAAAAAAAACAAGCACCCCCAATCCACCCACCCCACAAATACACACATGAGAGAGAGCATTCATAGTCATCGAATCCGTGGGAAGCGGATATTTTGTCTTTGTCTAGTACATTCTCGATCGAATAAAAGATTTAGAAAATAAATCTGATATATTCTTGTAGATTATACCCCGCTGAACCTGTATTTTCTTCTTGTCGGCCACTTGTGGCAATATTTATTTTCTGGATGCTTTTCAATGGTGAATACCTTGAACTTATAAAATAACACTTAATTTTGCCTCAATATACAGGATAGAACACATTTCTAGCGGTAAAGAACTAATTATTAAGTTACATGCACCTGCATGAATTGTCTTTTGCAAGGGCACTATGTATATCAATATACTGTAGTTAATACCCATCGGAGCCATGCACTGAGGGATGTTGATAGCAGGTATAACGGTAGCAATTCCACAAGCCCATGAGTGGGGGAGAGGGCGGGGGGCGGATTTTAATGTGCATTGTATTCAGAAATATAGAATAAAACCAGCTGTGATTAGTGCATTATGTAAGAGTTGTAGTTTCTGTCAGGCTTAAAAAAGTTGAGACTCTTGGCAACAGGTGAGATTATGTTAATTCATGTCTAGCTCATGCTTTGTATTTTTTATGATTTTTTAAAAATGTGATACACATAATTGAAAATATATCTGTTGTGACTGATAACTCTTACCCCTGCTTAGTTCCAGCAGAGTTATCTCTCTTAAGTGCAATGAAGTACATGGTTCTGTCCTTGTCAAATTGACAATCTAACATTGTTCTCTAATTACAGTGTTTGACACGCATACTGGAGTAGGCTAGAAAATATATTTATTTCACCAAACGTTATCATTGAGGTCTGTGGAAAAACTATCGCTACCGTGATACCAGTAGAGGCCATTCAACTATGTTGTATTATTACCACAGATAGACATTATCCAAATTCTTGGGGTCTGTCCTAAGAGTAAATATGTGTATCGTGAAATGACGTAATTTGAAACGGTTCCGTAAGGGCATTACATGACAGTGAAGTATTCCTTCTGCCATTCGCTTACAACACGTAGGGTGAGCCAGAGAGACTTTATAGGCAACCATTGACGGGTATTTACATGTTTGCAGTAAATGTGTTGTCTACAGATGGATCAGATATAATTCTGTGACACATTGCATTTAAATGCAGTCGAAAAAAATGTAGAACACATATCTACAAAACTGGTATATATCTATCGTGTTGAGGGTGACAATGGCACGGTAATGGCCGCCATGTGATTAGGGGGTGGTTTAGAGAAAGGCCGAAGAATACAGTTCAACCATTTTATCAACAAAGAAATGAGTACACACACACAAGTTCCTTTAGTTTGTTTCTGCAAAAGCTCCATTTAACGTATGAAGTGTGGTTAAAATAAAACCTTGCTTCATGTTTTTTACATTATGACAGTGAAATTATAATATGTCATCTACTTTGGAAAAACAGACTCATAAGGATATTGTGTCAGGTTTGACGGAAATCGGTATACACAAATCTTGTAAATTTATAATTTGAAAATGTATGCCTTTTTTGAACATTGATATTAAAGTAATTATTCCAGTTTTATTACAAAAGTATTAATATAATCGACAAAAGCAGGGACAGTATATAACAATGGGATTATAAATCCCAGCGAGCTTTCCAGATATCGCCAACTCACTTTTGAAATGCAAATGAGGTCCCGAGTTGTCGGTTCATCAGTAAGAGCAAAGATGTAGCAGTAGTGAATTTACCAACAGGCTAGACACCTATATGTGCTGACCTAGTTGACAAGGCCAGACACCTATACGTGCTGACCTAGTTGACAAGGCTAGACATATATATGTGCTGACCTAGTTGACAAGGCTAGACACCTATATGTGCTGATCTAGTTGATAAGGCTAGACACCTATATGTGCTGACCTAGTTGACAAGGCTAGACACTTATATGTGCTGACCTAGTTCACAGTTTTAAGTTAGCTGTAATAGTGGTCTGTGTGCAAGTAACTTATTTTTTCTACCATTCCTTTTTTTAAATCGAGATTTAATATTTTGCTATTAGCCCCCCCCCCCCCCGAAAAAAGGACCCCATCATCTTTTCCCCTTCATTCCAATCTATTTTTCCTTTGTTGCAATTTTATGATGAATAGTGACAAAGATAATGTCAGTGACACGATTCATAACTGTTCAGTCAATCGTTGATTTTCAATTGTAATGTATCAAAATTTTGAAATTAAATCCATTATTAAATTAAAATTAGTAGTGATGTATTTTTCATTGTACCGAGAGCATATAATTTACATGCAAATTGTATTCATATATCTTGTATACAATTTTGCAAAGTTGTTCGCAAAAAGCCATAAATTAAATTTTATATGCAAATTCAAAATTCATATTTTACCTCATTTTTCAAAAATGTTTGCATGACTGTGTAAATAATGTACACCAAAGCACTCTTACATTTTTTGTTCATAAAAGGATACCTTTATTATTGTGTTAATTGATGAAATACAGGAGCAGTATGGTTTACAAAATATGTACCATGAATAGCTTAATTTACAGACCAATAGAGAATGGGTGATATTTGGTGGGCTAGGTAGTCTCGATTCAAAAGCCTTTTATTTTTTTATTTTTTTACGGGGGGGGGGGGATCCATCTCACTGGTTTTCTATCATTTTACTTTGTAAAGGAATTATTAACGAATTTGTCAACATACCATATTAGTTGAGTTTTCTCTGACCTTTCTCACCCCAATTTATATATTTTTACATTTATATTGGGGTATGAGGTAAGAGCGTATGTCCATACGAAAAGTTGGAATTCGCCAAAACTGCGTGGTGTCGGCATAGGGTAGCTGCTTACAACGAGTCTAGCAAACTGAAACAACCTTACATCGATCCCTACCAGAATAAAATCGATAGGAAGATGATATATCGTCTCCCGAAATTCTATTACAGTCAAACCTGTCAATAGCGGCCACCAATGAGAAAAGGCAAAACTTGCCTTTATACACAGGTTCACCCTTTACAATTATTTTTTTTAACAAATACCATGCACCGAATATTATTATTATTATTATTATTATTATTATTATTATTATTATTATTATTAATGTAACACAATAACTTTAGTTCTTAACCTTGAAAATTCACCAAACTTTTCTGCGATAATTGACTTGCCATTGGAAAAATAAAATAAGTTACTGATAAAAAGGTAAAAAGTGAATTGATCAAAGTCACAGATACTTACAAGAAGGAAAATGTTTATTTTATGATAGTCCGTGAATTAGTGGATTTTCCAAGAGAAATAATTTTGATAATTCACTTGATGGAATGATGAATTTTAATTTTTTCACTGAAGAACGTTGGAAAAGTGGAACTGTTTAAAATAGGAGGTCCTTGATTTGTTTCTAAAGAGGAAGATTGTGTATGTATATGCCTTTCTTGATGATACAAAGGAAAGAAACCCGTTTAACAAATTGATATCACCTGAACAACGTTTAGTACAGAAGGAAGATTTCTATGAGGCACTTAAGGTGAAGTCCCAGGAAAGCAAAAAGAAATTGGATGTGTTGTGCGAGTTTTTGAAATCAAATACTATTATTGCTGAGAAAGATAACGGATTAAGTGTTGAAAAGAAATTTCTGGACCTCAACAAAAGGAACTATTTCAAATTTTTAAGGACGGAGGTTTCTCTGATAGACATGCTGACATACTATTCCACACTCTACAGAAGCATTTTGTGCCAACCGTTTCAATTAAATCACATATTGCCAAGTTTGAGCTTATAAGAATGGCACACGATTTCAACAGTTTATTTCCTGATTTTGAGCTGAAGTTTTGCCAAATAAGGAAACCATGAAAATAACCGACTTACAAACAAAATGCTCCAGCTCCGTAGAAGGAAAAATAACATTTGCATTGCATTGATATATTTTATCATTTATTTAAAACCCTTTTAGCTACTATGAACTAGTAAAAAAATTGTATTCACTCAGCAGACATGTTTGGGAAATGTTCTGTCGTCTAGAGAGTGTATTTGCTACGCATGAATACCTATACTCATAACTTGGTTCCATCCCTTTTGGGGAATGTGGGCTTAGTTGAGAGGGTATGGGGTTTGTATGTGCAGGGAAGGCAATGGGTTCCATAACTCGTGGATCTGGGTTAGACTCCCAGTAGTGGACGAACAAATTATAAATCTTTCCCTGGAGCTGGGCGATACGTACCATTACTCACTGCATGGAACGAATCGTAACTCTTTAACCAGTTTGATTATATTTTGCTCCCTTTATATCAAAAGCAAATAATTACATAAAACACACGCACACACACACACACACACACACACACACACACACAACGAAGGACCGAAACGATCGACTTTGCAGATAAAAAATTCACTGTGATAAGTTTCAGATCTATTTGTAAAAATATCCGTTATACAAGCGTAACTGAAAATAATAAAGGGAAGTCCTTTTTATTAGAACATCTTGATCAAACGATTGTGCAATTGTGAATAAACAGAACAAATGGTTTATTGCAAAAACCATAGATGGCACTGATGACCTCCTTCCGTTAATTAGTATCCTTGTTTCTAGTCCTTCACAGTTATGCGATTGTTTGAAGAAGACGAATTAAGACTGAGACTTGAAGTTCTTTAGTATACAATTGTGAATTTTGATATGTACAACATTATGCTTAAAGCTGTATTCTCCTTCCAAAATAAATCTTAAATCATATAAAGAGGATGTTCTGTGTTGCTCGTAACTATGCAAAAAGATTGTTTTTCTACAAAAATACACCTATATCGTGTTGTTCAGCTTACTTAAATTATGGGGAATAATGTTTTGCGGACTAAAAGTAGTCTTGATTGCATTCATTGACGTCACGGTTTGAAAACGAGACATGCTTTTTTTTCTTTTCTTTTTTTTTTTGGTTGTCGATTGGATCTAATTCTCGTTTTGAGGTAGAACAGATTTTAGATGCGGCGCAAACTGTGACACCGAAAGCATGTGCTCTCCGCTTGGTGTTGCAAATTCTGGAGTTAATTAATGGTTCACATGACGTTTTTACTGGTTTATTAACGATTGCGTGACAAACAACACTGGAAATCACCATAGTTAATTTACATTTTATCTTGTCTCCCCAATGAGTACTTCAACCGCTCCCCTTCCCTTTTTTGTTCGTCTCTGCTTTACACTTGTTCAATTTTCATTTGAAGAGATACAGAATCATGTCATGCCTTTATCTCAACTTTTTATATAGTGTTTTGGAATGAATGTAGCTTTCAAGCCTCTCACCTACTTAATTATAATAATAACAAAGAACAATGGAAATATCTATAATCAGCGGACTTATGTTTTGAATTTGCATGTCAGACAGGTGAGGTGTCCTATTTCCATTATCAAGAAGTAGACCGTACCTGCTATATAAATAATATGCGATCATATTGTACGGAAACTGTACACCTTTATATGTACTGTATCCAAATAAAATATTATGCAGTGTTGTTATCTGTTAGAACCTCGTCAATTTTTTAAAATATTTTTATTTTCATTTTAAGGACACTTAATGGCTAAAAAAACAACAAATATTACTTTTAACACCCTTCGATTACTTCCCCTTGGTACATTTATAATGAGCTGGTGAATACACTATAATGTGAACTGTCTATTAATATTTCCACCTAGTTTCAAGAGTCATACTTATTACCATTTGCCATATTTTTATTTAATTTTTTTTCCTCTGGAGAAAACATAAAGTATTGTTGTATTGTTGTCAATCTTGTTACATCGGGCAATGAGAGAGCAAATAAAGCAATTAAAACTGCTCTGTGATCATCCGTTTCTGATCCACGGAGAGTTTATCAGTCTATATGTTTATATATACTTGGCAAAATATGTGGAATGAAAACTCTACAAACACGCTTTAAAACATCCAACCTACCATTGGAGAGTGGTATCCTTCATATAAAACATATCGTAGAGATTTTTTTAAAGATACTTTTATAAAACCTTAGCAGCATTTACCTTTTATCTTGTAAGATGATATATTTCTTTTTATATCGAAGGGTTTGCCTTTCAGAAGATTTTAGCAATTTATGACCTGTTGAGTTTTACAATCATTTTAAGATCTTATATATTTATGTACATTTTGAGAACTTTATACGTTGGATCGTTACTATATAGTCAGGATGGTGCTGACGTGCCGTTACCCCCCCCCCCCCCCGTACATCCATATACTTACTCAATCTGCGTGTCTGCGTGTGACCTTTGCTTGAAAACCTGATTAGTTTTGTGTCAAGAAGATTTTTCACAAGGTTATTCGAGGCACTTCAACTAAGAAAAGTAACAAGAATATATTTATTATCTCGTTTCACCAATTGTAAGGCAAAAAGTGTTTTGTCGACTTTAATCTATAGGTCAGTCCACTTAATTTGAAGGCCTCTTAACATTTACACAGCTGTCGACTTTCTACTTACGTTTTTATATAATTTTACATGAATGATACATCAACAAGAATCTAATCAACGCTCGTACCAAAACGTTACGCTAAAAGATTTTGCATTTTATACTGAAAGTGTATGAAAGTTAATCACTACAATATCCTTTAATCACAGAAGGGGATAAGTAGAATTTGTAATGACTGTTTTGTCCCTTCGTCTTGCATTGAAACGATTATGAAAGTCTACATCAACTACCCAATAAATTGGTTTGCTGGTATTAAGTACAATGTGAAGTTCAAAAAGGAATAGATAACGATGAGAAGAGAAGAGTGCAAAAAGCAACAAACCAACCGTGAATAGTTAGTAATACTATGGTCAAAATGAATATGATTCAGTAATTTTTATTCATATTAAGGACATTGTAATTGACCAATGTTCTGTCTCATTTAATAAAGGCAACGGAAGAGGTTCTGAAAGTAAAGATCAAAAAGTGGGGATTTGTAACTCGTACAACGGGTCATCTGAACTGTTCATCAGACCTAGAAAGTTTAGCATGACAAAACTCAGACTGGTTTCAGATTCGTTACAGTCAGCGTTTAAGTCTTGTAATACTTATTTTATAATTGGTATTGCATTGCAAGAAAATTCCTAAATGTCTTTCGCTCAGTATGAAATATTGTCAGGCGGAGAGCCAAAATATTAATTTCTTTTGGAAATCATTCTATGCCACAATATCCAACTAGCCCATAAAAATAAACCTGCAAGTCAGAGTCAACAAATTAAATCAAAATGAATATGACGTTTGCAATTTATTTGCTATATTTGAAGGCGCCTCTAAATTAAGTTTGCAGACCTGTATGTTTATATAAAAAAATAAAGGCACTTACGTCAACTTACCTTTCATACGTGAGTTCCCTTCTGCTTCAAATTAAGTTGCTGAGTGGCTTTACTGAACATATTCTAATCTCTCGAGTTCTGAGAATGTTATAGATATGGCAGTTGTAAATAAAGTATTTTATATTCGGCAGCTTTATGCTGTTCCTACTTCCAATACCACACAATTTCCCTCATCCACCTGAAGAATAGATTCAGCAATGCTCTTGTTATGGCATAACCGTGAGCGGGGGTGGGTACATGTCATTTGCAGACGACCCGCATTTTCATTTTATTTTAAATTAATAGAAGTTTGTATACATATATTTTAGATGCCATTTGGGATGAAGGGTTCCCCAAGTTCTTTTCAACGTTTGATGAATATGATAACATCTGGAATAAAAAATTGTGATGCTTACATCGATGACGTCATCATCTACAACGACACATGGCAAGATCACATGAAAACAATTAAGCAGTTCTTCAAAAGACTCACCGAAGAAAATTTGACCATCAATTTGAATAAAAGCGACTTTTGTCGTGCCTGTGTTACCTTTTAGGACATGTTGTGGGACATGGACAAATAAAACCAATAGAAGTTAAGGTTACGGCTATTTCTAAGTAAAATTTGATCGCTAATGCACTTTCAAGTGCATAACTTTACAGTTTGCATTGTTTTGCATACATGACTGTATCATTCATATGTTTTTTATGCAATCAGTTACTTATATGTTTGAAGTATATGCTAAAAGAAAGTTTTATCGTATAAAACATTTCTTTTTGAAAAAGGGGGAAGGTGTTACAGAATTATATACCATTTCTTTTAAATAATGGTATAGTTTTATTAGTTTATGACCTCTGTATAATAGTCTAATAGGTGTCGTTTTGCAGAGTGCACATATACGGTAATTTCAATATGACCCAGTACATTGGCCCTGGAAAAATCAATATTGTTGTTTGAAGCATTAGTAATGCCCCGTGATTATAGCGCTTGCTAACATGTATTATTATTTTGACCTGCATTTAATGTTCTGACCGGGATTTCGCAATTACAGAGAATGATTCATTCTGTTGACTAGAAGTAGAATAAGTTCGTAAATACCGAGTTGTTGATTTAAGACGGAATAAGGAATGGGTATTATTTGTTTTAAATGACGCAGTATAGAAACTATATAAAAGGATGTAATCGGAGCTTTCGTCATTTTTTCATAGTTCGTCAGCTTAAGAGGTCATAAACGAGATTGGTTCATTTTGTGTCATATTCTGCTTCAGAGATATACAGTACATTTTGGATTTAGTACTGCTACTTCAACTTAAAGAATTATACAGCTCCGTTGGAATTATCGGAAACATTTCTAGAACTTGTGTGATATTCCATATTCACAAGGATTACTTGGAAATAATAATATTTGTATATAACTGATTCTTGTTAGTATATCAACACTTTAGTGGTTTCATTCGGAATATTCTTCATTCGGAATATTTGGATTAACTTCCGGATTTGTCAACTTTAGAACAATTTAGGACTCTTAAGGATATTCTATACTGTAAGTTATTTTTAATTCTTTCACTTTGATTGTTTGTTGAAATATTTTAATATTTTAGGAAATTAAATATTTGTATTTTAAATCTTGAAAGCTTGTTTGAGTCTTTTCTTTTGTTACATTGACCCCTAGTCGTAACAATTGTTCATAAAATAATATTTTGCTGGAATTTACGAAAGACTTTCGTCAAGTGCCTATAATGTTTCAACCGAACATTTGTATTCATGTCAATATTTTGATATTGTTTGTCTTTCTGAAAAGGAAAATGTATGTAGTATTTATTGTGCTTTAAAAGCTAAAAGCATGTTTTATACACCCGCCTTTAGGTGGAGCGTATTATTTTATGATGTTGTTCATCCGTCTTTCTGTCCATCCATCTGGTTTTCACCAATTTGGTTTCCGCATAATAACTAGAGTTGTTCACCATCTTCAGTTACCAAACTTTGTGGATGGCTTACACTTTGGGTAAAAAAGAATACCATGATTTAAGGCTCAAAAGCTCAATGGTCAAGGTCACTATGAAAGAAGAGAATGGTTTCCGCACAGTAAATCAAGTTCTCCACCATCTACAGTGACCAAACGTTGTTGATAGCTTGCAATTCGAGTAAGGAAGACACCTATCGATTTGAGGTTCAAAAGGTTTAAATGTTAATGTCACTGTGACGCAAAGAACAACAATGGTTTTATCACAATAACTCAAGTTCCGCGCCATCTACAGCTACCAAACATTGTCGTGGTTTGCACTTGGGGTTAAGGTCACTGTGACTGAAAGATGAAAAGTGATTTGAGCACAGAATTTCAGTTATCTACATAGAGGACTTTTAAACACGGCGCGGACGTATAATGTGCCAGTCACGGTACTCTTGCTCATTTGTGAAAAATAATTTGATACCAAGCTGAAATATTGTTTTTGTATTAATTAGTCAAGATTTCTTTCATTCAATAAATATGCATTTTAAATATGATTATATACGTCTTGCTTTGTTTTCAAAAGTTGTCATAAGCAGAGTGGAGCGATAAAAAGACGGTTGCAGCTATACCTGGCTTAGTTCCTTGACCGTAAAGGTTGTACACCTTGATTTTGACCTCCTTGAATAATTTATCAAGCATTCCTATTTATAAGACATAATTAGTGATACCAAGCAAAAATGTTGTATTGATTAGTCTTCTGATTAGTATTTAGTAAACAAAGCAAAATGGCATGAATTTCAACATTTCATAGGGTTTTTGAGAGGTCATAAACCTTTGTAAATCTCTCTAATTAGACTTTAATTGGTTCTCGTGGGGGTATAGAAAGTCTTGCAAATATGGCGTAACTTTAAATGTCTATGAACAAACCCATACATTTCAGGTATCTCGGTTATCCGTATATGTCCTTTTAGAATATATGACGGGTGTTCTATTTCGTATAGTTGCATTTCCTTCAAAACCAAAACCATACATGCTATTTTGCAGTCTAGTTCTCTGTATATTTAACTATATAAAAGTAATATACTCAAAGCCATATGTAATTTGTTTGTACAGAAAAAAGTTATACAACTCAACTTGATTCCGGCAGGATCATAGACAATGAAAGAGAAAAATATCTTCCTTGGATTGCGATCTCGAGATCCCTGTCAAACTTGACGACCACTCTACCCACTGGGCTCATCTAACATGAGGTTCCCCATGGTGAGATTTTCATATGACAATATAGCACTGTAGTTATGAAAATAAAATTTAAAAAATGTTCAGATGAATTTTTTTTCTTGTAAAGCACAGTTGAATATCTCCATAATTTACTTGCAAAATGATAGCATTTCATTAGACAATTTTTTTTAAAGTAAACATTACGGAGTTACTCATTTGTTCTTTGAGGTAAATATTGGCCTAAAGTCGGGGAAAGCCCATTATTTAGAATGCAAAAATTGCACAAAGTGTCTTTTTAATCTCTTCTGTTTGATGGAGTTATATCATTTTTGTTTTCCTGTCGTGGATTTTCAAGAAATTCAGAACTAATTTGTGCAAAATATATCGAAATATTTTGTCTTCTTGAAATGCAATTTTGGGATTTTGAACATGAGCCTCTTTGCGGACAAAAGAATATACAAAGTGGCATTGTTCTTTAAGAGTGAATGCATAACTTGTGAAATTAACAATGTCGTTGTTTTTGTATTTATTAATGATACATTTGGACTCGTTTCATTTTCAAATAGATAATTTTGAAGTAGGACCCCTTTAAAGTAACCCATCTTTATTATTAAGCATAACACAAAAGAACCGAGCCATGCAATTGCTGAGCTAGTGCGTCGATGCAAAGTGAACTTTTGTCTTTATATTGTTAGTTGTACTTCTCTTTGTAAGCAAGTCTACCCGTAAAGAAGAATAATTGAGCCAATCATTATGAATATTAACCCAAAAAATATATCTAAATGCTTCATCGATAATTAATAAATATCAAAGGTATTTCTACCATAAAAAGCTTCTAAAACAATCTGCATAATCAACAGACAATAATGAATTCCTGAACTTAATTACGTACTCGTCTCAAATGTTCGAAAGTCAAATTTAAGGCCAATCTCACAGTTTCAAGCAACAAAATAACCAGCTTGTTTTAAACGAAGGTTTGATGAAATCATTCTATCATAGTTTGCCAACACTTTTTTTTTAGTAAAAACATCAATTAAGGTTTGAGCCGAGTTTGCACTTCAGGCCTTAACGTTGTATCAAAAAGGAATTAAATTACTCACTACTTGCATGGAAACTACTGCGAGAGGTGTTACGACAGAAATTGCTTTAATTGTGTCATAAAATAGGATTGACATATTGACTGAATACAATGTTAACATCTTGATGCCTTCAGTGCAAAAATATAGCATGTGATCTGATTCTCCGATGCCTTACGTCACTAATGTACAAAAGCATGTATGTAGTGGTGAAGAGATTCTGAACTCAGATCATACACTCACTCCCTACCTGTGAATTTATTTCGCACAGGTATATGTTGCGTAATGACTTCTTGTTCTGTTGCGAAGGGTTGCGCCAGTCGTCCCGCAGCTATGTCCATTTTATGGTGAGTTTAGGCGCATTACGGACCAAGGAGTCCATATAAATGGCACCCCTGAAGGCGGATGCAAGCTAAATTGCATCTGTATTATGAGAGTTCTTCTTTTCGCTTTCATATGTTGATCAACTTATTCTTTGCAAATTTAAAATTGTACCACTTTATTCTTTGTCGATTTTAAATTATTTTTCTCATATTATGTGTCAGCATAATGATATAAGTGTCTGAACGCAGTATATTCATTGTTTGAATTATATATTTTGAAATTTTTAGTAATGACAATTCTAATTCATTTTTATGGTGTAAAATTAGAAAATATAGAGTATCGGGGATCGTTCTACCTTTGCTAGAAATATATATATATATATATATATATATATATATATATATATATATATATATATATATATATATATATATAGTAGCAATGAAAAATATAGGAATGATAAAGATTGATTCTTTACTATTTTTTAATTTTGTCAGTATTTGTTGTAACTATAATATTAAATTTGTCATTACAAAAGATTTATGCCGTCGATTTCATGCTCAACGAAAATGTTTCCGAAATAAATTCTTCATACTTTAAAAGTTATAAACCCTGATTTTCGGGCATTATTGGTCTGAGATTCAATATTTTGTATTTATTTGAATTCATACACAACGGTTTGCATATTGTTCCAGAAATATTGGTTTTCTACTACAGCACAAGTATATTTTGGCTACTTTCTGGTTAATTGGTTATTTGATCATTTACAACATTTTGTACGATATTTTAGATATAAACATTCTAGGAAACATGAAGTTAGTAAGCCTTAAATAATTTTTTTCATAAAGAAGAATACATTGATATTTTTTCGTATGTAATTTTAAATGATGTTTTGATCTAGTACAGCTAAACTGCATCTATATTTCAGAGAGTTCTTTTCTTCTTCGTTTACAGATCAATGTCGAACCTGGTCATCTCTCGCACCCAGCAAAATGTAACACAGATTTCGAATTCCTCGACGGAGTGACACCTCCCAAGTCACTGTGACGGACACGAGGTCAAAAGTTTTTCACTAACTCTCACATTTCGGTCCGGGAAGTATTTCCCCACAAAAACCTTCCCTGAACGATGGTGAGGATAAAACGTTCATGATAAATCAAACTGGTTTGCGGCATAAAACTTGTCAACGTAAATAATAATACATGACAAGTATGACTAAAAATACATTTCAAAAATAAGTTTTTGACGGGATTCTAACTCTTGCCTTCTAGTTTTGCGAATAGATGTTCCACCGACTGAGTAATGACCAGCCATCATACGGGAGTTACATTCAAGGCATACATGACCTATTGCTGAGTAACTGGCGTTTTGATAAATACGGATCATATATTTATTAATAGAAATGAGACACGGAAGATAATTATAGATATATTTTTTTTCTTCTTCAAATCAGAGCAAGAGTATTTTTAAAGCTATTTGGAGGCCGGACATTCTTTTCTCCACAATATTCCCAAGCAGCATAACCCCCCCCCCCCCCCCCCCCGCCATCACCGCCCACCGCCATAGAGAGGTAGCAAAGGATATATTCGTAGATTGGCCCCTGTACAATCTTTCAACTTAAGGCTATCATGTGACTTTTTCATCTATTATTGTATAATAATACAGATATGGATATATCTGTGAATTAGGTGTTTCGGGCTTGTGTCGTTCATGAAATTGATGTGAGGCATGTAAACCTCCCCTTGTTACTTCACAGTATCTAGACACTGAAATACTAATAGTTGGTTAGGCAACAGAACCACACACCCATAGTAGAAGATATGTTGTGAATGTTGTGCATTTGAATTATAGCCTCTCTCTCTCTCTCTCTCTCTCTCTCTCTCTCTCTCTCTCTCAATGAAATACATTTCTGATTTTTCTATTAGTTGTAGGCAAACCACAAATGTAAGAGATCTAATTGACCAAGCTGTTTAATGCCAATAATATGAGGTTGTTACTACCGATAGATTACATGCAAAAATATCCATTAAAATGGAAATATCAGCTAATCAACATTTTACAAGTAAAATAAGTGCACATTCTTATTAAAATATCAATAAATTTAAGATTGTTTCTCTTTTTTTAAGTTTTCTACTCACGAACTTTTAGGATATTTTAACACATACAAAAGCTAAACTCCATTTGAGCTACTGCCTTTTGAACGTCATGTAATCAAGTTGCATAAAGATCAAATGATAGCTTGCCCCTTTTCTTAAAGTTCTGAGTTTGTTTCTGATATCTCGGTCTTCCACCAACCAGACGAACACACGCACAGAAAGATAGGTGATCCTCGTACATAAAGATTTTTGTTTGAAAAAAAAGTTATTAGGTTCAAGATTTTCTGCTTGATTATTTCTGCAGCATGGCAACTAATTATTGTTTTCTCAACAGAAATATTCTCCTGACTTCAATGCAGCTGAGCCATGCTTTATGCATTGGAAAACTGGTCTGGAAAGAAAATACACGAGAGTCAATTGCTAAACAATGTTTGCAAATGATACAGGCATGTTTTGTCTGAAAATGAGATATCTTGATGCGAATGTATGACATAGATAAGGATACAAATTTCTTGTTAACATTATTTTTAAATCCATTAAACTGCATGCTTGAGAGTCAAGTTCTCCTTTCGCATGTTGGAGGCAGTTATAGTAATATTTTGAAACAGATTTCTGAATGCGTCAGGTATTGGATGACAGAGCTTTGTTTTCAAAGCGTTATATTTCATACTAGTATATGCAGCTGATAAGGTACGCTAAAGGATTAGATTTCCTTCTCATCTCTGACTCACCACGGAATTTCGGAAAATATTCAGTCCTAGTTTATCGCCCCTTAATCAGTTAAAGGCGTATATCGATTTTTCACATATCGTTTTTTAAATATCGTTGTGATTCAGACTTACCTGCAACAAAAAGACACATGAGACCCGATCAGCTTCATCCAACAACTACTGTAAACCGAAGAGACTCTTTAGGCAGGTCATTTATGGATATTTTTGCTGTAAATGTCTTCAGCAGAAGAGCCATATATAATTTTGTCACAGTTTGCATTCATGTTTCCATTATATCATCAGTCTACAAAGGCAAATTTTGGAATAGACATATTAAAAAATGTTCTATCTACCATGTTGGACATAGTGTGACACGGAATGGCCATCGTGTAATCTAGGCGTGCTTCAGAAGGCAAAATAATAAATTTAAACAACTTTTGAACAAAGATGCGAGTACATTTCAAAAATCCTTTCTTCTCGTCTCTTCGAAATCTACATTTAACCAACCAGACAAACGTTCAGAGGAGTACTTTGACCATATTAACATAGCGCATGAAATGGGGCTCATGGGAGATTTAAATCAAGTAGAAACACACTTTTATGTATAAAAAAACCAAAATCCGCTCTTCCGCTAACGGCATTTGCCATATATAACACGCATGTGAAGTACACGTTTATTTATTCCTTTGAACCTGTATGCGGAACTTCCAGTACACGTTTTTTTAATAGAAATACAGAGGATACATGCAAGTTGATTATGACCTGGTTTGCTGTATATACAGTACATGGGTTGTGTCAAAAAAGCTAAAAGAGGCTTGCCATACAATTTTATATTACGAAATATCGCTTCTTCTTCTTCATAATCAATTCTAATTGTATTCCCATACTTTTATAGATGCACATAAATTATAAAATGTCTACGTCTGAATTGAAAGTGGAAACTTGTTGTTGGTTGAGTTTTAACGGAATTTTAACAACATTATTGATTATTTCACGCCAAGGAAATGCGAGCTAAGTGCCTTTCCCAAGAACATACGAAGGCATCCGAACCAGGCCGGCATGTGTTGGCAAAAACAAAATGATGTGGTTCCGCCAGTGTAGATAAAGCTTAAAAAAAAAAACAATGGCACAAATTCTAAGGTAAATTTGATAACCGAGACAGATTATAAATTTATAACGTTAATCCTACGTACAGGGTACAGGGCCGTCATAAGGGCGACCGCCCTGGACGCCAAGCCATGGAGGGAGGGGGCGCCATTTAGCGGATCGCCGGATTATGTTCTTTGATTCTGTATTTTACTTAAATAAACGTCGAGCGTTTTCATTAAAATACCTATGTTTAGTTTTTATTCTCATGACAATATAAAAGATTTTTTAAAAATAAACAGTTTGCGGTGTTTTTTCGGGGGGGGGGGGATGGGGACGCCAAAGGAGACGCTCGCCCGGGGCACCGTTTCGTCCAGCGCAAACTTGCGACGGCCCTGCCTACGTATTCCTCTTCAGAAGGGAACATTTTAACGTTATCAAGGTATATTGAATGGATTGCAAGACTCAAGTTTTCAAAAGTAAATCTATTCGTTACATGAATTATGGGAAAATTGGTAGCAGTAGCCGCATATTGATCTTTCAAGAAGCTATTAAGTACACACATCAAAAAAATTCACACCGAGATATCAAACAGAATGATGTAGTTAAACACAAATAGGTATACCCGTGTTTGCTATATACAGCCACAGTGGATTACTGAAATTACTTTGGGCAATTATCGCAACTAAAGACATATATATAATTCATGCAATATATTTCGCTACAGCAATTATATAGGTACGGATTCACACACTGCGTAAGATTCCCATCCATGTTCATAAGAGTTTCTTTTGCAGCCCATTATGGAAACTGATTATATATATATGTATATATATATATATATATATATATATATATATATATATATATATATATATACGACTGTACATGTATATGTCACATACCTATGTACATGCATACGCGGTTTTCTAATTATCGCCCGTTGTACTGATATCGCATGCTAGGTGCATAGCAGTAGTGTCCGCCATATCACTAGTGAAATAGATGGTAACAAAGCGAATCGGTGCGTAAAAATACCCATAAAGGATTCCACTGATTGCACAAATTTTATAAGAGAAAACTTACGTTCGAAATTTGTAGGAAATAAATTCACAAACCACGGTCTTCAAAGGGAAGTGGCAGCAAAACAATATTTAAATTCTAATGGATATTTCTGTTATTGAAAAATGAATGCATGTTTCTGTGCAGGAAAACTGGTTGTCAGCGAGCCCAGATAGAATTTTAAATGAAGACATGCTGCTTGAAATTAAATGTCCAATGCCTTACTAACTGGACCACACTAGATGTTTGTTTTTTTTTCAAACAAAAAATATGATGTCCAAAGGAATGGCAATGACAGTCTGATTATTAAGACGAAAGGGAATTGAGGGTTCTATATGCAAACACAGATGACAATATTTTGCACTGGTCTTGAGAAATGTAAACTTATTGTATGGCTTAGTGCAGATGACCACAAGTTTGTGAATGAAAAGGATGATGAAAATTATGTAAATAGCAAATAGCCAGGTTACAAGACTACGTACATTTTATTCAGAAAAAATTATCTCACGCATAGTCGATGTAGGGTCACCATATTTGAACTTTCAAAAAAGACACACACACACACACACACATAGCACGGAGAATGAACTACCTCCACCTTTTTTTCCCATCGCTATCCATGTCAATTTTTAAGAGAAAACGAGCAAAGATAAAATTTAAAGAAAAAGACTGATGTTGTTTTGATCGCGGCACGTGCTGTGTCTAATGTTCATTTCACTATCGTCATGGCTGACACATCACGTGATTGGTTAATGGCTGCGCTCATGAAACGGGTTAAATACAGATAACGGTGTCAATACATCAACAGTTTATGGTTAGGTTATGGATGGGGTTAGTGCCTGTTATGTTTAGATCTTGTGCGTGCAAAGAAATCTCGTTCTTTCGACTTTGCTCATATATTATCATTTGCAAGAATCTTTAATATGAAAGTCTTATAATCTTGTCATATCAGCCAACCATTTTGTCTCTTGATTACCAGTTTTCCTTATTATAGTTGTTCAATTATATACCAAATACCCCACCCCTGCATATCGTATGATACGACTAATGACTCATATAGGGCAACCTGTTTGCCTTGGGTTGCGTCCCGTGTCGGTGGAGGAGAGGATCCTGGCAGTTGAGCAGAGGAGAGGCTCGGTTGTAGCGACGTCGATGCAAGACACTAATTTGGCCTCAACTTCAGTTTTATGGGTTGCCAGAATGGCATGGTCTGACCAGTAGGCTAGTTACGCCAAGCTACAAAGGCTATGTTGCCTAGTGAAACCATACATAGGACGTGGTCTCTTCGGGCAGTGGCAAAAGACAATAGAGTAAGGACTATACATTACTCCAGTACACAACCCCGTGTAACCCTGACATTAGAAACCCAGGTGGATGGAAAGCACAGGTGACGAAATCATGTTCTACCATTATGGGAAAACATACAAGCAATAGTGGGAGACCAAGTCTCACAAGGATCAGGTGCATTTCAACCAGTGACTAGGAAGAGGAAACTGTTTCGCGTCAGCGGAATTGGCCTCTATCCTTGAGTGACCTGATGAGAATCAGGTGATAACAAAGATATCACATCCAGGGCATGGCCAGAGAGCCCCAAAATTGTAAAGAAACTTAGCTCGGGACACGCACTTGTAGAGTGCAGCTGCAAAGCTCACTACGATAACCTACTGTGCTCGAAGGAGTTTGTAGAGATACCCATCAAGGTATCTCCACACAAAGCTCTTAATACGTGTAGATATATCGTCCCATCGCGGGGTTTATGTGGATGCAGTTAGACTGAGATACTTAAAGATATCAGAACTCGGAACGTCTCCCAGGTGAAAAAAATTACCATTTGCCGTAATGGCAGATGGACTCCCTTATGTACTGACGTTCGACTTCGCCACTTAACCTGGATCGATCAAGCCTGAATTTTCGAAAATCTCAGTGGACCCTTTCATCCAGAAGTGCTTACCGTTTGCTTCAACTGCCAGAAGTATGGTCAACACAAAAATGGCTATTAAAAAAAAAAAAAAAAAATTAAGTCGGCCTCA
Organism: Margaritifera margaritifera; assembly: GCA_029931535.1. Taxonomy (NCBI): domain Eukaryota; kingdom Metazoa; phylum Mollusca; class Bivalvia; order Unionida; family Margaritiferidae; genus Margaritifera; species Margaritifera margaritifera. The sequence goes on along the minus strand of JAQPZY010001226.1, from coordinate 1,601,698 downwards.
GGTGTGGACTTGAGGGCCACGATGGATCGTCATGCGAGTAGAAAATCTCATGCGCAAATTCCCAGGGAGACCACTTCTCGTACTCTAGAGATTGTGCAAGGTGGAAACTTGAGAAGGAGAAGGTTTGTGGAAGCCACAACTCCACTTAACACTGCCGGTAAATCCTTCGCGAACGGTGATAAGAGTAGATGTGAAGATAAAAAAAACGGGGGGTATGGGGTGGGGGACGAGCGCAAGAGAAGTATTCCTCCTTTTTCAGTATATGTTTAACATTTTATGGTTAATTTTGAAAACTATATATTCAACATTTGTATGGTTAATTTTGAAAAGCTATATATTTAATTTTAAAAAAAAATACATTTCAAATTTAGCTTGAATTTGATATGAATTTATTAGTAAATCAATCAATTTTTACTATTATTTACATTAAATTCATTTACAAAAATTTGACAATTCATATGTTTACAAAGGGGAAAAAGATTTTAAACGAATTGATGGTAAAAACTGCAAAAATGGTTGCATTAAAGGTTGCGATTTCAGAAGTTTTTTCAGAAGTTAGTCAAAAAGTTATATTAAAAGTAAATTTTAGAAAATGAGAAGGTTCATAAAATGTTATTCCAAATGCAATTTTGAGATATATATACGAAATTTTATGGTAACAATCATGTAAATATAAAATATGATTGATTCGATACAATATGTAAAAAACAATCTGTCGTATCAAAATTTAAATAGATTGATTCGCAAAAATATGTGAAAAAACAATGTTATTTAAAACTTAAATAGACATTCACAAAAAAATGTGAAAAACAATCATGTAAAAAAAAACATTATTTGGGGATATTTTTGTGTTCATAGTCAAGTGTGGTTACTCTATTATCCAAGATATATCGTTTGTATCCAGTGGTGATCATGATGTTTTGCTTCACTTTATTAATTTATGTGATACCAGTCAAATTTGAGTAAATTTCTGTCCATAGACTAAGATGTTCTTCAAATATTTTACCATTTAGTTCATCCTTAAATTTCCCTGGAATTTTTTATATTTCCTGTGTTATATAGAGGATGATAATACGGACAATCGCTGAAATCAAACCGATCCGAATGTTTTTTTTTCATATCATCACAAGCAATATTTTGTTTTTATTAGTAATATTAAGCTATCAGTATCAGTGTATAATTAATATTATCTCATAGAAGGTTTTAATTTATTGTAATAAAAGTCATACACATTCCAGTATATATTGGGCAATTTAACATTAAATTTTATTTAACACGGAGTACAGCAACCAGTTAGTTATTAAATATTTTTCTTGTTATGAATCTTGGATCTGAAGCCAATTGTTTTTTTGTTGGGTTTTTTTTTTTTTTTTTTGGGAGGGGGGGGGGTCATATGTTCTAATTAATTCAACATCAATCCTATTTCGTAAATTTTCCATAGATTTCCATAAATAGAATTATTCATTAATTTTTAAAATTCTTTTCCGAAATCATATTTTACTTTTGTCCTTAGTTTTGTGTTTAATTCAATAAAAGGTTTCATCCATGGTGATTGATTAAAATCTAATACTCTGAATTTTTATTAATTTCATCCCAAGTTGCAAATATATTTTTACATTTCTGTAATCTACAACATATTTTTTATTCATAACATTTGGAACCAATTTTTCACAATTAGTAAATGTGCAAGATAATTATTTTGATAAGTTATTTTGATAAGGGCTGAACCATTTTTTTTCCCACAGCTAAAGAATCAGATGCTTAAGGATAAGAATTATGTTTTGTTATGTAATTCTTCTGGATACTCCAAATCAACCTCTAATATATAACCTTTTTTTACCTTCATCTGAATATCTAACATATTAAATTCATTTGGGTTTGATTGCCATTTGGAACCAGATATTGGTAATTTGTGCATTATGGCCCATATAGATTAATGGTTGCAAGATACAACAATACACTTGTTAGATCATCTGGGTTAAAGTTGGAACAGAATGGATTATTAGCTTTAGCATATCTCATTAAAGACATATATATACAGCCCCTCAAGCCTTTCTCAATAAATAAATACATATCAATATCAGTTAATAGTTCTAATTCAAAAATTGTTATTTTTAATAATGCATCCCAACTCATTCCAGGACTATTGAAATAGTGATCTGGGTCTAATGTATAATGTTTTAATGAAATCTTTCTAAAACTTTCAAAAACATCAGCCAATAACAGAACATTTGTTTGTTGATAGAAATGATGATATTCACCTAAATGTTTAATATTGTAAGTTTCCCAAAGTTTTTTTTGTGTGTATATTCAAAATCCTCAACAGAAATATGATTTTTAGACAATAATAAATAAAATTATCTTTTGCAGGCAATTCAGTTTTATAAAATCTGTAAAAACTATAAATATATTCATAACGATAAACACTTTTTTTGGTTAATAATTCAAGCTTATCTTTATCAGTAAACTTACTGGTTATTTTAAAATCATCTTTTTTAAGATTAGATGCCAGTTAAGCTGTTAAGTAAAAATTGTAAGCTAACAATAAATTGTAATTGTCCAATAGTGAATGACATACATTTTTCCATTGGGATGGGAATACAAGATATTTTACCTTTCAATTTACTATTTCCATCTGTGGCCATAATTAAATGTCCATCATATCTTCTAAGATTACGAAAAACAACAGGAAATTTTATTCTATTTGTAGATATTTGCAGTTTTAAATCACAATCTTTGTGTGTAGCACCTCTAAATTACCAGTAATATGACAATGGACTCGAACTTTATCATCAAACTTTTTTTATCACAAACATGACAAACAGTTGCCTTTTCAAACTTAATTGTATCTTCATGATATTTTAATTTTAGTAGGATTTTTAAAAATGTATTAAATATTAAATAATTCATAACTTATTTCAAAATATTGACACAGCATTTTTCCATGATATAATTCCTGATTTATAATTTTACTATTACATCTTACATTGACTGGATAAACCAAAAGGTGGTTGGTTTTTAATTTGTATTGTGTTTTCACCTTCTTGAATGTCTACCGGTTGATTTAAAGTTCCAAAATTAGTGTATATTATAAAAAGAGCTTTCAGTTTATTTTAATAATTTGTAAATTCAAAATATTATTTTCCTTTGTTGGCAAAGGTTTCTTGACATGTATGTTCAATTCCTTCACAATCAACAATATGTTTATCTAAATGTTGTCTATTTCTAAATATATGTAAACATCGACAATAAAAGTTTTTTATCTTTATGTTTGCTGCTATTGTATACTAACCTGTTTATATATTTAATTAATACATAATGGTTCTTTTCACCATCTGATATCAATATTTTTTTTTTCATTGGATATTCTTTACTGGAAATAAGCACTCATCATCCAAACCAAAAATATTTATTTAAAATGTTTATTAATTTTTAAAATTTATCAATATTATGTAATGAAACAGGAAACTCTATATCACCAAAATTTTGTTTATCAATATAATTTTGATATTTTGTTATACGCCTGGCATCACGCTTTCGTGAATACGATGCACATAATCAGACCAAATTAAACATTTATGAGCTTTCATATTTTGAATATTAATGCAAGCTTGTTTATTTTAGATATTTTCAGATAATGGAATATAACTTGAACCCCAAATGGAATCATATGTTGAAATTCATAATTCTGCTGTAGATTTCACACTCCCAAATCTCCAATTTGTAGCCCCAATAGGAATGTTTTCAAGTCTTAATGTCACTGCTTCCAAAATGTTTAATACCATCTTTATTAAGGATTGGCATCGCTTTATGTGCAATATAGTGAGTTATTTCATTCACATCATGTCCTTCACATTTAAAATCAACTTTTGTTATAATATTTATTTTTATTCCATCATGTTTTATCAAAATTTTGTTGTAGAATATTTTCAATTTCTGGTTGTATATTTGTTCAAAAGTTATTTAAATCATTTCTATCAGGATGTGTTGTAGGCACATTAAAAATATAATTGGATAACAGGTGTTTTGCAACATCTTCTTTAAGAACAAAATTATTTCCTTGTGTATAAATTTTTGGTACTGTAATGACTCTGTCTTGGGACAGGAGAAAATAATCATTATTTTTCGTGTCCCAAGTCTTATATGCACATAAAAAATATAACATTTTCAGTGTCCCAACACTTATAGACAAAAAAATGTCAAGACAAAATTGGCAAGATCGCCATATGTCACATATCAGTGACCAGCTCTTATTCAATTACCATGTCAATAAACTGTTATAAACTACTATGATTGTTTTTATATTATTTATTTTGTATGTGCATATTTTCTGATTCTCCCACATGAAATAAAATAAAGGTAAATAAAGACTTCATAATGCACAGGTTGCTTTGAACTTACACCAAATAACCTGGAGGAACCCCTGAGTCATTATATTGCTATGTGTACATTTTCCATGTGATTCTTCTAGTGTTACATGATACCAATGATACAAAGTTGCAATAGCGTCTTGAGATGAAAGGGCCGTACTGTAAATTCCTTGGTTAGGCAGCACATACATACTGTAATATATTTAATACTTTGTTTTGTTTTTGTTTTTTAATCTATAACAAGGTTCTAAAAACAGATCATTTTTAAATATTAAAATGTCTGAAGGCCCCTCTCTCTTTCTCTCTCACTGTGTTGGTTAGTCAGTCAGCGTGTCAGTTTTACTTCAACTGATCCAGATCACTCTGTCTCTCTGTCTGGATCTCTGATGGTAAAACTGACAGACTAATCGACCAACAGAGGAACTAAGGGATGAATACAAATAATCTTATGGTCAGGCCCCCCCCCCCCCCCCGTTTGTTGCTCAGTCAGCATGTCAGTTTTACTTCAGTGGATCTCTCTCTCTCTGGACCATTGTCACAAGCTACTGGTGAAAATGCATGAAAAACAGTGGATTTTCACTTGTGGCATGCAATGATGCCTGTGGCCCTATGATGGTAAAACTGATAGACAAACCGACCAATGGAAAGAGAAAAAGAGAGATGGAAGATAAAACAATCTTATGGTCAATAGCAATGGTAAGTAAAGCATAAAAATGACTTAGATCAACTGTAAATAAATTTAAATGTTTGAATTCCCTCTTGTTGGTTTGTCATTTCACTTAGTATATATTCCCCACTTGTTTCAATACACTCGCTTGTGATTAAATGGATATCCATTCACTATTTAAGAAGCTAGCCATGCAATGTTAATAGTGCTCTACTTTCTTCATTTAAATCAACTTTTATGTTCAAACCATAAGTGTGTCTTTTATTTATTTAATCAAATATGAATGAAAATAGAAGCTCAAAAGAAGGAAGCAAATTATCAATTTCCAAAAGGATTGTGAATAGTTGCAATACCTGCAGAACTACATTTTGTAGAGGACACAATGGGCAGGGATGTGAAGAGTTCACTCCCTCTATCGATACAGAGTTTCCTGTAATAACTCCTTTGGAAATGCAAGTATGTGTATTTGTATGTGGTATAAATAAAATATATATATATAGTATGTATGCTATATTTTTGATATACCACTCATATTATTTTTTCATTAAAAGGAAACTCAGCAAGCCTTGTTTCCTTGTAATGAAAAATAAATTTATACAGCTTGTGGTATATCAAAGATACAGCATAAATACTATACATATTATATGTGTGTGTGTGTGTATATATATATATATATATATATATATAAATAATTACAAAAGAATCTTCTGCATGCTGCATTAAATTAACAAAGGATGAGACTGAAGTTAGAAATTGTACTTTATCATTGTTTACCAGTATAAACAAAATTAAAATGTAATAGTGTAATATGGTAGAGAGACATTCAAAATAAGTACCAGCACAACCTGTAGAAAGACATTACAAACAAGTACCACCACAACGGATGTGTAAATGGTATACGTTAAGCACAGAAAGAAAAACAGTGATGAAATATCAGTCTCGTGACATTTGTATCTACCACTGAATGTGACAGAAAAATAAAACCCATTCTGCTGAAATTTACTTCCTAAATCTTTCATTTGTATGGAACTCCCAACACATCACAGCTCCAGATGGCGTATGTGTATTATCAATCTTTTGATTCCATGTTCGAGAAACTTTGTTCATGAGCAAGGTCTACTGAAACAGAGAACCAGTCTAGAAATCCCATAGTACACTCATGCCATCTAAAGATGAGTGATGAGTGACTTACATTAGTTGTAGGATTTGTGTATACAGAATGTAAAATTACCAGAAAATACTATTTTTTATTTGGTACAGAAAAAGCACATTTTTCATTTCATTGTTCCTCATTAAAAAAAAAAAGAAACAAACACCTGATAAATCTATAACACACAGAACTTAAAAATATACATAAAAAGTACATGTAATATAACTTGCTTACTCTAATATTTATAATTACTGACTAAAACACCTCTTGATAAATAAACACCAGTCATATATATTTAAGAAGAACTGGTAACTCAACACAACAGCATCTTTGATTCAGTACCGAAAATACTTGTACAGGAAATTCAATGCTGTAGAACCATGATTATCATTTAATTTCATAAATTAAATATAAGGATTAATGAGCATAACAAGAAAGTTCATTTCTGTCAAGTCAACCTTTTATTTAGGTAGAAAGTAGAAAATTTTAACACTGTGCTTAATATAGGGTGTGTACATCACCTTGTTGAGCTTCAGCCATGGCAGGCTTGACAAAAATAAACTAAAAATGTTTTCAGTATTAAAATGTCAGTGGAAATGTAGGCTCGGGATAGACCTGATGTGCTCTCCTGCATGTCACAAGAGGTGACTAATGGAGGCAGAAGCTGCAGTGGCTCAGTGGTTAGTGTGCTAGACTCGTGAGGAAAAGGGTGCAGGTTTTAATCCTACCATCAGATTAGCCCGGGTTGGCTACCATGGCATGTCCCTGGACAAGGCACTTTACTTCCATCACCTCAGCACTAAATAACCTACTTGTGTTACCGTGACATAAAAAAACCAAACCATTAAAATGAAACCTAATAGGATCAGTGACATTTTTTAGTTAAAAACCAGTTTTGTTATAACCAGGAAAAATCAAATGGCTATACAATCACCTGTATGTGTGTGTGTATATATATATATATACCGGTATATGGCATACTATCAGGAAATTAAAAAACAAAATATATACTATACCATCTAATCTGAAGAGATTTTGCACATGAATATATGGCACAAGCCACTGTCACATTTGTTCATTTATATTTAATTCCCTATTTTTTGCAATCCTGGTGTAGGGTCGATAATGAAGGTCAATTTAGCAACTCTATTTGACACATTTCAAAATTAATTTTTTTTTGTTTTCACACTAACTCATACCACAGTAGAAATAAGCATAAATGAATGAAGCTTTTAATAATCAGTAAAGCCCCGCTATAGCACTCTTCATTATAGCACAAATTTGGATATAACACGATCGTGGCATGGCTCCCAAAATTTAATATATTTTTTCATACATGAAAAAATTAATATTTTTTTCAAAGTACAAAAAATAATGTGTAAAAAATTAATTATCATTTTGAGGTAGAGATCGTGTATGAATTTGGATATAACACGATCGTGGCGTGGCTCCCAAAATTGTACAATAATTTCAAAATGTTCCTGAAGTACTGCAAAAGTGTTAATCTATTATTTTTGAATCATGAACAATAAAGCCAGTAAGACTTCTTTGTGTTCTTATTCAATGCATTCTGTGTACAATTGTTGTTCAAAAGAAAGAAGATTCTCATCGGAATTTATAAATCAATTAATTTAAGTAATTGCTAATCATCAAAGTCAATCTTGCTGCTAAAGGTTATTCAAATTATGGAGCAATGATTTATAAAAACATTTTTTTTAAAAATAGAAAATAAAACACCAACATGCACATGTGGTTTTGCGGTGTTATCAGACAATCGTCACGCAATCAACTGACCAGTGAATAATATCATGCATTTCCAATACAAATGACCACGTTGTTCCTTAATAATTATTCTTGCTGTAGTCATTCAAAGAAATAGGTGTCAGAGTGTTAATTAGTAGGTATTTACAACAGATAACGGGAAACAGAAATGTAAAGCTATTACTGTTAAAGAGAAGCTTGAAGCCCTGGGCAGGATTAAGTCTGGAGTTAAACAAATGCAATTAGCTTTGAGATTTAATTCTTCACAAGTCAAGCAAACAATGTGGTGGAGTGAAAAAGTTTCTTACCCAAATTTTAAAAAAATTAATTTACCTACCTTTTTAAGGGAAGACAATAGACTATCAATGCCTGCTTAATCAACGGTCATACACACCCACTGAAACAAGTTTATGGCCCGAATTGTCAGGAGCAGTTTTGGTAATTGCCACACAAATGAAACCCCTCCTCCCCCCTCTTAAACCCTTTTTATTTTCTAGCTTCAGATCATTCACATGTACACAGAAAACTGTCCTGCCAGTGATTGGAACAGAACCATTTAAGTTGTAGGGATGGTGCGATTGGCTAATATAATAAAACATTATACTCCCTGCTTTTGCTCTGCAGTGAAGCAAAGTCATAGTTATAAACAAAAGTTTAAATGAATATTGGGTTTATTTTATTTATGTTTTCCTCTGTACCTTAAAGAATGACTCGACTGTTTTTATGGAACTCACTGTGTACCCACACAATCAAATGGTTTACTCCTAAGCTGGGTTCAGGCAGTTTTACATGTATACATACACCTGCAGAATTCTCATCGCAAGTACATTACAAAATCAATACAGTACATTTTACCTCCTGTATGAATTTCAGCTCAAGTAAAATGTATTTTTCAAGCCTAATACAGGTTTCTTTTTAGAAACTCCCAATGTCTGAATCATACAGTTTATTGTCGATCAGAAATCAGACCCTTTGGACATGTCCAGCAAATATGAATGTTGCGGGAAAAAAAAACTTTGTCATAAGTTTGCGTGAATGTATTTGCAAAAAATTTAATATTATGATTCGACTGGATCTATCAAACATTTTTAAAAATATAATTTAAGCTTCTTTGTGCACATTTTTGATGGAATTACTATTATGGATACAACCAGATTCGACCGGTGAGTACATGTACAATGAAATATTTATGCTTAAGTTGCCGATTTCGTATTCATAAAAATAAATATTAAATATGTAATGACCGTTTTAAGTAGTTCTTGTTTAATATGGAACAAGTTTATAACTGTGTCAATGAAGCCCGTAGTATTGCCCCGCCACCCTGATGGTAACTGTACCAATGAAGCACGTAGTTTTGTGCCTGCTATTATACCCCCCCCCCCCTTTTTTTTGGTTGATGCATACATCATTTTCCTCAGGTAAATGATATGGTTGGTTATAGCACGGTTTGGGACATAGCATGATCTCGTTTTGTGGACCCCGACCATTGTGTGATAGCGGGGTTTTAATGTAATTTGAGTTAATGTACTTTGATCTTGTATCACAATTTGTGCAAAATCGATTTGCTCTTTGTAGATACTGTAATCTGTAGCACAAAGGTTATCTCCCCTAGTTTGATCATCAGGTGCCACACGTGTTAAGTTTGGCTGATGATAACCTTTTATATATCTTGACATATTCATATAATACTTATTTTATTTAACAAAATTTAGGTAAACTATCGACACTCATATATAAAATGTATAAACTGTACTATTTCCATATTTCATGAACGCTGTATTGAGGCAAAAAAAACTTTTTGGAAATTAAAAAAAAAAGGCTTTATGAATGTTTATTATCCAGGTCTTGGTTGAAATGTAATATCTTTCTTGTAATTAATGTAAGTGTATTATTTAGCTCTATCCACCAACTTTCTCCTTTTCATTATAGATAAAATTGGAGCATATGTGTGCAATATGATGGGCCTGCTTCTGGTATCTGAGCAGACAAAAACTGGTTTTCAAAACTGCTGAGCAGCTATCAGCAAAGAGTCCCATTCAATTTAATTTGTTTTCCCCGATAGCAAGGAGATACAGAGGATCTTACATGAGTACTCATTTCCAATGAAATTTATGAAATGAGTCAAATAATTTATATCTTTTGCATGCTATGCCAGCAGACGATTGAAATTATTTGATGAGTTGCATAGATTTCATTTCAAATGAGCACAAATGTTAAGATTATTTATTGCATGATGAAAAATACTGATTTTTCTGGACCAAATTGCAGAATAGTGTAACGACTTTGAAATACATTCCGATGCCTCAGTCATTAAACTTTCCCTTTGCATGACGTTGTGATGACATCTGTGATGTCGTGAGGTGTTATTACGCGTGTTATGATATGGGTATATTAATGTAAACAACACATTAGTCATTAGATAAATATTATGTTTGATGAACATATAAGCACATATGGCACTTTCTTTCCCATGGAAGCATTGCATTTACATCTGAAACAATACAATTCCTCTAAAGCAATCAGGTAGACACCCCATAATGCTCTTAAACAAGTAAAGCTATATCATACAAGAAAGAATTTCATAATAAAGATGTCATTTATATTTTTCATTCAAAGTGCTGCTGAAACAAGAGGAAAGCCAAAATGCTACTAAAGACTGCATTTCAAAATGAGACTATAGAAGGAACCATGATTCAACATAATACAGTGTCTCAAATGTGAACGGCATTACGATGCCGCAACTTTCTGTCTAAGCAAGAGAGACAGGAAATCCTAGCATACCATGGTACAAACTTTAGACATATAGTAATATTACAGGAGCAGTTTTTTAAAAGCTGTTCTATTTTTAGTAATAGTGGCCATGTTGATGGTGGATTGGCATCATTTGCATAAACATGAAAGCCCTTTATCTCAGGATGCTTTCTGTCAAATTTGGTTAAGCAGTTTATGGGAAGTCATTTCATGGCTTTTATATTTTTTGCAATAGCAGACAAACTTGACTGTAGATTGAAATCATTTGTACAAACTTGAAAGCCATTCATGCCAGAATCATCTCTGCCAAATTTGACTGAAATGTAAGTGGTTTTTGAAAAGAAGCTGATGATGCATGACAGATGCAGGGCCATACCATAAGCTCACCTGGCCTTACAGTTAGGTGATATAAAAATATTAACATTGAGGCGACTGCTACCTGTGGGAAAGTGATACCAAATGTGTTACCAACATCTCAGCATTCACAAGTGAGACAAGAAAATCATAATAAAGCTCCTCCCAGACCTAAATATATGTTATCCAACACTCAATCACAAACAATTTGATGCAGTTAAACCCTGCCACAAATTGGACTGGACAGTAGCAGAAGCCCTTGCTTAGCTGCCCATCATGTTCTATGTTTGATGCCTGGAACCATCATATAATATTACTGGGTCCCATGTCACAAATACATGACCAATGGTTTTGTAAAAACACTCTTGTTTCTTCAAGTTCTAGCACTACTCAAAGCGATCACTTCAGTCCTTGACACCAATTTGCAAAAATAATTAAAATCCAAGACTATGATGTACTATAAAATAGATTCAACTCATAGATTTGCTCAAATTTTATGTCACAAATGTTTCATACTTTCTTAATTTACAAATAATTAATGACACTAAAATATTTGGATTCATGGAAATGTAATTAGACTGACTGCTATTTAGCTTCACTGTTACCAGAATTCTGATTGGCAGATATTCTGATTCTGAGATGTGTACATGAAGCGCTTACTTATGGGGTCAAAACCCCTGTAGTTCTTCTTAGTAAAATTACTTAAATCAAAATATTTTCATTACTATAATAGAAATATGTTTATAAAATGAAAATAAAACAAAAATCAAACTAGAAATGTGTTTATGGGACACAGATGTTCCAAGACAGTGCCTGAAATGAAAATGCAAAACTTAACCAATGTGTGATGGATGGATGAATGGGTGGACAGACAAGGATCACACTATATGCTCCAACCCCTGTCATGGTGGTGCCAAAAAACTGACCCACAACAATTCATTCCTGACTATCCTTTTTCACCCTACAATGATGCCCCAAACTACTGTAAATACAATAATTACTTAAAAACAATACAGGAAAAGCACAAAAATATGTATACTCGAAAATCATCTATGTTAAAAGATAAATACAATATATATTCTTCCCTAGGGAAAAACTATAAAAATAATCAATGGCAAAGACTAAAATCACTGACTAGACAATCAGAAAGTAAATCACAAAAATCATCACAAATATAAAAAAAATGGATTTCATCATTATTAAAAATGCCATTTTGTAGTAATTAAAACTAAGCTAGGTACACTGTTTTGATGCATAAACGATCTAAAATGCAAATATTCTACATGATGCAATTTGGAATATCCTTGCTAGATGGAAAATTCAGTTTTGAAGTTCATGTGAGACATAATAAATTTATAAATCTATTGCATACAAAATATGGAAAAAACATTTATGTAATTCACTTCATAAAACTGTTCCACCCTATATATAAACTGCAGAATCTTGATTTTGCTGTATAAATGAAAATGAACCCACAAAATGCCAAACCATAAAGAATCAGTTTTTTATAATAAGGGGAGATGTTGAAAGTTTACCATAGGGAAATAGATCCCCACCGATCTCTCTCAATGAATCAAAATCTACATTGTAGTGTTGATGTTAATTACAGATATGATCCTTCCCAATGGAATAAATAATCAGGAGCAAAAGCTATTCATACATCAGCTAGCAAGGTAATGAAAATTATGAAAGATGAAAGAGGCATGAACTAAAATTTGGCTTTAAGGTCTAAACTGACCATACTCATTAGAAAAAGAAATAATCAAACTTTATCAAAGGAAAATTAATTTGTTTTGTACTTTTGGAAAAATTCCAAAGGGAAACAAGCAAAAAAGAGTGCCAGCATGTCCTTTAGGTGCAGTTTTTCCCAAATAAGCTTCTTTAAAGATCAAAACCAACTGTAATTTATTCTATATATTGTATATACTCGCTTATTAAGTCTGGTCCAACTGCAAACAACAAAGACTCTTATCTGCCATCACATAATGCGCCAGGTCTGTGTTGTTTGTTCTACTGATCACTCCTAATGAACTGCATAGACCCAGATCTGCTGGTGCATGAACAGATCTGGGTCTGTGCAGTTTGCATCAGACTCACTTATAAGTGAGTATATTTTGGTACATGTAAAATATTGATACAAAACCTTACTTACACCCTGTGCTTTGTTTTGAATGCAATTGCCAGAAGCTGACAAAAAAGTAATACTATTAATTACCAATAGACTGCCCCCACACCCCATTTATGTTCCCAGGAGAATTAAAATTTTTGCAAAACCACATTTGATACCGATGAAAATAAATATCTTTTGTAGTTTTGTCAAAATTTCAAAGGGAAACATGATAAAAAAAGTGCCAACCTCTGTCTACTAGGTGCAATTACATTTCAAATTGATATGGACTTTTCATATACAGTTTATACAGTTGCAAGTAATTTACAAAGGCCTCAGAAAAGAGAGTACATCTGTTAATCAATTTTTAGATACAATTAGAAAAATAAGGGTACTATAAGTAAAATATTAATTAGGTCTTTATAATTCTGAATTGTACATAATTGTTCCCCAAAAAGTTAATTTTCATGGCAATAAATCATGTCATATCAAGTTAAAACTCTGAATATTTATCTTCATAAAGAAGTTAAAGGAAAAATTACTGGGAATCAAAAGGGTCAGAATGAAGGTGTTGCTTGGATTCATGTAGAAAAAAAAAGATACAAATATGAAAACAAAAGCTCATCAATGATCATTGATGACTATTTTAGAAGGATTTATGGCAAGTGTAAAAACTTCTTCTTTATATTTTATGTGCTTGGGAGTAAATGAACATATGTGTTAGAAAATAGAAAATTCTGAATATGGCATATTGACTAGAGACAATTCTGATAAATTACAGCTTGAAACATTAACACAAAATTGTGTCTAAACACATTTAAAATGCAGGAACTGTATTGCTTTTAATACCTTAATTAAAATCAAAGCTTGAGATTAAATGTCACATTAACAAAAATTGGGAAGCAAAAAGTTGTTGAAAAATTAATCTGGACAAATTTTGTTAACATTTCATTGATTCAATGGGTATGCATGTATTCATTAGAGTTAATGGCACATCAGCACAATAATGGCTGTATGTGTGCCAATTAATAGGAAAGTTCTACACATGTAAAAATGAAGAACTGCACAAAAAGTTTAGTGCTTCAGTGAGATAGAAGTTAAAAGGAGTCAATTGATCAATATTTGACTAGGTACATTTGATATGGTATCAGTAAAAACAAACTGCATTCCAATGCACAACTTATATTGTTTTGAAAACTTTGTTTCCAATGAAACAGATTATTGAAGACAGAAATGAACATAGTAAAGGTAACAATATATATCAACCTACTGACTTCAGTAATACAAAAATATCTTCAAAATTTAAAGAAATTACACAAACATTCAAAAATGTAACATTTTATAAAAAAAATGATGATGACAATCAAGTGCTAACATTATCTAATTTTGTATAACAGTGGACTGTGTTTACAGACTTTATTTTATTAAGTTTGTGAACTTAATGTTATATTTTAGCAAGCTTTGGTCTTACAGCTTGGATGGGAATGATTTATCTTACATTTTCTCATCTTCATTATCCAAGTGCTTTGATGCACTTCATTCTACATTGACCCTTAGCGTATGCAGCTAGCTGAAGCTTTACCTACTGCTCCACTATCTGACTGAATGCAGCTGGAAGAAACTGATAACCAGACTGTCCATTCTATTTACCAAGGAAGATAGTTGCGAATAATCATCACAGTGTCTGTTGACAATAATGCATGTTTTCATGTACATTTCTCCAAATCCAACCCTTCACAAGTTTTTCTTGGAAGTAATCATACTTAATACCCAACATGTGAAATGATCTCTCTCATTGGTCAATTGTTTAGCTTGCTATGGGCAGTAACTCTTTCATCTTTGTTCAAAACACTGTTTTTGGTAAGCTACATATGCCAAAGGTTAATCAGAAATGAAGTGGACTGGCAATTGTAGGCTGATGAAGATTGCATTTGTTCTGCATTATAATCTTTATGATAGAAACATTATAAAGTACAAAAATATGGCTAAATTATAACCTTATCAAAATGAACAGAATAAGAGTCCTTTGAAAGGACTGATGCTCTACTGTCTTAAAAGAATTTACTGGAAGCCAAGATAAGACCAATTCTTCTTTTTAACTGCTGAGTGTTGAAACCATTTCTGACATTCTTGAGCGATTACAAGATTTTAAAATTGGCTACTGTGGCAGCCGTATTGGATGTCTGATGGGCACCATTTTCATTTAGGACCAACTTGACATCATTAGAAGTCTTTTGGTGAAAATCCCATCTCAATATGACCATTGATTCAGGAGGAGTAGTTTCTCAAGATGGCCATCATGGTGGTTATATTGAAGGTCTGATCAGCACCATTTTCATTTAGAAGCAACTAGACATCATTAGAAGTCTTTTGGTGAAAACTCCATGTTAACAGACCTGCCATTCCTAACAAGACCTTCTTAGTAAGGCAGTCTATATTCTTCCATAAATTAGACCAATTTTCAGTAAGATGTAATGAAATATCATGTAGTGCTATTGTTGAATCGGAAAACATGCATTTGACAAGTTCAGAAGGTGTGATCTGATACAATGAAGGCAACATTATGTTCAACTAAAGAGTTTGTAAAGCACACTAAGACTTTAATGACCTCCAGATCAGTTTCAGAAACTGTGGTTTCAAGCCCCATGAAGGTCAATTGCTTCTTGCTAGATCTCTCAAACTGACATAATCCTTGATGTTTTTTGTCCAAATTTCACATGGTGGCAGTAATCATCTCTCCCACCATGAGCAATACTATAGACTTGATGTCCAATAAGCATTCCTGGGATAATTGTTGCTTTTCCTGCTTTTCTCCAATAGTCCGAATATTCCTTTTGATACTTTTGTGCTGTTTGAACCTTTTAAGAGGCTGATTGTACCTTTTGCTGACAACACATTTTCGTTTGTTAGATGACATTGCAAAATATATGAAAAAGCTTGATCATGCAGGCGTTTTACATGAAAAACATAGGCAGATTAAAGTGTCTG
The DNA here is from genome assembly GCA_029931535.1 of Margaritifera margaritifera. Lineage (NCBI taxonomy): Eukaryota > Metazoa > Mollusca > Bivalvia > Unionida > Margaritiferidae > Margaritifera > Margaritifera margaritifera. Next base: position 1,585,550 of record JAQPZY010001226.1, on the reverse strand, counting down.
AGGTACTACTGTAAAGTTTGTCTGGTTTCCTCATCAATTTCACTGAATTAAATATGAAAAGCCGAATCCAAACCAAACCCAGATAGGCCAATACCCAGATTTGACTGGTGCTGGCAACAACCGTATTTTCGTATCATTTAGGATGAACTAGTCCTTTGGAGAAAAGTGTGTGTAAAGTTTCATGGTAATCATCCAAGTAGTTTAGGAGAAATAGCTATAACAAACTTGTTCTAACAGATGGATGGAGAACGGACAACAGACCATCCTATAAGTTCTTCTGGTATATGACTAGTAGAACTAATAAATACATATAAAATGTATCAATAATATATGAAATATTTATCATACAAAGTAAACCAAATAGGCAATAATTTTGTCACATTTTGATTATTAAAGCACATGTCACTAAATGACAGATTGATTGAATGTTTATGTTAGGATTAAAATTTAACATTTAAAAAAAGGCATTAAATAATGAACTATTTGACAACAGTCCCCATAAAATATACAATTCCAAGTGCTGCAGTCCAAAATGTTTTGTTTGATTTTTCATTAGCTCATAGGTTAGAAGAAGGATTTAAATTAAGGACTGAAAAATAATGCATTGATGTCATTTGAGTAACTGATGTTTAACTTATCACGGTTTTACAAAAATTTACAGCATTGACAAATTCACATGATATCATGGTCATGAGTTTTTAGAATCATATGGTAGAACAAATTATGAAAATAAGATGCAATTTGCCCAATAAGTAATCAAAGCCATATGATTCTTTCTAAAATATGGTTCTGGATAAACATATTGCCAAGACAATTCCTCCTTTATGTACTGTATTGTCTGCCAATATTTCATACACTCTTATCTTATTATACAAAGTCAATACTGTACTTAAGAATCACAAATTGTTTTGGACATCTAATATTTGGTACAGGAGAGTTTCCTTATTAAAATTTTGAAAATTTAGGTATATATCATACAAAATACTGTACACAAAATTACATCATTACAGTAATCTTAATCTTCTTCTTTTTCATAAGAGGAAAACTTAGAAAACTTAAAACAGCCTGGATTTATCCAAAAGCAATCTTCCATAATTAACTGAGTCCAAATTTTCCTACTCTCAAAATGTTTTGCAATTTATTGGCATAAGCATAATCCACAAAAGTTTTTAAAAAAAAAGAAGAAAAAAAATCTGTGGTGATCCTGGCAGATATTTATATTAAAAGGAGAGCCATGGTGTTATTTTAATATGACATACAAAGAAGTGGTCTTAAATCTGCTCCAAATTCAATCCCACCCCCACCCACCTCGAGCGAAATGTTAAGGTTGATTTGAGTCAGATTAAATTGTCTACCTACAATCAGTGTGAATGATAATTAAATCAAGTGGTCAAATCTAAAGTATTTGCCTGGGTGTATACAGAACAAACCCATGAATAAGCATAAAGGAAAGTACACTCCATTACTGAAAGTTAAATTCTTTTATCTTGTCATAGTTGGCTAGCACTGTTTCAATTTTTCCAACTACAAGGGATGTAACTCCTATATTTAGGACAGATTAAATTTCAACAGGTGGCTTCAGAAATAGAATCTTCAATGAATTTAATCTTTATGAGCTTCAAAACCACAATTACAATTTCCTGGTAAGAATTTGAGGGAAAGGGTCATCAATTTGTTGATATCTAGATAGCATTAATATAAAAAGTTTCCAAAGATTAAATGGAAACACTTTACAAGCGAAGGCAATAATGCTAAACTTCATTATGTGATGGTATGTTATGTCATTATGTGACAGTATGTTAGGTCATTATGCAACAGTATGCTAAATGGAGAGATACCACAAAAGCAAAACTCTTAAAATTTTGAAGTACAGATGATGTCTGAGAGTCCTCTTATGCATCATTTTCTGTTAAATATTCAAAGATTTTATTTATCACCATTAAGTTGTAAATAACAATTCTACTTAAGACAAGCATCCTTCGAAGGAAATGATGCTCTTCTGGCCAAAAAGAACTTCCAGGAATCCAAGATAAAACCATTCTTCTTTTAACTGCTGAGTGTTGAAACCATCTCTGATATTCTTGAGTGATAACAAGATTTTCATATTGGATGTAACATCAGCACCATTATTATTTGGGACCACTTGACAACAGATGAAGTCTTTTGGTGAAACCCCATGTTGATATCACCATCCATTCAGGAGGAATAGCAATAGCAAGATTTTCCAGATAGCCATCATAGTGGCCATACTTGGATGTAAGATCAGCACAAGTTTCATTTAGGACCAGCTTGATATCCTAAAAAGTCTTTTGGTTCAATATAACCATTCATTTAGGAGGGATGCCATGGTGGTCATATTGATGTTAGATCAGCCTCATTTTTATTTTGGTCCAACTAGACACTATAAGAATTCTGGTGAAAACCCCATATCAATATGACTTTCCATTGAGGTGGAATAGTGATCACAAGATTTTCAAAATGGCTGCCATGGTGGCCATATTGGATGTTAGATCAGTTCCTTTTACATTTAGGACTAACTAGACATCATAAGAAGTCTATAACTGAAAACCCCATGTTGATATGACCGTCTGTTCTGAAGGAGTAGTGATAACTAGATTTTTAAGATGGTCACTGTGTAAGCCATATTGGAAGTTTGAGTGGCACCATTTTAATTTAGGACCAACTAGCACCATTTTAATTTAGGACCAACTAGGCTCTGGGATGAATGTGTGTTTAAAATTCATGGCAATCCTCAAAATACATGTAGTGTAGGAGGAGTACGGATAACAAACTTGTGCTAACAGACAGATGGATGAAGGACAACAGGCCATCCCATAAGTTATTCTAGTCTATGACCAGTAGACATCATGGTGGCCATATTCAACTTATGCTGCTGAAATTCATTGGTGTCATTTTTTCAAGAATTTACATTAGAGACTCATATTATTTCTAATTCAAGATAAAACCATTTCTTCCTTTTAACTGTTGAGTGTTCAAATCATCTCTGATATTCTTCAGCGATAACAAAATTTTCAAATTAGCTGCTGTGGTACACATATTGGATGTCAGCTTGGCACCATTTTCATTTAGGACAAAGTAGACATCATTAGAACTCTTTTGGTGAAAACCCCATGTCATGATGAGCATCCATTCAGTGTAGTAGTGACAACAAGATTTTAAAGAGTCATCATAGCAGCCAACTGGCACCATTTTCATTTAGGACCAACTAGGTATCATAAGAAGTCAATTGGTGAAAACCCCATGTTGATATAGCCATCCATTTGGAGAGGAGTAGAGATAACAATATTTTCAAGATATGATTTTTCCATTCAGGAGGAGAAGTAATAACAAGATTTTCAGTTACTTTTAGGACCCACTAAACATCATAAGAAGACTTTTAGTGAAACCCCATGTTGTTATAACCATCCATTCAGGAGAAGTAGTGATAACAAGATTTTCAAGATGGCCACTGTGGCAGCCATACTGGATGACCGAGCAGCACCATTTTCATTTCAGACCAACTGGGCCATAGGATGAATGTGTGTGAAAACACAAAATCCTCCAAGTAGTTTAGGAGTTGCAATAAAAAATGTGTGCTTAGGGACGGACAGATAATGGACTAGAGACCATCCCATAAACTATTCTAAAAAAGAGAAATATTGGTCGGATATCACTGGGACAGAACATCAAGTTTAACGATTGACAAGTCATTGTGCTACATGAATAATTCAAAATTTGTTTTAGTTCAAGTGTCTTTGCTAGTTCAGACTTTCTTTCATGTGCGATATTTATGTCTCTTACACAGACTTTGTGAAATGTGTAATTTTTTCTAAGACTTGGAAAATGTAGGAAACATAATGGAATATTTTTCAAATATTGTTCATTACAACTAAATATCCATTCTTCTTTCTCAGTGGTGTTTCATTGGCCATAATTTTCCCATGTGACACGAATTATATAGATTGGTACTCAATTTTTTTTTCCAACTGTATCTTGAAGTGAGAAGGATGAAGTACAACATATGTACAAATTATAGAAAACTAACCAGTCATAACATGTTTTCTTACCTTCAAAACTTTTTAATACTTCAAACTATTTTACCACGAAAATGACACCAAAAAATTATGAGAAAAAGAATTATAATTTGTAACACTGATTTTCAGCAAAAAAAATGGAGAAACGTAGCTGAAATCTGAGATGCCGGCATCTCTGAAAGGAATGATCATTAATTAAACAAAAAACTTAAGTATCATAAAGACAGTTAATATGGATTTGACAATATGATTTCTTTTGAAAAGTTAAATACAAAAGAAATTTGACTTTCAGTCTAAACTTCACAACCATGTGGAATGTTTACTGGCAGATCATCATTTAAAATAGTATAATCCCATTATCCACAACCTTTTCAGCTTCACTTCCAAATGAGCACCGCAGCTTGTACCCCGAGATGAACAGTAAAATTATGTTAATGAAATAAAGTACTGTAGCTCCGACAACAAGGTAGAATGAATATCCAAAAAAAGTTGTTTCATCCACTTTGAATTGCAGATCAATGTCATTGAGGAAGTTTTTCTTGTACATGGCAAAGAACAACACCAGATACACAACCACTGCAACTAAGGTGAAGAAAACTGTAAAGAAAAGATAAAAACTTAAAAATGTTGATGTTATTAAATAAATAAAAACTATAAATATATCCAGACAATAAGGATACACCTGTTAATTACGATAATTATTTTATTTTAGGCACTTTTTAAAGTATATTTAAATTTGGAAACACCTGTATTACATCAATTTGACAAGGTTTCATTATGGAGATACAAACTTTGGAGGTTTCAGCTTTTAAAGATCAATGAGTACAATTTTTGGGGTGCTAAAAATGATGATAACTACATGACTACATATACATACATTTTTTTGTTCTTAATAGCATGAAAAACAAGTTACTGACCATGATTCTCTGTGGTTCAAAATGCTCAAAACAATTCCAGTTGCAAGACTTAAGGATAATTATCAATTTGTTCTTCATGGATGGTTACTCAATCACTCCAAGGTGTTCATTTTTTGTGTACAAAGCACCTTGACAGAATGCACTTGCTGCCAGATTTTCTGTTAGTCTAAATGATGGTTAGGACAATGACACTGATTTCATGCTAAGATGTCTGGTACAGAATATGGTATCAAACAATTTTCTTTTAATACCTCATTAGCATGTTTCAATGTTTGCCATATTATGCCTTCATTAATCAAATCAGCCACATTATAAAAGTAAATATTATTGTTAATGAAAGAGCTTGAAATAAGCTTATGCTTGTTGCTCAATCCTCCATATCTCTTGTTCAATTTTATGAACTTTCCACTATGACTTCTGTAAATAAATACTGTTTAAATCAAGGTATAAAACAAATCACTTTCATATTCATACTACAGTACTTTTAAATATAAGATAAAATGTAATGAACATGAACTTGCTGTTTTGTAAATTTAAGAAGAGTTCCTCAGAGGGACTGGTGGAGAAACTGATGCTCTATTGGCCCAAAAGAATTTCCATGAATACAAGATAAACTGCTCCCTCATTTTAGTGCACCCTGAATACTCACTTATAACACAGAGGCTGATGTAGATCCCATTTTTTTCCTTATGAAAAAGCCATAAAATAGGCTTCTGTTTGTTTAACATTTATAAACTAACAAATGAAAGCTCTTTATATCACTTGTTTTGTTAGTATCCATTAATTTAGAATCAACATCATGAAATTAACAAATTTTAATAGGAAACAATATATTTTGTACGACTGTCTAGAACAAAAATGCTGGAAAATGACAAAAACTTTAAGAAATAAATACCAATTAAAGAAATCATGTCAAGTGATATTCATGTCTGAATTTTAGTTTAATCGGCATAAATGTGACATGCCAGCTTCTATTAAAATGTGAAAAGTTTCACTTGACTGTCATGGTGATGCCTGCTAGTGCTTCTGTGAGACCCTAATTAAGTGTTCACTCAGCAGGTGAATTTATTTTGACAACTGTTAAGAATTTAATGGTTCTTTGGCATGATAACACAAGATAATTAACAGATTAATTATCTCAGCCAATTACAATACGTGAAAGATGGCAACATCACAGTAACACCAGAGTGCATGCTCAGTCTAATTTCGTATTAGAATCTTTTTTCTTAAATTAGTGGATGTAGTGTTCTGGGACCATGCAACTGCTGTGTGCCAACTGTTTTTATTTGTGCAAGCGATACATGGTTGTACTTGGTCATTGTGCTATGCTATTAATGAAGTGACATTTAAAATCACTATCTTAGGGAACTAACTAGTGCAACATATCAATGGGTGGTTAGGCTCTAGCAGTTTATAAGTGCAATTCCAGCTATGAAGCTTTAGTTTGTTGGTGTTTGCTTGCAATGGAAATGTAATTCGGGGGTTGGTGGATCGGGGGTGGGGGGTATTGGCTATTATTGTCCTACTCTGGCACCTACTGAGACATTGGGAAGAGGGGGATTTTGCAGGAGAGGGTGTAACTCCCCATGGGGGCAACTGCCTTCCTCCTTAGGGATAAGGGAGGGGTCCAAAGACTTCTTCTCCTGGCTTCTCCACCTCATCATGAGGATAATGGTCAGAAAGGGGTTTCAAACTGGGACTTATTTTGGTCATACAATAATTACAGGTAATGTATTACCGCTATTAAAACACTATGGCTGATCTTAAAAGGGAAGCAACTCCAACTTTATTGGGCTGATACATGACTTTTTGAGTACTGCATGTGAATTTGATCTATATTAAAAGCCTGTCATCAATTTATTGACTTTAATTAACTTCTTCAGATCTGATAATATTACTATATATTAAAATCCATATACCAAATATTTGTGTAGGACAAGAGATTCTAATTCTCATGTATCAACAAAAGTTGCTACCACCCCTACCCCACCCCAATTTGCCTAAATTTGGTTCTCCTTCACTATCTCATACCCTAGTCTATGCTGCAGTCAATATTTATGGGCCCCATCTCATGAATTATCAAGGGAGAGGTGTAAGTCTGTTTCTGCTCTTTAACTGTTGAATATTATAACCATTTCTGATATTCTTGACAAACTCCAACATAACAAATTTGGTAACAGAGCCATTTTCTTATGTTCGAGTTAGCATTTTCACAAGATGTCTGTATGTGCAGAATGAAATTTTTTGTGATGTCTTTTGACCTTGAACTTGAAATTATGAACTGAAGATCACTGAACTTGTCGATAGACAATGTCATGAGATAAAACCACATGCTAAGTTTGGCTAAATCTATCAGTAATATTTTTGGGGAAAATAAATCAAGGTTATTGAAGTGGTATAATTCAAGGTATTCATCAGATATATCCACAGACTGAATTAAATGAAACAAATCAATTCATACTTGTTTGTGCTATCATGCTTACAAGTCAGATCTGCTGAATACCTTTGACTTTAAAATCAATGTCAGAGTGCTGACAATTAACTTGTTCATTGGAATGCAGCTAAATAAAAGTCTGGTCAAAATTCACATGTATAAATGACCTGATCCCAAAGTCAGTTAGGTTTGGTTTTCAAATTTCTTTCAAAAAAGTGTGGATATGTTGTTGGTCCCATCTGCACCATTTTCATTCCTAACAAATCAAATATTACAAGAAATGTTTTTGTGAAAACACCGTGTCAATGCCACCATTCAAGCAAGAGGTGTAGTAATAGTAAGATTTTCAAAATGGTTATGTTGCCATGTTAAGAGCATCAACACTGTTTTCATTCAGAACCAGCTACATATTGCAACAGTGTTTTAGTTAAAACTCCATGCTGATATGAAAATTCATTTTGAAGTATTCCATATAAAGACTTTCTGGATGGCAATCAAGACAGCCTTTTTGGAGGTTGTATCAGCATCATTTTAATACAGGAGCAAGTACATATTTCAAGGAAAAAGGTTTAAGGAAAAAAAAATTCTGGTAAGGCCATGTTGAACTCTGAGCATGGAATCATGGGTTCCTGCAGTTTTTGTCTCAAACAAAGCTTGACACCTGTGTGTGCATAAGCTCTTCTGGTCAATGACCAGCCAAGCTAAAAATGAAATATTATTATTCTCATTTGACCCAATTTCATTTGTCCACAACCTGTGCATAACTGGGTACATTCTTCTTGTAGGATCTACAATAATGGCCAACTGTGCAGTGGCTTAAAATCTTGTAAAGATGTTTCTTACAAATATAATGTTTTTGACTGTTCTTCTGCTGCAAATCCTATTTTGAAAGTATATAACATAGTTCAAAGATCTTTCTTTTGATCAGTATTGTCAGTAAATCAATCTAATGCACCATGTAATGACCAGTACACCCATTTCTCATCAAGACCCCATTCTTGTCAGCTTTGTCTTTTTCCTAGCAATGCCACATTTCGATGTGAAAATAATCCATACTTCAAGAAAAGAATTAACAGGAAAAATGTGGAAATATATCACTGGTATGCTTTTTTCCCCTTGATTTATTAAATAAAATGTTTAAATTTAAGAGTGCCTTTATTAAAGGAAATTTTAACGTGTTCAAAGGGAAAGGCACCAATATTGGAGCAGTGCCAAAATACAATACACTGTCATCTTGACAATGATCAGTAATGGCACAGGAAAGGAAAAGCCATCAGCATGGAACCTAAATTGTTTTGTGATATTCCAATTTTTTTTTAGTTTTAACAATTATTTTCTATTTTCTGGATATTTTGCCTAAATCTCAGGGCTTCTTCTGCTGAAGGTAGGAAAACAACATCGCTGAAAGGGAAAATATTTTAAGAATTCCAAACAATCCAATTGATGGGATGAATGTTGTAAGCTTAACAAACATGTGCTGTGCATGGATCAATATTCTTAAGGCCATTACACCTGTCTATGTTTAATACATTGTAGAGCTGCAACCATTTTGGTGTATACGTGTTTACATTTAAAGTTCCCACCATATTTAAAGGGGGGATTGGGGGCACATGTCTATGTATATCAGTATGTATGATACAGATTTAACTTCCACTCAGTATATGTATGTATGTATGTATGTATGTATGTATGTATGTATGTATGTATGTATGTATGTATGTATGTATGTATGTATGTATGTATGTATGTTTGTATGTGCCATTACTGATCATTGTCAAGATGACAGTGTATTGTATCATTTTTATTTCTTCTTCAAACTCTTTTATTTTTCATACACTATTCACAAAATAAAATCACAATTATTTTCCATCCTCTCATTTTTCACTCAGAAATTTTACAAAAAATTGCACATTTTATAACTTAAAGAAAATTACAATACTTCTCTGACAATTAAGTGAACAAAAAATTACATTACAAAGTTTTGGAAGAAATCAAAATCATGATCAAAACTTGTCCATTTCTGATAGTCATAAATTACTATAAGAAATAAAAACTATCAGAAATAATATTTACTATTGCTTTTAAGTTGGGTCGACCTGCAAACTGCTTATACACAGATCTGCCATCACATAATGCACCAGCAGATCTGGGTTTATGCAATTTGTTAGGAGTAATCTGTCGACCAAACAACACAGACCATAATCTGCTGGTGCATTATGCAATGACAGATCTGGGTCTATGTTGTTTGCAGTTGGATACATGTTATAAGTGAGTATATATGGTAGTACACAAGGAATTTTTGTATTTATACAAGTTAAACAGTCATTTAATCAACAATTACATATCTCACTTCAATGAAGCTTTTGATAGTCTCCAGCAGCTATTGTAAACATTACCTATCATGCAGAAAATAAACAGATTAAGGTGATCTTGACCTACTAAATGTTGGCCCCTGTGGCAGGACATAAAAGAAAAATTGATAAAATGAGTACTATTAATAATCCCTTATACATTCACCCTGTATTTAACAGTACTCTATGTAGGAACTAGTGGGGCATGGTTGACTCTGGAGATTATTGACCAATGGGTCTTAATGACTTGGATCTTTAGTCAAGGTATGAGATCTTGAAGTAAATTTACTGAGCAGAAACCATTTTTATTTTCTTATTCGACTTAACATGACTATGACCTGTTACCTCCATACTCCATAATTTACAGGTTTCTTTATTACCCTAAATGCAAGTCATCCACAAAGTTTGGTCAATGAACTTACTCTAGAATAAAAGTTATTCTGCAAAACCATTTTTCTCTGAACCAAAATGACTTTGGCCTTTGATCTTTTGACTCCAAAATATATATGCATGTTCCATACCCTAAGTGCAAGCCATGCACAAACTCTGGTCAAGGTACGTGGTCTAAAACTAAAGTTACTATGCACAAAAAAATCTTCTTTATGGCATAGTGACCTTGACCTTTGACATTTTGACCACAAAATCAATAGGTTTCTTTCTCATCCAACATGCAAGTCATCCACACATATTGCTGATGGTACATGGTAGAGAACTGAAATTATTGTGCAGAAACCATTTATCTTGTTCAGTTACAGTGATTTTGACCTTTGAGCTCTTGACCCCAAATTGAAAGACTTCTTCATTACCCCAAGTGCAAGATATCTACAAAGTTTGGTCCAGATCTGCATTGTAGAACTAATGTTACTGTGTGGAAAACATTTTGCTTCTTTCAGTCACAACAACTTTGACCTTTGATTTAAATACAAATAGGCTTTTTCCTTAAGCCAAGTGCAAGATATCCACAATGTTTCATCAAGGTCTATGATGCAGAACTAATGTTATTGTGTGGAAACCATTTTCTTCTTTCAATTAAGATGTCAATGACCTCTAACCTTTTTACCCCAAATTAAATAGGTTTCATCCTTACCCTAATTGCAAGCCATCCACAAAGTTTGGTAACTGTAGATGGTGGACAACTTGAGTTATTGTGCAGAAACCATTTTTCTTCTTTCAGTCACAATGAGTGACCCTGACCTTTGACCGTTTAACCCCTAAATAATTAGGCTTCTTCCTTATCCCAAATGTAAGTCATCCATAAAGTCTGGTAACTGCAGATCATGGACAGCTTGAATTATTGTGCAGAAACGAAATTCATAACAGACAGATGGATGGACAACATCATAACATAATTACATGCCCCATCTTATGACAGGTATATAAAAACAAGACTCAGTATGTGTACTGTATGTAATGCAGAACAGCCTACAATATAAACTCACATGCCAGTCCATTCCAGAGGTAGAGTCCCAATGGCCCAGTGATAGTCTCAATGGGTTTTCCCACGGCATTAAAGATGGCAAAACCAATGGAAATCAGTCCAAACACTATCCCCAGAACTGCCATCAGAATTGTGGTCACCCACAGGCCGTAGTCAAACAGACCAACCTTGTATGGTTCACCTAGCAATGGAGAAGGAAGAACACTTGGTTAAGCATATTATACGGATCTTGTACAGTCTGTTCTGTACAAGCATGCAATGGAGCACATGGAAAGAATCTGAGGCTTACTGTTTAAAGTTTTTCCTGGGTGCTTCTGCAACCATTTGCACACAGCAAGCCTGTATATGATCATTATTCTTACATCAGTTTGTAAATACATAAATTATATACCAATTACCTACCAGAAGAGTTTTTTTTTAACATAAACAAGAGTCCCTTGAAGGAACTGACACTCCATTGTCTGAATAGAATTTCAGGAATCCAAGATAAGACCATTTCTTCATATTTAAATGCTGAGTATTGAAACCATGTCTGATATTCTTGGGTGATAAGATTTTCTAACTGGCCAACATGGTGGCCTTATTCAATGTCTGATCAGCACCAACTTCATTTAGGACCAACTAGACATCATCAGAAGTCTTTTAGTGAAAACCCTGTGTTGATATGACCATCCAATCAGGAGTAGTGATAACAATATTTTAAAGATGGCCACTTTGGCAGCCATATTGGAGGTCAGATCAGCACTATTTTCATTAAGGACCAACTAGACATTATAAGAAGTCTTTAAGTGAAAACCCCATGTTGATATGATCATCCATTCAGGAGGAGTAGTGATAACAATATTTTACAGATGGCCACTTTGGCAGCCATATTGGAGGTCAGATTTTCATTTAGGACCAACTAGATATCATAAGATGTCTTTTGGTTAAAATTCTATGTCAACATAATAATCCATCTTGGAGAAGTAGCTATAACAAGAGTTTCACTTAGGACCAACTACATGTAGATATCATGACAAGTTTTCTGCTGAAATCCCCATGTTTAGGAGCAGCACTAACAAGAATTTAAAAATGGCCACCATGGATGTCAGAACAGCACCAATTTCATTTAGGACCAACTAGGCATCATAGAAAGTCTTCCGGTGAAAACCCCATGTAAATGTGACTTTCCGTTCAGAAGGAATAGCACAAAGTTTTTCAAGATTTCTGCCAAGATGACGATATTGGATAACAGATCAGCATCATTTCATTTAGGACCAACTAAACAGCATAGTCTTTTAACAAAAACCCATTGCTGATATGACCATCCAATCAGGTGGAATAGTGATAACAAGATTATCAAGATGGCCACTGTGGCAGCCATATTGGATGCCCAAGTGGCACCATTTTTATTTAGGACCAACTAGGCCTTGGGATGAATGTGTTAATACAGTTTCATGCTAATCCTCAAAATAGTTTTGGAGGAGTAGTGATAACAAACCAGTGTTAAAGGACGGATGGACAATGGATGGCTGTTATGGTGGCCGTATTTAATGTTAGTTTAGGACCATTTTCACTTAGGACCAACTAGACATCATAATAAGTCTTCTCGTAGAAAGCTCCATGTTGACATGACTTTCTGTTTAGGAGAATTAGCAATAACAAGATTTTCAACATGACCACATTGGTGGCCGTATTGGAGGTCAAAATGGCACCATTTTCAGTTAGTACCAACTAGACATAAGTCTTCTGGTCCAAACCCATTATTTTCCATTCAGGAGGGGTAGCGATAACACTATTATCAAGATGACTACCATGGTGGCCATATTGGATGTCAGATCAGCACAAGTTTCATTTAGGACCAACAAGACATCAGGCACAACAAAAATATGTGTGGTTCCAGTAACAAAGTGAAAAAAAATAGCATAGGAAGGTCACCACTACTTTTTATTACTTTTTTTATCCAGCTTGTGTTAGTTCATGTCACAGTTTCCAATCTAAAGTTACTGGTCTGAATGTGAAAAATGGGGCACGGTTCTTACCGTTTTTGTGTGTGCACGTGATAACAAGTTTTAGGGTCTGGGCCTTTAAAATAAGGTAGTTCGGATTACCTGAACCATATTTTTATTCTTTGACCCCATAAGAAGACTTTTGGTTAAAACCCCATGCTGATATAGTCATCCATTCAGGAGGAATAGTGATCAACAACATTTTCAAGATGGCCACTGTGGTGGCCATACTGGAAGAACGAGTGGCACCATTTTCATTTAGGGCCAACTATACCTTGGGTTGAATGTGTGCATCAAGTTTCATGGCAATCCTCCAAGTAGCTTAAGAGGAATATTAATAACAAACTTGTGCAGATGGACCATTAGAAAACTGTATTCAAACAGCACATGCTATTCTGTTGTTTGAGTATAGCTGATGTACAAAAAAAAATCAAGTGTCAAAAAAGGCAAAAATGGCTTGATCATATACAAGTAATGTGACAAATTGTACAAGCAAACCAGATAAAAATGGCTTAATCATGTACAAGTAATGTGACAAATTGTACAAGCAAACCAGGTAAAAATGGCTTGATCGTGTACAAGTAATGTGACAAATTGTACAAGCAAACCAGGTAAAAATGGCTTGATCATGTACAAATAATGTGACAAATTGTACAAGCAAACCAGGTAAAAAAAGCTTGATCATGTACAAATAATGTGACAAATTGTACAAGCAAACCAGGTAAAAATGGCTTAATCGTGTACAAGTAATGTGACAAATTGTACAAGCAAACCAGGTAAAAATGGCTTGATCATGTACAAATAATGTGACAAATTGAATAAGATTAATAAAAGAAGACCTGGCCTAAGTTTCACCAATATAAGTCTTAAAGTTAATTCTGGACTTTTAAAATACTTGATTTGTCAATTTTTAAGTCAGACTTAAATTTCAACTAATCAGATCACTGGATTACCGTATATACTCGATTATAAGTCAACTCGACTATAAGTCGACCCCCCCCTTTTCATGGCTGCAAAAAGTCAATTCAGCTATGACCCTCCTATAAGTCGAGGTGTTTTTTGCAAATTAAATCCGTGTGCAAGGGGTGACATGTCATCACTGAGTCAGAGCTGCACTTAGGAAAAATAAACGAGCCAAAATGGATAGATAGATAGACATATACATTTAGATAGATAGGACAAATAAAACAAAAACCAGTGTAGAATAAATACAATTGTATTATTGAGCTGAATATGTACAAATAAATTTACAACTTACATTTTGTCCATCTTCGTGTAATGAAATCCATATAGCTTAACATTTTTAATCCATTTATATGATAAATCCATGAATTGGATTATAGGTCACATACAGGTATAAAATTGGTATCCTATAAATGTCACTGTCTAATGTCCTCTGGTTCAAAGCCCAAGAATTCATCCTCATCATGAGAGTTACCAAATAAAGTAATAAATTCCTCCAATGTCATCCCGTCATCGTAAACATCGTCTGACCCCGAATCTATTTATATGATAAATCCACAAATTCAATTATAGGTCACGTACCAGTATAAAAATAGAAGTTTAGAATGATCCGATTCACAATATCCCGTAATATATTAATTCCACACGTCGTGCAAATAAACAAAGAAAGTTAAGTCCACTTTTTTGTGATTCACGGTATCCTATAAATGTCACTATCCAATGTCATCTGGTACAAAGTCCAAGAATTAATCCTCATTGTCTGATAAAGTTCTGAAATCCTACATCGTCGTCTAGTCATTGTAAATCGTCGTCTAGTCATCGTAAATCTCGTCCGACTCAGATTTTTGGCTTTACTGTCATATGCGGGTGCTTATGCAAAGACTGAGCTTGGGCTCTGTGAGTAACACTTTGATCATAAAGTCAGAAATCTATTAAAGGCTGCAACTGAACACATGTCAATTGTGTGGCAAGATCACAGGGAGTTCAAATAGCCTCCCTCTGTTACTTGGCACTGAACTCGCGGCTTGATCAAAGGGTTGTCACGTGGGAAAACAAAGAGTGTGGTGTGTTTACAAGCAAAGGGATTAAGGTCAAAGTATATGCACAGGAAGTTGTAGAACTCTACTTGGCACTGAACAAGTATAGATTGGCGGCTCGATCAAAAGGATTGTCAACTTGAAAACAAAGTGAGTCCCTTTACAAGCCAAAGGCTTATCGACCCACGTGCACTGGCAGATAACTTGGGAAATATCACTTGGGAATTAAATCTGACTTGTGGAAAAGGAAAATACAAATTAAATCAAAACTTGTATTGCATCAAGCACAGTCTTTATACAGCAAAACACAAATATTAATCCAAATACAGGTTGTTCGGACTTGCACAAAAAGGGAGGCAATATACTTACTAGTAAACACCCACGATAAACATTGACGGATACTTCATTTTGCGGTAGGTAGTATTTAATTTACTGGTAATATTTTCAAATTAATAAAATCCAAATAACTGTAGATACATGTATTGTGTAATGAATACCGTCATGAAATGGATAAACACAGTGCATACCATATATGCATTACTGCATAGGAATAGTGGGATGAAAACGTAATAATATATGAATTGACAGTATTTTTATGTACTGCAAACATCTAGAGTTTCCAACATTACCCCAAGATTTTTTTATTTTTTTAATGTCGGGCTTATAAGACGACCCCTACTCTGTACGAGTCAAATTCTAAGTAAAAAACATCGACTTATAAGCGAGTATATTACGGTACTGATTTAAACTGAAGTGCAGACCATGGTTAATACAGATCTGGAGAGTTTTTTTCAAGGACTTCCCAAAGTTTTCAAGAAGTATATTTTTCTTAGGGAAATTGAACTTTCTACATATGTTACTTTGTTTATTACTGTATAAATAGGTACCCAAGAAGAAGAAGAAGAAAAAAAAACAACACACAATTAATACTAACTTGGATATTCTTCAACTTGCTTTCATACAACATTTTGTAACTATTGTTGTGTAATGTGTCATTTGATGTACCCAATTTTATACCATTTGTTATTAATTTTTTTATTCATTATTGTTTGGAAAAGATGCAATTAACAAATAATTTGGTGTTTAAAAGGCGATATAATTTATTCAGTTTTTAACATATTGTACTCCATCTCATAAATCAGGGCTCAAAATTAGCGGTAGTCCGCTAGCCCGAGGCTAGTAGATTTCCTGTCAGACTAGTAACTTTCATAATGTTAATAGTCCGATGGGCTAGTAAGTTTCAGTTATCAACAGTCAGCGTTTGTTTATGCCTCTCCCTAATAAAGACTTGACTTTAGCAGATGTTCTGTAGAATCAAGGCAGTGACCACTGTAAACACAGTCATAAAATATTAGCATCAGAAGATGAAGTCGATTTCTGCCTCGGAAAGGTGCGTTTCTACAATAAGAAGCCAACCGATTTTGCGCATTTCGCTTAACAGCGCCAATTATGGTCCCATCATTAACAGCAGAAGTTTGGTAATTGATCCTAATTAATCTGATAACATATGAAATGAAAAATGACGTGGAAATAGTCAAGTGTTAGTCTCTCTCTCTCACACACACATACACATGCATACAATGTGGAATCCAAATCATCATAATGTTCGGTAAGAGTTTACGTATTCCCTGATTGCCAGCCAAGCTTTCTGCAGTTAGCGACCTCATCGTTCACACCAAGCCATAAAGATGTGTCTTCCGTGAATGATTTTAAAATATTCTGATAATGTTTAGAAGAATTTTTCACCAAAGTTAACATTTAAAAAGTAACGCTAGAATGCTTATTAATTATAATCAAATTTTACTTTTTAAATGCATGACAAGATGACATTTTTAGGAAATATTCAGAAAATATTAAAATTTGACCATTTATAAATCTACAAATACATAAATTTGGAAAAGTTCATAAAAGTAAGAAAATTAATATGGAATCTGTATTAGACGTAGCGTCATGGAACAAAAAGCACGAACGAATATTCCCACCATTGGGTGCGAACTCCCGACCTCGTGTTCCAAAGTCAAGTTCGTGTGCGTTTGCGTGTGTATGTGTGCTGGTATCACACTTTATCCACTTGACCACAGTAACAAACTACAAAGTGGTATACCACACACAGAAACATGACAAAAACTATTCAAAGAAATTAGTTTGTATGTTTGTTTGTTAAATTTTTTTTTTTTTTTTTTGGCTCGCTAGCCAAACGCTCCAACAGTCACAAATGGGAAACTGCATATTCTACATTTGCATAGAAATAATTATAAGAATTAGATCAATGTTACGATTACGTTATTGACACATCATTTCCATATAACTACTTTTTTCTATGATGATAAATAATTGAATACACGTGTAGATATCCAAGCAGAATGCCGTACATTTGTTGGGAATTAAAATTCTGAGCATCTAAGATTTGAAAATTTTCCACCTTATTATTAATTTCAACAATACCATGAGGTCGGATTAATTAGGAACAATTACCAAACTTCCGCTGTTAATGATGAGACCATAATTGGAGCTGTTAAGTACAACACGCAGAGTCAGATGACTTCGTTTGATAGGAACGCACCTTTTCCAAGCTGAAACTAACATTATCTTCTGATGCTAATATTTTATAACAGTGTTTACAATAGCGACTGCTTTGATCCTGCAGAACATCCGCTTAAGTCAAGTCTTTTTTAGGGAGAGGCCATTTAATTTTAAGGGGGGTGGGGGTGGGCAGGACTAGTAAAGATTTGGCAGGACTAGTATATTTCTCAGTATACTAGTCCTTCTGGCTACAAAGAAATTTGTGTTAAATTCAAGCCCTGTAAATTCAAGGAGATTTTAGCAAAGTTAAAAGAGTTTTTCAACAAATTCAAGGACTTTTTGAGCACAACACCAAGTTTTCAAGGCAACCCCCTCAAATTTAAGGAGTTTTAAGGTTGTATGAATCATTATGTTCTGTTGGTGATATCCAGACCTTAAAATAGATGACATCATATGATGGTGGTCATGAACTTTAGAAGGCTGAGGACAATCCAACATCTTTTGTTACCCATCAACTTGTCAGATCAGCAAATTTTGTATATACTCACTTATAAGTCAGGTACAACTGCAAACAACATAGACCCTGACCTGTCATCACATAATGAACCGGCAAATCAGGGTCTATGTTGTTTGTTTTATTGATTACGCCTAACAAACTGCATAGACCCACATCTGCTGGCACATTATACAACCTCAGATCTGGGTCTATGCATTTTTTCGGTTTTTACCCAACTTATAAGCATGAATATAAAGTATTGAAAGTGAAAACCTGGCCTTCAAACTTGTTATAACCATATTAATCATTAAATTCTAAGCTATATGTATTATGCCAATTTTCATTGTTATGGTTAATCAGATAATGAAGATACAGACCAACATTTTAATTGTCACAGAGTGGTGTCATGTTGGTTCTATCCATGTATTCGGAGATGATCTCTGAATTAACTTCCTTTCTCTTCTGGTGATGTCATATGGGCAAATCTTGTAGTGATATTGGTTGGGATGTATATTTTTATTTTAGCATACATTCCTCAGATTGTACCTATCTTTTAGTATTTAACAAATATGTGCACACTATATTTATTATGATGAATATTAATTAAAACAATGTATGGATAAGAATTCTACATAATTTTGTAAGAAGTAAATCAATTATTCATCACACATAATAACATACCAACATTAAATCATATAATAATAATGCATTTGTTGTCTTTATGGGGGTGCTCTACAGATAATAGATGCTTCTGAGAGAGTGACAGGTGTAAGATGAAGTATTTTGCATTTGCAACATGCACAATGGAGAGAATGTTGGCATACCTCTATGTTACTTTCATGTACTGTGGCTGAAATTTCTTTACATACTGTACTTGTGGAAACTGGACATGATCTAAGCACACAGCAGACAAAATGGCCACTCCAAAGTACTCAAAAAATCAGCCTGAATTAGTCAAAAGTGCACTATTTTCAGCAGTCATTAAAATAGGGAAACAAATTTTGCCAGAGCAGACAATACCAGCCTCTGAAAGTACTATGAATGAATTACAAAATATCTAAAAAGAAAAAAAGTTATCAGCTCTTTTTTTTATATTTACCTTTGAAGTCCAGGAAGTGAAAATGACCAAGCGGAGCTAGCAGTTTTTTGAGGAACACATCTTATGTAAGACCAAGCTGTATAATCTATAACCCAAATTTCACCCATCAATCATACACCAAAATAAAGGGAATTCAAAGTTCTTTTAATAATACCTAAGATATACAAGGTCTTTTTTAAATAGCCAGGACAGCCAGTGAGGAAAACCTGGGTAATTCTTTTTCTTTAAAAATCTAACCCTATGCAAAGTACGAAACTGGAGAGTGCCACCTAAGTGTGAAGGTTGACAATCACAGTGAATGTCACCAGTGGTCACCAGACAGTGATCTTGTGAAGGAAACTAAAAATGCCTGTGGATTTTATACAAAATCTTTGCAGTGAACTGTGAGATATACAACTCTTCCTTTTTCATTTAATTGACAAAATACTGGCTCATATTAACTAACTATTATTGTAACATTTTCCATCAGATTATGAATTGGATTCATGTTCAAAATTTTTGTTTTATTATAATATGAAGAGAATAATTATTATGTGAAAAAATGCACTTGTTTTGTTTTCAATCCCCTTAAAACACGTAAAATTTATGCTGATAAAAAATCTACCTTTTTAGAAGCCAATCTACTGATCAAAATTTGCAAATCTACTGGTCTGAAATCCTGGTTCTGTCACATGTATGAATTAAGCACAATTATATCAGAATTTCATGTGTTCTCTGTGCCTTGTCCAGATTCCAGCTAGAACACTAGGCTACTTACTTGAAATTTCACTTGCCAAAAATGATTATTAGTTGACAGGGCATGTTTGGCTAGGAATTGTCATCCCCTGCACAGTAAATTATTCAGACAATGAAAAAAATTGTTTCTCAATTTGTTATAATTAGGATAATCTATGTTTGTTTTGTTTTAGTCCTGTTTTTTGTTCCTGTGTGAAATGCTTCTTCCAACATGTCTGCCTTTGAGCTTCTTATGAGCATTAAACACAGATTGAGATCTTCCTTACATATAACTGTCTAGGTGATAGATATATATAAAAATTGTCCACGTGTTCTATGTTCATGGTGTAGGGTCTGACAAATCTTTTTTCCATGAGCCCAGGGGCAACCAGAATGCTGGTTCTTGACTACTGTATGTAGAATTCAGGTTGTCCTGTGGGATGCAACATACTATAAACTCAGAGGTTACCAGAATGTTGGTTCTGGACAACCATATGCAAAATTAAGGTAGTCTTGTGGGATACAACATATCGTGAACCCAGGGCTACCAGAGTACTGGTTCCAGACTACTATATATAGATTTCAGGTAGTCCTGGACTACCATATGTAGAATTCAGGTAGTCCTGTGGGCTACAACATATCATGAGCCTGGGGCTACCAGAATGCTGGTTCTGGGCTACCATATGTAGAATTCAGGTAGTCCTGTGAGCTACAATATGATATGACTTTCTCTGTTTTTTTAAAATAAAATATAACCAGAACTAGACATGTGTTCATGGAATGCTGCCCCACCACATTGCCTGAAATGAACAAAATGCAACAATATAACACTACATGCCCCTACCATTGTCATGGTGGGGCATCAAAACATATCACAAAAAAGAACAGCTGTTACTTACTCATAATAAGAAAGTGTTTAGCTAGTCTAACATATTTTCTGTCTTAGTAACCTGCAAGAGATACAATCTGATTTTGAAATTTGTCAGATCACGAAGTAATTCGGGTAACTCAAAGTGCTGTAGCAATTAACTGAGTTGGCTGAGCACTAATCACTTAAGTGAAATGACCAATTAATCAATTACAATATACATGTATGTGCTATTCCCACTATCCCAAACCAGGCTCTTTGGAGAAAAAAATTACTGAATGATAATTGGCAAGACGTCATGTGGACAAGTCAATCAATTATTAATCAATCAGTTAGTAGAAACTGATCATCAATGAAAATTGTGTTATCAGATTCCCAACACTAGTAACTAAGTAACATACAAACCTGTAGAATTCGAATTCTTGTGGTCTTGTATCAGCTGTTTGAGGAGCTCATCACCTAATTTATATTTATCTTCTGGAGAATGCCAGGCACAGACACCCTCCGCTGCATCACATACAGCTAGAGAGAAGAAATAAATTAACAGGATTAGCCAGAGGCATCAAAAACATAATGTCAGCATCAATATCGTCAATGAGAAAAAATAATACAAGTGTTTGTGTATTGCTTACTCCTTAGGATATAGCTGGCTAATTATTGGAAACTTCTGTCCACTATAAGAACTATCAAACATGTAATCTATCAATATTTAAGCTGGAATATACAGTAGTTCTTCCTTGACAAGACTAGGGGGACAGACTAATAGTGTTCTTAACAACAGTCCCTTAATGTGACTGATGCTCTACTGGCTATAAAGAATTTCCTGGGAACCAAGATAAGACCATTTCTTCTTTTTAATTGAAACCATCACTGATATTCTTAAAAAAATAAAAAGATTTTCAAGATGGGTGCCATGGCAGCATATCTGATGCAAGACTGACACCAATTTCACTTAGGACCAACTAGACACTATAAGAAATGTTGATATTACCATCCATTCAGGAGGATTAGTGACAAGATTTTCAAGATGGCCATCATAACAACCATACTGGATGTAAATCAGCACCATTTTCATTAGGACCAACTAGATAACATAAGATGTCTTTAATTTAAAACCTCATGTTGATATGACCATCCATTCAGGAGGAGTTGTGGTAACGAGATTTCAAGATCGGCAGCATAGTGACCATATTGGGACAGGGATGATTCTGCTACATTGTATATTAATTAGGACTGCCTGGCAGCTCCAATTTCTGTTGGCAGATCCCCAATTTTTTTTGTTGAAATATCCCAGAAAGTTAGTAAATCTTGCTTGCCAGAACTTTTCCCTCATTCCATTCATAACCAGTGCTCACAGAAAAAAATGTTCAGATGCAGGCCCAGGGTTGGTGTCTTTAAGAAAACCACAAGCCCTGACTCAAATTTCACGTGCCCTTATGTCCAATTCCATGTGCCCAAATGGGCCCTATTTTGAATCACTATCATTTGTCACACAACTTTACAATTGCTGTACTTTAAATATGAAAAGAAATAAACCAAATCATATTAAGTTGACTTGTGTGTTTATTCAGATCTCAAAATATTTCACGTAAAGCAATGTTTTTCACCAGGTCCTGATGTCAATCATTGTCCAATTGCTCTATCAATGTCCTTCTTACTCATTGGATGAGCAGTGTTGATGTTCATTATCATCAGAAGCGTGTCTTGCATTATACAGTTTTTCTTTACACTTTTGATGTTGTTCATAGGTGCCACTTTATATGTTTATCCACTGTTGCATTACTTACTCAAGTGTTTCTGCCAAAATCATTTTTTTTTTTATCGGTCTTTCCTTTTTATCTCACCTACGCCAAAGGATGGACAATTGTTTTATCAAAGATTCAAAAGCCATCATGGACTACCTTTCATCCCTTTAAATAACACCTCAAAAAAAATACCGTATTTAGCCTGAACTCTCCTGATTACAACAATAAGGTAATCAATTAACAGCTTGTTGTGTACACAAATTATTCTTAATCTGTTTACTCAACCATGCATCACTGCACTGGTCTCATCGACTGCTGGAACAGTTCTGGTCCCCAGTAGACTGGTTCAGACTGGCTTCTGTAATGCGTAGACAGAATGTGTAAAAATACAATTTTTTTTCTTTCTTTTTTCAATTTAAAAACAAAAATCTGTTTATTTTGAAAAGCAGTTGATTTCATCTATAAAATGGTATGTGAGGTATATGGCCTTAAAAATGGTATTTTTGTCCTACAGCCAGTAGAATCACATGTATGTTAAAGCCAAGTGAGCACTAATTATAGGTAACCCAGGCAATCTGTTCCCCATTCATAGGTCACATGCTTTGCTTTGTACACAAAGTTAACAGCAGTCAATAGAAGTACAGTAAGTAGATGATCTTCATAAGGGTAAGGGGCATAGATGGGGATATATATTAATAATTTACTAGTCTTTCAACAACTTGAAAATAAAATTCTGCATTTCGTCAACGCAATCAAAGTTTTCTCAGGCAAATTAGATTTTCTTTTTGACAAGCCCAATGGGCACTTCACTTAGAATACAGGAGGGGCCCGATCTAAAATTAGAGGGGTGCCAGGTGTCTGGTTATCGGACTTTGTGAACACTAATATCCATTACATGTGTTACTAAATCAAAACTGTAAATGTGTCTTTCTCCTTACCAGAAGTCATCTTAATCATATAAAAGCTTGGCATTGCTTTTAAGTGCATTAAATCATAATAAGTCAGGGTCCAAGCTGAACCCTAATATTTGGACAAATTTACCTTTCCAGCCAGGGGCCCCGGGTGGCCGAGTGGTCTAAGGCGCTCTCCTTTACAGATTACTGACATCTCACCTCTGTCCGTGTGGGTTCGAGTCTCGGGCTCGGCCAACGTGGGTATGTGAGAAAGCTTGCCAGTAGCTTCCTGTGGGTCGGTGGTTCTTCCCGAGGTTTTCTCGGGTTCTTCCTCCACCAAATATACTGGCCACCATGTATAGCCTATCATGTGCTGGAAAATGGCGTTAAACCCATAACAACCAACCAACCTTTCCAGCCAGAATAGGCGAAGTTGGTGAAAATAGGGTGAAGTGCGTGTAGAAAGTTCAAAATGGTCACTTTAGACTAATGTTTTTGCATTATTCGTCAGATTATTAAAATGATTATGGAAAATTATTGAAAATTTATTTTTAAAAATATTAAAACTTTTCTTATTGCTTCGCCACAGTTGTTGTTTAACATCAAACGTCTACCTCAAAAATAGGGTAAAGTCGAAAATCAGCAACATTTTCCACAGCACAAGTCCTCTTTCACACGTGTATATCATGAAATATTGGATAAACTGAATAATTTTATTAGTAATAGACCTAGATATGTCCACTGAGCCATAAGTTTCTTCATATTAGGCAACAAAAATTCAATTTGTTGCTTGTTTTTCAAGGTTCCTCTGTGAATTTACAGCAGGAATTCTGTACAAAGCAATGCAATTTGTGGTATTTATGATCATCGAATTAGCATCAAAATTGACTACAGAACATAAGACTTCTTTGGCTATCTTCCCACTTTCCTATTTGATGGGAAAATTGACACAAAAGTTGATGTTTTACTTGAATTATCAAAGCATTGTATTGAACCAAAAAGAGGTGGGGTCAATGTAATGAAATCAATGCAAGGTGAAATAACAGACTCTACAGTAACTATTTCGTTTTAATCAGACAGACCCTGTATGTACTGGGATTCTCCAACATATGAAAAGCTGACAAGAGAGCAGACAGCTCCCCATTTCCATAATGACACAGATATAGACCTTGGGATGAATGTGTAAAATTTCATGGCAATCCTCCAAGTAGTTTAAGAGTGGCAATAACTTGTGCTAACAGACATACAGACAAAAAAACAACAGACCATCACATTAGCTCTTCTGGTCTATGACCAGTATAATTAAAAATGTAGATGATGGGCTAATTATTAGACAAAGATATCCTTAACAAATATTTCCCAAACCTTGGTAAAAATGGCACAACGTTATCATCAAGCATAAAGATGATATCTATTTATTGGAATAATTTATACAAACTCTCTGAGTTTAAATTCTAATATACATGTATTATTAAAATGGACAAAAAGCAGTAAAGCTGAATGGTCCTCTTTTAAGTTTTTTATTTTACTAAGGGGTATCCCAACCAAATTCTCTCAAACTGCAACTTTACTAAGATTTGGCACTGCCCTAAGGGTACCCCAACCTGATTCCTTCACATCGTAACTTTCCTAACATCTGGCAATGCCTTAAAGGGTACCCCAACCCGATTATCTCACAATGCAACTTTCCTAACATCTGGCAATGCCTTAAGGGCTACCCCAAATATGATTCCCTCACATTGCAACTTTCCTAACATCTGGCACTGCCTTAAGGGCTACCCCAGACCTGATTCCCTCACATTGCAACTTTCCTAACATCTAGCACTGCCTTAAAGGCTACTCCAAAAATGATTCCCTCACATTGCAACTTTCCTAACATCTGGCACAGCCTTAAGGTCTACCCCAAACCTGATTCCCTCACATTGCAACTTTCCTAACATCTGGCACTGCCTTAAGGGCTACCCCAAACCTGATTCCCTCACATTGCAACTTTCCTAACATCTGGCACAGCCTTAAGGTCTACCCCAAACCTGATTCCCTCACATTGCAACTTCCAAACATCTGGCACTGCCTTAAGGGCAACCCCAAACGTGATTCGTTCACATTGCAACTTTCCTAACATCTGGCACTGCCTTAAGGGCTACCCCAAACCTGATTCCCTCACATTGCAACTTTCCTAACATCTTGCACTGCCTTAAGGGCTACCCCAAACCTGATTCCCTCACATTGCAACTTTCATAACATGTTGCACTGCCTTTAGGGCTACCCCAAACCTGATTCCCTCACATTGCAATTTTCCTAACATATGGCACTATCCTAAGGAGTTGGTGAAGATTCCAATTGTGCACATGCACACTCCACTCCTGATGACAGCACAAGTACTGAAGTCTCTCAATAGTTTGGATGATCTGCACAACATTATGCATGGAAGGCAGACTCAGGCAGTATCAGAGTGACCTAGTTTTTTGGTATGGCTGATTTACTCTTCCTTACATGCATCCATATACCAATTTTCATAAGTTTAGGTGAAATAAGGTACAAGATATTGAGGGCGTAATGAACAAACATGGAAACAAATAAGCAAAATACTGTATTTGCTCCCAACTTTGCTTGGACCCCCCCCCCCCCCAATCCCATACAGGTTTGCTTCTGTAGGCAAGAAGCTGAAATTTGCACATACAAACATTCTATGGATCTTAAGTCCCACGGCATGTAAGTGCAAAGTTCAGCTGATTAGGCCCAGGAACTATGAAATGCCAGAGCTCTGATGAACTGAAGTAAACTGCAATAATCAAGGCTTTTGCTGTGCAGTTAGCTATTGATTTTATATATGGAGGCTCTCATTACAGGGCTATGCTACACCTAACCAGTACATGTATACTTGAAGCTGCATTCCTGGCTGAGTTGCAATCCTATATCAAGCTCACGCTAGCTTGTGATAGTTCATAGCAAGCTCGCTATAAGCTTGTTATGACCTTAACTGTAGCAAGCAGACTAGGTGGGAGCTTACAGTGAGCTTGTAGGAGCTCGTAATAGAAATTTGGCAACATGCAAGTACAGTTGCTTGTGTGATCTTGCGAGCAAACCCTGCAGATATATTAATTATCATCTATAAAATTGGATATATATGTATTGATGGTGAGAAATTTGCTACATATTGTAACATTTTTGTCTAAAATCATTAATTTGCATTAAAAAAAAAATCTTTACATGTTTGGAAAAGGTACTGAAATTCCCTGTATATTGTTTTTTATTTTTGCTTTTTATTGCAATGGTATATTAACCTTAAAGAATTATGCAGGAGCACTGTGGATGTTGTTATAAATTTGCAAGTTTTTGACAACTGACACCTATGTACTTGCATGTATTTGTTGGTACCTAATAAATATTAATGAATTTATAATGCACAAACTGATCAATGAATAACCTTAACTATATAATGTGAATCTTGATGATATCTCACATTAGTGAAACGCAACACTCTCTGCATCAGTGCATGCAAAAGGACATTAACCAGTACTTAATTCAGCACAACAATTTGTCACAAGACGTAAAAAGCTACTGTCCAGACAGCATTGAGGAGTTGGACCTACAAGCTTCACTACAGTGAAAATGTGACTGTCCTTATTTTATCAAGATATTGGTATTTCACCAAATTTCAATAATATTTCACAGAAATTTCACAGATTTTGACAAAATTTCTGAAAATTTCAGTGAGACTCTCATACAGAAAAATCTCACCAATCACATGAGCTGCACATAAGGTGCACGTGAGAACCGTGTTAGAAACATATGCAAATTGGGTAGACTTTGCAAGCTCATGTGTTCAGTTTGTTAGATCTTGTGAGCCAAGGAAAAACTAACCAAATTTTCACATATGCAGATTTTACTCATGTGAGAATCTGAATGTTCACATGAGAAAGTATAACTTAGAAAACATTCTTTTCCATTACATTGATGTTTGAAAATAAGGCAGAGTTCTAACTTCTCATGTGAGTTACCACATGAGAAATCTGGACTTTGATTCTGAGCAAACACTTATTTTAAATTTGTTCTAAGTTGGATTTTCTCATGCGAGTTTTCACATGAGCAATTTGGACTTAAATATTCTGTGCAAATGTTGAATGTTGAGCAGGGCATCCAGATTATTGTCAAATTAGACATTTCTTTTGAATACAATATTACTCATAGACAAGAATCTAATTTTTAAGAGTCCCATCTGCACAGCATATTCAATTTATTTTAAACAATGGTATCAAAAAAGTGAATTTTTAAACAATTTCCAGTAGCAAATGTACAAAAAATAATTTTATGGTAAAGATGCCCTCAATTAAATAAAAGATGAAGATTACATGTATCTTTTAACTTCCAGTAATTCCATTTTGTTGTATTTAATATTATTATCAGATTTATACTACATTTTTGAATGTGTTAAGTATCAAAACTTTTAATAATAATAATAATAAACTAAATTATTCATAGAATTAAAGAAAAATAAATTAATGTGATTTTATTTCCTGTATTATACATTTCCATACAATATCAATGCTTAAGTAATGAGTATTTTTTTACCAAAATTGGGAAAAAAATCAATCATTATTTATAAAATTCTTCTGAATCTTTTGCTTCTCATCATCGAGCATGTTATACCTATCTCTGTTGTTATTACTGTAAGTGCTGTGAACAGTGTGAAACAGTATCATTATTATTATTATTATCTGCAGTCAGAAGAAAAAAATTGGCAGTTTTTTTCATACTGAATATAAACTTAAAAACATATATAATTATTGTTTTCTTTGAGATAGAGAGAGATCCCATTCTGCCAGCATTCTAAAAATCATTATGCTTTACAAATTTGGCTTTAAAAAAAAAATCAAATAATAAAATCATATAAGATGAAATGTGGTTTTCCACGACAGAGGCATAATTCAGCATTGAGACAGTAACAGCAGTTATTTCCCTTGTTTACAGTTTGGAGACTGGTTACTAATCACAAAATATGCACATAACTTATCTGAGGTACTGCTGGCACAAAACTACCATGGCAGCCTCTTTTTCAAACAGGCTCCATTTTTAAGTTTGAATTATCACAATTTAGCTTGTTAATTTGGGAAATTTCATTGTAAGTAATACCAATACATGTGCAGCAACTGATCACAGAACCCTGGAGATAACTGATAAGAACTCACAGAGTTAATATGTTGATGAGTAAAATCAAGATTGTATTGCATTTTGCCAGTTTACAGGACTGCAGTTTTGCAGCCATTGTAGTCCCTAAGAAAAACGGAAATGAGATTAACAAGCTTGCATGTAATTTGCTTTAGTATTCACTTACCCTCCTGTTTGTTGGTACCCTCCCTACCGATCTTAAAAACAAGAAGCAGGGGAGTATACATTATTTTATTCTGAAAGGATTTGTTTAGAAGAGGTGGTTTAGTGAACTTCAAGTGACTAACATTCTTGTTTTTCATCTAAAAGTGTATGATTTTAACCGATGGGGAGGAGGGACCTAACCATTTGACAACACCCCCTCCCAAATGGATATCCATATGGAAGTGAAGTAAAAAGTTTCTAAAGTCATACAGAAAAAAATGTTATGATTTTCACATATATTCAAGAAAATGGCTTGCCTTTATGTGGATCAGCCTGAATTTCTGGAATCTTCCTTAATAATTCATTGGATATGATCCAGATTATACACCAACTAAGTCTCCTTTATTTGCTCTATGTGCAACAATTTTGCAAGGAAAGCAGTATGCTTAATTTAAAAAAGACAGAATTTAACAGCTCATGAGATGTAATTTGTCTACGAAGTGCTATTACAAAAAGAATTAAACACCATATCAGTACATCATAGTACTCTATTAAGAGGTTTCATTATAACAAACTTTAAAATGGTATGAAAGAAACTACTGTTATATTGCGTAAGTGTACAAAGGAATGTTAAACTTTGTTAAATACCATTTAAAGCAATTATGATAAATACTGTTTCAAACAATTATGAATTTTTAATCAGTCCTTCCACTTTGTTTTCTTTGATTTATTCATAGTTTGTAAAGGTCCCTAGTGAATCTGCATGATTAATAGCAAACAAAGCTTGAGTATGTGTACTGAGTTCTCTAGAAAGGGTGCATATGTAAAACAAGATACATGGCTCGAAATTTGGATATTTTTTCACTAACCCACAGGATCACCAAAATAATATTGGTACTGATCCTGCCTAAATTTCACTGATCCTGCTAAATTCTAATTCAACATTTATTATTCATTAACATCAACTCAAAACAATAACAACTGTTTTGCACCAACAAGACTCAATAATGAAGTAGCCTGCACACTTTTGTATTTCTCTGAATATTCAGTACAGAAGGTGCACAACATCACAGCCTCTCCTGGGTCATACTTTAGTCATTTGTGTTAATTTTCCCTGCATTTCAGATACTGTCTTAGTCTCTTCTCTTGATCATACTTGTGATCACACTCTCTCTTGTCATCTAATTTCTGCCATTTCTGTGGCAGCTGCACACCTTGCAAATACTTCTACATGTTTACAATTGTCATCGCACAATGCACTGAATGTCTATCAGCAGCAATACAAATATTAAAACATTGTTCGGTGTAATTCTGGATTATTTGTTGAGTCAACAAATGCGACATTTTCCGATTGGTCAATACTAGCCCGAGACCCTATACCTTTTGTTATCAGTAATGAAATCAGTGTGCTTATGTGCAGTATGCATGGTTAGTTTCATATATATATATAATATGTATACTAGTTGTCTTTTTCTCATGTGAGAAACCTCACAAAAACGTGCATAATTGAACTCAAATATGATCTTCTTTGCTAGAATTTAATATGACCTTGAAAGTCTCTTTATTGCTGCTAAATGGCAAGTTTTATGACAGGAAACTTTGTTCTTTTTTTCGTTCTTGTCAAAAATGTATTTATTAAATACAAATCAAATACTAGTCCTTTTGTTCATTTCTTTTTGCTCATGCAAACCTATTGCTCATGTGAGCAAACTCGTTTTCCATTTATGACAGCTACTGTTATAATTACTTTTCTATACGTTGTTGGTTCATCACAAAGGTGTCGACTTCACCCATTTCTATAACTGAAACAATACGTGGAGATATATCACAACTTGAGCACCAGCAAGGAAAACAAAACTTCTTTGGTGCATTGAAAAATCTTTTGTGTTGGCTGTAAGATCTGAGCTTTTGTTTCTTTAATTTTTGATGCTTAAGTTGCTGCGATTTTATTGTGTATTTATTTATGAAGCACTCAATCAACCAGGGATTGTGAAAGTTGCTGAAGATCTGACAGTAAGTGCGACTAGTTAACCATGAGCTCATCATGAACTTGTCGCGAGCTCATATTGAATTTGTTACAATTTCACTGTGAGATTGTCATGAGCTTGCTACCAGCCCATTAACAGCGCATCGCGAGATTGTATGCTCATTGCAAGCTTGCTGTGAGCTAGCGTGTGCAAAGTTTCAGCGAGCTTGCTAGAAGCTGTTGAAAATACACTTTGAGCATGTTTAATGCTTGTCACAACTTCATAACCTTTCCAATTTCGGCTTCCATGTGCTATACAGCAAAGTCGTGAGCTTGTGTGTGCGAAGTTTCAGCAAGCTTGTTACTGTCTTGAAATGAGCTCGTCATTTTTGTAGGGGGACAACATGTAAACATATAAAAGTTTGGGTGATTTCCAGTATATTGTTTATCATGCCCATGTAAACAATCAGCAAAGAAATCGGCATGGCACATACAACAGTATATCAATAATGAACTTAAGGGATGGCAAAACCAAGTGTAGAGCATGTTCTCTCATTGTCCCAGTGTCAAATCGTGATGAATTGTGCCTGATATGAAACCTGTTCAACTGGCACCTCAAATAGTGTACAAGACCAAACTGAAAATCAAAACAATCGTCTGAGGAGAGTGCATGTTTACAATCTTGGGAAAGCATGTCGTGGTTTATAAACCTGCACATGACAGTTTTTTTAGTCTGCAACACCTAAAAAGTAAATAAGCTGAACTAGACAATCTGGGTTGAATTCGGTGTTAAAATAATCATTTTATATTGGTATAAACCTTCAAAGAATGTGTTCATCATATTAGCAGAACTTTTCAGTGGCATTATAAGGCCAGGACTGTGCTGATGTGCTGTTAAACCCTATACATCACCATATTACAAGTAGTTAAAATTTGATTTTGGATGGGAATGCACCTTTAAAAAGTCCTCTGTTCCTACTACAGTACTCCTTCTTTAAGGCATTCATGGAAGGCACAAAATAGCACGTTATAAATACACAGACATGATACTGAGGTATGTCTAAAACATGCACGTCTTATAATTTTATTATAGTGCATATAAATACACACACACAAAATTGTCAGAAAGCATCAGGAAACTTATTGCAAAAAAAAGGAGCCAATAAGAACAAGAAATGAACATTCTTAGAAAGGTAATCTACCAGAATATATCACAATTTATCACATCTGGCAAGACATAAAAATTCAATGCCTGGTAGTCTGGGACAACCAAGCATCTTAACATGATCAGCCAGCATTGATAAAGTCTACTCTATGTTCTAAATATTTCAGTCACATCCATTACTAGCTCAAAATGTTACACATATTAATTTTCAAGTTAAGCAAATATTTAATGCTCATTCTCAAAAATGGACACACCACCTTCAAAACAAGAGTCCCTCGAAGGGACTGACACTCTACTAGACAAAAAGAATTTCCAGGAATTCAAGTTAAGACCATTCTTCCTTTTAACTGTCAAGTGTTCAAAAACCATCTCTCATATTCTTCAGCCATAACAAGATTTTCAAATTAGCTGCTGTGGTACACATGCTGGATGTCAGCTTTGGCACCATTTTCATTTAGGACAAAGAAGATATCATTAGAAGTGTTTTGGTGAAAACCCCATGTCATAATGTCATGCATTCAGGGGAGTAGTGACAAGAAGATTTTTTAAGACAGTCATCCTGGCAGCCACATTGGATGCATGACTGGCACCATTTTCATTTAGGATCAACTAAGTATCATAAGAAGTCTACTGGTGCAAATTTCTGAAGAGCACATTTTAGTTTGACAGAGAACAATTAATTAGATTTATGAGGAAAGATACCGTATTAAATCGCTAGACTGCAATGGTTTTAATGTTCCTGTTGGGGGGGGGGGGGAGGGGCAAAATTGATTCTTAATTAAGCCTTCATTGTAGCCTAATGGTACGAAGGTTATTTGGAGGTCTAGAGATAAAAAATGTCAGAGTTGAGAGGGCACAGAAACCATTCGTAAGCTATTGGAAGCTGCATTATCTTTTGAAATTCTCCAGTATCATGATTTGAAAATCTAGAAGGTTACACTGACCGACTTGTCACATATTTATAAAAGGCGGTAGATCCGTTTAATCTGATTGGCTACGCTAAATAAGGGGCGTGTTTCCCACACGAAATTTCATGGTTTTTAATATGTCCCATCGCAAAATTTAATCAGTATAAATTCCTGCAAGAGGAAGATATTTTTGACTCCGAGATTGAATTTAGAAGAAGTTCTCTCGTAAAAACAATTATTCAAGGAACTGGATGTCTGGAAAGTTGATGGACACAATTCTGGTAGTAGAAGCGAGCGAGTCTTGAAAGCACAAGATATTTGCATCAATCTCATGTAATTCGCTGATACCAATATAATTATTGACTTGAATTTATTTGTTTATATTTGCATGATTTTCTTTGTTTAAATTCGAAGATCAATTTTCTTTATATGAGTTTGACGAATTGCTTGAATTTATTGTCTTGATTGTTATAGGAATCATGTATTCTAAGAATTCATGCATTACTTTATTTGATACAAGTTGTCTTAGATGATTTCATGTATGATAAAGACTTGAGTATTCACTGAAATTAATGTAGTTAAGCCATGAAGTGAATTTCACTGATTCATTTGTATAATTGAGACAGGAACTAAAACTGTTATGTCTTGTGTGATGTTAATGTAAATTAGGGATGAAATAGCCATTAGAAAGTACATTAATCTTCTGAAACTAGGTTTCTTTATGGTCTGTCCAATTTGGCCTGACCAGATAGCCTTTGGTATCTGTTTTAATTCTGATAGGACGATATCTGACGTAACGAGAGTGGAGTAATGCTCTACTCCCAGAAGGATATTTGACAGAAGATTTAGGTTGCTTCTCTGTTTATTTTGAAAGGGGAAATAGCTCCATCCACCCACCTATGTATCCACCTACCCACACAAAGTTGAGGGCCGACAGAGGCGAGATCGAGAGAGTGAGGAGGAGAAAAAGCGAAAGAACAAAGAGAACAGCAACTGTGAATTTGGAGGGTCCAGTGTTAACCAGGTTATGCTGTTATGCAGGGGCAAAGACTTCGATTGTTCACTTGATTCTATGATGAACTAATTCTATCATTTAAAACAGATCGGCTATTTGTATAAGTATATTTGTGTTTGAAATTCTGTAAATGATTTATTTCAAAAAGAAGTGTATCTTCCTAATGTATGTATTATCTCAGTTTGTTTTAGGTAATTGATTAAATTGTTATATTTCATGTACGGGGGCTCGTGTTATTCTGTTCTATATATCTGCTCAGATCTCTATTTATTCTATCTATAAGTTTCATAATTTATATTATTATTTACTCGATCCGGGCAATAACACCGAGGTCGATCATCCTCTAGTTAATGATAACCAACCAAATAAAGCGGACACCTTGTAACGAGGGTAGTATCCACCACATTTATATAGCCATCCATTTGGAGAAGTAGAGATA
Source organism: Margaritifera margaritifera (assembly GCA_029931535.1). Lineage (NCBI taxonomy): Eukaryota > Metazoa > Mollusca > Bivalvia > Unionida > Margaritiferidae > Margaritifera > Margaritifera margaritifera. The sequence continues at coordinate 1,551,244 of JAQPZY010001226.1, read as the reverse complement.
ACAATAGTTTCAAGATATGACTTTTCATCCAGGCAGAGTAGCAAAAACAAGATTTTCAAGATGGCTGCTGTGGTGGCCATATTGGGTGGGGTATCAGATGAGCATCATTTTCATTTTAGACCAACTGGACATCATAACTTATGAGTCTTCTGGTGAAAACCACATGTCAATATGACTTTCTATTCAAGAAGAACTGTGATAAGATTTTTAAGATCGATGTCAGATCCACACCATATTTATTTAGGACCAGATAGATATCATAAAAAATCTTTCAGTGAAAACCCCATGTTGATATGACCATCCATTCAGGAGAAGTAGCAATAACAAGATTTTCAAGATGGACACTGTTGTAGTCATATTGGATGTCCGAGCAACACCATTTAGAACCAACTATACCATGGGATTAATGTGTGTGTAAAGTTTCATGGCAATCCTCCAAGAAGTGAGGTGCAGCGATAACAAACTTGTGCTAATGGACAGGCAGACAACAGACGATGCTATCAAAACTTTCTGGGGAGATTACTACATACAATACTATTGTACAACTATATTAAGGTTCATCATACCACTTTGGTCATTACACCATATACTTTGGCCATATGAGCAAAGCAAAAATTACACACTGTAATGAACTTTAACTGCTGGCAGTACCAAGACAGCCATTGTGTAATCACAGAAATAGCAGAGCCAGGTAAATTGATATCATCAACTTATCAATTAAAATGTTTTAATCAATAAAAAATTTTGCATCTGGGAGACAGTACTATACCATTTTTTTTATGTGTGTAAATATTAAATAAAAACGCTATTATTAATCAATATAGCTTTCTAGTCATCTAACACAATAATCATCTTAAAACTTGAACAAACATTAATCATCAACATTTTAAATTGGTTCAAAACTTCAAATAACATTTTCTTCCTTAGAAAATGAAAATATATCAAAACAGGAAAGCATTTCTGAAAATGATTCATCAATACCTTCAAAATGATATAGGATGGCATACCGTATTCTCGTGGTACTAAACAAGAAACAAAATCTTGCAAATGAAAGAAAATAATTTATCTGCGAACGAAAGTTGCCTTACTTGTTTATTTATCATTTATCTCCAATCCTGAATTCACAAAATATTATAAATGATGCCAATTTTGCAATAAACAACATTAACATTCAATGGAGCATACTGCGTCTACTGCCATATAAAACGAGATTCTCATGGTATGAAATGAACCCGATGTAAGTAATAACACACTGCATCATTGTGCGTAGCAGAAAACTTAAAACTACCTTTTTCAAAATATTAAATATTTAAATTGTTATGAGTCTATACAATTATATATCCAGTTATTCTCTAAATCGATAATGTGGACACCCAAAAACACGTTCTCATCTCAATACTCAAATTTTAAGAATAGTGAGTCCACCACATTTTCCATAATTTACAATAATCAGCTGTTTGCAATTAATAAGATCCTCGCGATTGGTGACTTTCGACTTTTTCAGACTTATGCTCTCAAACACATTGCTAATGTATTTGTCAAAAAGTACCTTCTCTTCTATAGATGAGTCGGCGGGGGATTGGGGGTGGGGTGTTTTTCATGTATTAACAAAAACAAATTTTTCACTCTTTGTTTCAGTATATGGTTGACGTGTTATCTGCACATTTTTTATGGGCATGCTATTAAAGGAATAGATTCAGTACTTTCTAAAAGCAGCTATGATGTTTTTTGGAAACATCACTCTTCCATTTTCACTTTTTTAGTTCCCTCTTTGTTAAGTATAAAAATGAATTGTCTATTATATATTCATTACAGATTTTCTCGTAATGTTATAATTAATATAAATGACTGGCATAATTGCATTTATATATTTTGGCATATCATCAATTATATCAATAGATAGAGTCATACAATCCAGGACGATGTGAATACAACTACCCTTACTGTCTACCATGTTTTTGGCAATGAGCAATATGTAAACAAGGTCAGTCATGTGACTATCCTTGCATCATTGTAAACCATTATCAAGTCGATGACTTAATTCAGCCAAGCAGGATGTGATTCAGCTTTTGGTATCAGATGTAGGAGACTTATATTTGGATAGGGGGTAAAGGGAAAGTGGATCTTTCATATTGATTCATTAATTTCTTATTTATTGCCAGAAAAAGAAATGTTGATGAAAAAATTGGGTATTAGTTAAGATCAAAACACTTCTATGTATCAAAACTACTGCTTTAAACGATCGGCAGATGGTGCAATTGTCTATTTAGAATGGAAATAGTCAATACCATGAGATTAGGGTACCCGGGCAAGGCTTAGCAAATATGATAGCCCAGCATCCCGGACTATTCATTTTCGAAGTTGGGCAAGTACAATTTTCCAAGTCACTAGTCCGGGACTAGTGTATTTTTTATCTATTTAAAAAAAAGTTAGGCAAGTGCCTATTTTCATGCCACAATCACTTTATCTACCTTTGTCTGGTCGTTCATGCCATCCAAGCATACTGAATGCTTGATTCTTGATGATGATTTTGCAATTTACGTGTGTGACCATTCAGCCATGTATGTCGGCAATGCTTGATTCTACACCTCTCCATGTATTTATTTACAGCCAGTATCACACCTACCGGACCAGTGGTCATTGATAAATCTTGCATGTGTGCATGTTATACTACTGCTTGACTGCATATTGGGGTAAGTGATAGAATTATTAGCCAATCAAAACATGTGAGACAAAATAAAGCTGGCATGATTAATCAGCAGTGTTTTGAATGGCTGTCTTGTGTTTACTTAAATCAGATCCTCATGAATGACTCACCCTATGATTTTAATCCAGTGAATCAATCCTAATAAATTAATGAAAGGCACTTTGCCAACATTAGTCTCGGTTCCCCTTATGGTCTGATTAAATGGCAGTGATGATTCTTTAATTTTAATTTATTACACAGATGATTAACTTCCACGTCTCATATTACATTTAAAGTGAAACAATTACCCTAATCAAGGAGCTGTCTCTGTTCATATTGAAAAGACAAAATGTATGTTATGATCACTTTAGAAAGCAGTTGTTATTATTTTTCAAGTAAGTTAATAAGGAAGAGATGGAGAAGGAAAATTAATGTGAAAGTGCGGGATAAAATGTAAGAGACATAAGCCAGACTCTGTGGCAACAAAAATATTCAAATATGACACTACTAAGAGACTGAGCTACATTGGGTTGATAGTTATCCCTGGCTTGAATTCATTGACTCTGAGGCAAAAATGTTTTGTAGTTATTGCAAACAATATCCCAAACTGGCACAGGTTCAAAATTCAACCAGTGTATTTGTCAATGAAACTGACAAATTCAGGATTAAACCAGTCAAGTCTCACGACAGTTCTGGACCTCACATAGCCTGTGCAGTTAGGAAAAGTCTGAATTCCAGTAAATTCCTTTCCACTCTTGCTGATGGAAGTACATTTACTAATGCTACCATATTGGAGCAAGAAATTGTGCATACAAGATACCTGGGCAATGGAAAACTGACAACCTCTGATGTAACAAAATGTTTGATATCAAACTATGTTTTGAAAAATTAAATTCTTTTAAGAAATAAATATGTTGTACATTATTTCGTTTGGTCTTTCTATGGATTAAAGTGCAAACATCTCCTTAAATCTTAACAAGTGATTTAAATTTGGGACAAGTGAAAATGTAGGTGGGACATGTGGAAAAAAATTGCTCAGCCCTGCCGCGAGAATAGGAGAAACGAGTATACAGTATAGTTTAAAAATCCATGTTCCATACTGATAAGTGCTTGTGCAGCGACAAAAGCATTCTGCACACTATCTTTTACAAACCTTTAATATCCCTTGATCTTTGACCATTTCCAAAGTCAAGAACTTTATGACCTTTGAATAATCCAAAATTGACAGAATTTTCCCTCGTCGAATTGGTTTTCTCTGGCGACGATATGACCCAGTAGTTTGTTGACATTGCCACCGTTATCAGTACGACCGATGCAAGTGCCGGAAAAATGGTACAGATAATTAATTTCTTTTTCCCTGCCGACATTCTTGATGCTTGATAGATTATGTAATTGGCGTACGAAGATTAAATTGATATAAAGAATGATCCGTCGTTTATAAACATAACTTTTTAGTGTCACGCCCAAGAACAATTTACACCTTTATCTATTGCCTGTCAACTTCCGGTTTACTATTTCTGGGTCCAACTAAAGACCGTAATAACGCGCAAGACGCACAAAGACGCGTAAAGACGGGCAAAGACAGGCAAAGACATGGTCAAGACGGCACATAGACATTTTAAAATGACAATAGTGGAAAATACAGAAAGTTGATTCCAATTTTATAAAAATAGAAATGTTTTTATTGTCCATATAATGTTCCATTTTAAAATGTCAATTTGCACTCAAGAGTTGTAATGAATTATGGTAAATATTCAGAAATGTCTTTTGTCAACAAAAATGGAATCTTCTTATCATTATTTGTAACATATTTTATCTCATATAATAATGATGCAGTAAATTCCGTGGGGGTATATATTTTTAATATAAATGTGGTAAGTACTGGGAAAAGAGAAGCGCGCAAAGACATTTTCAAACTTTATTTAACTGAACATTTCCTGTTATTGGTACATGTTTCATCTATAAAAAATATAAGAAATATGTATATAATCTATGTGTTCATAGTTTTATAGTTACAGTACGCCGCAAAGACGCGCAAAGACGGGCAAAGACAGGATAGAGAACGGGCAAAGATGGGCAAAGACACGCAAAAAGAGTTCACAAACGTTCTTGGATAGTATTTTACTGGGCCATTTTCTTTACTATAGTTGGTTAAGTATTTGCTACACATTTGTCAGTATGGAGCAACACAGATATGTACCCGCGACATGGGGCGTGAACCCTGCTTTTTAAGTCCCATAATTTTGAATTTTGTGTATGCTAATTGCATACTTGTGAATTTATCAAGCCACAATTGTCCAAAACACAAGTTTGTAATTATTGTTTTGTTTGAATTAAAATGTTAACATATCAATGTACTGAATTAAATTTATCAAATATCGTTGAAAATGTGGATCGTTTACAAGGAATTTAATAATTATCTATTGATTTAACATGTACGAAATTTTTTATTTGTATTGATAATTATACTTTTGATTTCCCAATACATAATATTTAAATATTAATAAAAGAATCCACAGTTTAAGATGTGTCAGTATAAAGAGATGATAAATTGATGCAAAATGATGGAAATACAAATGCAAATCTCTAAACGAACATAAAAGTGAAAAACTTACATAGTACATATACCAAAAATGTAGATGTAAGTGTACAAATATATAAGTGGTGCCCGATAGTAAGTTTATTATTTCATTGGTTGTATTCCCTGTACAAGTTTATTATAGAGCTGAAATTAAGAAACTTGAATATTGGTACACAATCATTATTTCCATATTTCACTTTTTCTCTATGTATTTGGTGGGGTTTTTTTAAAAAATAATGTTGCTTTATTTTTAATATCTATATTTATTATTAGTTTTTTAACATTTATAAATAGCAAATAAAATGAGAAAAGATAATAGATATTAAAATCTCTTATATTTTTTCATTTTCTTTTCTTTGTATCTAAATACAATACATATACAATGTATATACAAACCAGTTCACAAATGTGCGCTGCGCCGTCCCAAACTGAGCTCATTTTTTTGGGAGTTGACATCGTGCCCTTGCGACGAGTCTTCTGGTTAGGCTTTCTCACAAGGGATTGAGACTTTGGTACATGTACTGTGAAGGCCCCATCTGAAGACGTTACAGTCGGTGATTTTACTTCTATCCCCGCCTTCAATATATATATATATATATATATATATATATATATATATATATATATATATATATATATATAAGTATGTCCTTTAATCTTCTGACGATGTTGCCAACCAATGAGACAACTTAAACTTCACATATATGTAGCTGAGTCTAAAATTTCCGGTGTCATAAATAGCTTGTATAATGTCCACCAGTTGGGTGTTCACAAGTTCATGTAACTTGTTGACGAGTTCATCACATTTAAGTGGTTTCCAATCACATGCAACTTTAAGTCTATGATTTATTGACTCAATGTTGTGATTTGTCCACAGTTTGTCTTCGTGTTTAATACAGTGTTTGTCAATTTTGTCTTTCACGTACTTGTCTTAATAGTTAAGAAAGTTTGGCTGGTCTTTAAGTTTTTATTTTAGTTCTCCTTTTCTTTCATCAAATTTTGCCGAGTCATTTGCACTTGCAACACCGTTGCCACCGAAAATTCTATCTAAAATTGCAGTCCTGTCTTTCTGGCTTGTAGGTATAATTATCTGTAAGTTGCCTAGTCATGTTATCCTTTATGTTTTTGGTGCATAGTCTTCGTTGAGATTCCGGGAACGTTACGTCAATAGCGTTTGTCATCGCTTTTTCATCATCTGTTCATAACAAAAGTTCAGTTTCTTTCAGATTAGGTTTAGAACTACTCTCAGATGTGAAAAGAACCTGAAGTATAATAATAATAATAATAATAATAATAATGAGGACTTTGTATTGCGCCTAATCTTTAGAAGCTCTAAGCGCTTTACAACATTATATAACACCTAAACAAACATATATAATGATATGATTACGAAAAGAAAGAAAAAACAAACACCATGAAATTAGAAAACAAAAACATGCTGAAAATAGTTAAGGGAAAAAAACATTAAGTCTTTAGGTCTATTCTTGCAGTCGAAAAAGGTGAGTTTTAAGAGCACTCTTGAATGAGATCACTGTGTCTTTGTGTCTAAGTTCAGTTGGCAATTCGTTCCACGTTGCTGGGCCCTGGTATGCAAAAGAACGTTGTCCGTATGACTTCATTTTGGTAGTGGGAATAATGAGAATACGGGTGTCGGAAGAGGAGAGTAAGTATCTTGCTGGTGTGTACACATGGGTGAGGTGAGATAGGTATGTTGGACTGGTGCCAGTCAGTGAAACGTAGCACAGAGAACAAATTTTGTGTTTGATTCTGGATCAAATGGGTAGCCAGTGTAGGATACAGAGCAGGGGAGAGGTGTGCTCTGTTCGTGGTACTCTAAGAATGATCCGAGCAGCTGTGTTTTGAACTTTTTGAAGTTTCTGGAGTAGATACTGAGATGAACCAGATAGAATTGAGTTACAATAGTCCAGTCTTGAAAGTACTAAGGAACACACAAGTGTTTTAGTGGCATCAACTGAAAGATAATTGCGAATGGAGCTGATCCGTCTCAGCTCAAGGTATGCAGCCTTGCATATGTTCATGACATGTTGGTGCAATGAGAGTGTACTGTCTAGAGCAACACCTAGGTTTCGTACTGACTGTGTGAATTTAATATTGGTGTTGCTGATATTTATTGTTTGAGGTAAAGGATGTGAATGAGAAAGTCTTTGTGTGGTAATCAGAATGGCTACAGTTTTATCATCATTCATCTGCAGCTTGTTACATATCATCCATGATTTCACATCGGAAATACACCTCTCTACACCTTGGATGGTAGCATCAACTTCAGTTGGGTGGCTAGATTTGTATATTTGGGTGTCATCAGCGTACAATTGGCGAGACACTGGGTGACGATCTATGACACTTGAGAGCGGTTGAGTGTATAGAATGAAGAGAACAGTTCCAAGAACAGAACCCTGCGGAACACCAAAACATAGATCAACTGGGCTGGAGTGTTTTCCATTTGCGGACACAATTTGTGTCCTGTTGACCAAGTAGGACTTGAACCATAGTAAGGCTGTATCGTGAATGCCAAATACATGATGGAGACGGTGAAGCAATATATCATGGTCTATTGTATCAAATGCTGCAGACAAGTCAAGGAGGGTGAGGACTGTAATCTTTCCACTATCCAAAGCAGAGAGAAGGTCGTTAACTACTTTCAGAAGGGTAGTTTCGGTACTGTGGTGAGGGCGATATGCAGACTGTACATCGCTAAAAAGACTGTTTGAATTCAGATGAGATACAAGTTGGGATAGAACAACTTTTTCTAAGATTTTTGACATGAATGACGATATTTGTCCATCCAAGTGTATCATGAGTGACCCTGATAGAGTGAGTGTTTCACCGTTGTTTATTTTTTCGTATAACTTTATGACTCTTGTAAACCGTCAAAGTAGCGAAACATTGTCCTAAATTGAATGTATGGTCAATTCCGACTACACCACCATTGCATTGTAAGAATGAGCGCAGGTCCTGCAACTGATCGTATAGCACATGATAATCGGTGGTTTGTTGTTCCTCGAATACATGATTTCAGACACAAATTTGTTCTCATTCAGCGTTCCTATCAAATTCAGTATTTCATCGGCCACATTTTTGCGTCTGTTGTTGTTTTGACATTTCTTGTTCGTTCGTTGTACACTTTTAGTAGTTTGGCATTGTTTGAGGTCTCTTGGAAATGAAGACTACTCATCAAGATTTGTCATTTGGCCGTAAACATCAGTGTTGGCTTCTGAAACTTTACATTTTGTTTAACTTGATCTAAAACACTCGGATCAGTTCGTTTGTACGGTTTGTATTGGTTCATTACTGAGAAGTTTGAAACTGTAGAAATTGTGTTGCAAAGTATTTAAACATTATATAAAAACACAATTGGGAATGCGATCGAAATAAAGGGGAAAAAATCCTAATCACAGATTAATAAACTTATATATTGTGTAATCAACATTTTGAAACTGTCCTTGTACTGCCGCTGTGTTAACTGAGTTAAAGGTAGCGCGTGTCTACTCTGCTACTTTTGATTGTAACACTCGTTGACACGTATTAATCGGATTACGGTAGCACTTCACTACCATATACCGTAAATTTTATATCAACAGTAAATATTTCCCAGTATTAAAAGTTTTAAAATGTCTAAGTCCTTGTGCTGCCGCTATGTTAATCGAATTAAATAGATATTAAAAAAGAAAGATCAACATATAGACAAAGCAAACAGTTTTTATTCTCATATATTTATTTATATAAATTTTGTATCAACAGTAAATATTTTCCAATATTGTAAATATTGGCCCTGTCTTTGACCGTCTTTGCGTGTCTTTTGCCCTGTCTTTGCGTGTCTTATTGTCTGATTGGTTTTCTCAACACTTACCGTAATTTAATACTTTTAGAAATTTACGCGAGGACATTTCGTGGTCAGTATGAGAGAGAGAGAGAGAGAGAGAGAGAGAGAGAGAGAGAGAGAGAGAGAGAGAGAGAGAGAGAGAGAGTAGAAATAACAATTAAAATTGAAGAAAATGCAACTTCCTTATGTCAAAATATTTAATTATTTAAAGAAAGAACGATCAACACATAGACAAAGCAAACATTTCTTATTTTTATATATTTATTGATATAAATTTTGTATCAACAGTAAACAATTTCCAGTATTGTAAGGATATAACCTCTCTGTACCGTCGTTGCCCGTCTTTGCACGTCTTTGCCCTGTCTTTGCGCGTCTTTGCGGTGTTTAGTAGGACCGTTATTTCTGTCTTCAGAAATTTATGTTACGGACACCGCCACAACGATTTCGTCGCGATAAAAGTTCGTCATAATATTTTGAATAATAATAATAATAATAATAATAATAATAATAATAATAATAATAATAATAATAATAATAATAATAATAATAATGGAGTAGTGCTACAAATCTGATGTGTGTATTTTTGTATTATATTCTTTTTATAGATAGTTTTAATAAATCTATCTATCAAAACTGTTACATCAATAAAATTAATACACTCTTCATTTTACAAAAACGATAATTGTGTCAGCAATTTTTTTCTTTTTCGAGAAGTAAATAAGGGATAAACAGATTGATACAAATTAGACTTTAAAATGTAAAGAATTTAATTTTATTTTAAATCAGTGTTGTATAAATTAGGAATTAAATCCATCTCTCTGTCGCTTAGTATTACACAGTCAATTTTGGGACGTTTTTAGCTTGAGTATCTTGGCACATTTTAGTAAATTAATACTTCAGAAAAGGTGGTGGGAAAAAGATTTGTTAGGTAAAAATAGTATTAGAAAAGAGAAAAGTAAATAAAGAATTGTTGAATTTGTGATGAAAATAAATAAATCTAAAATGATACTTGAAGTATGTCTGGTCTGTACTTAACATGGCTTTCTTTGTAAACAAATCACGATAAGGATGGAAAAACCGGCAATTTCTCACCCCTTTTTGCGTCCCCACCCCTTCTTGTACGAGTAAAAGCAAGAATGATTCAGAAATGGAATGGAGCCTAAAAAGCTCTCAGTATATGAATAGGACATTCTTTAGTTTCCAAACATTTAGATCCCAGAAGATTTGTACATTATAGAAGAATTAAATCACATAATGCATTCATAAGCAATGGTAAGTTTCAGAATATTCACACAATATTTTGTAGACCACACAGTAAACAACGAAAGGTCAAAATGGGCAAGGTAATGCAAGATATAAACAAAATAGCAAACAAAATAGGGAAATATGATTGTGCCAAAGTGGAAGTATATGAGAGATACATTTGTGCATCGGTGTAGTAAACATATGTTAGCAGATTTTGCTGTTAAGACAGTAGTTGAAATTGAGCATTGAACTAAGCTGGGTTACAATAACAAAATCTGAAAATAAATCGCTATAAAATCAATTTTAAAAAAGCATTAACCTGACAACATGCAAAATCTATTCGGACATGCTAATTAGAAAAAAAGAAAGAAATGCTATTACAAAAATATTAGGCAGTTCTCTAGTTTAAATAATAAGGTCGTGTTTATTGCTGGGCTTTTATCGAGGTAACAAAAGAAATTTCGCTAGTGTATTAGCATATAATGTAAGATTAAAAGTTGCTCATCATTTTTTGTATTTTTATTTCAGCGTGTGACTTTAATCCGCATTTAAGAAGCTGAGTTGTTATTTGCCTCGACTAATATACAAAACTATTGTCTGGTTCCCTGCTTTGTATGCTCCTGCATTGCACTCCGCTATTCGTATAGCGGAGTGCAACGCAGTGATCATATGAATCAGGGAACCAGACTTCAAGACTATGGCGGCTCCTATAAGTACGTTTCTCTATCAGTCGTGTTTTCTGTAACGCTTTGCCAAGAAAACCTGAATATTATTATATTTTGTTACTTTGAATGCTATAATTTATTTATAGCTATTGATTTTGCGACTTTCGAAGTTAAAACGAACAATTTATCTGTAGACAAATATAACCTTATTTCCTGCACTGCAGTCACCAATTTTCGGTACATTGTATTGTAATGTTGTCTACACAATTAAATGCATATATTTTTACACCTTACAATTTAATGCTTTTTATAGGTAGGAAATAAGTATAAGTAAAATGTCTTTACCAATATTATATGTGCTTTTTGTCATTCTCGTGCTGCATTCAGATGGATTTATACCTAGTTTTTCAATTTTGAAACTGCATGTGTATTAGTCCTACAATGTAAGGGTTACATTTCGATAGTCCGAAGGTTTTATTGTACCAAAAGAAAGGTTCACAGTTTTGAAGGTTCATTGATTCGAAGGGTCATCAGTCTGAAAGAAAGGTTCAGTGGTCCTAAGGTTCAGTGGGTCCAAAGGTGTGTTAGTGGAAAGATTCATTCGTCTGAAAAAAGGGTTCAGTGGTCCAAAGGTGCATTAGTCAAAAGGTTTATTGGTCCAAAAGAAGGGTTCAATGTTCCGAAGGTTCAGTGGCCCGAAGGTGCATTAGTCAGAAGGTTCATTGGTCCGAAAGAAGGGTTCAATAGTCTGAAGGTGCGTTAGCCTGAAAATTCAAATGGAATAAAAAAAATGGTTATATAACTGGATCAGTGGTTCATTTCTTGGAAGAGTCCTGATTTAGTTCGAAAGAAAATCAGAAAGGAAGTTCAAACAATATATTGTTGTTTTAATTTAAACACACACACGCGAGATAAAGATATAGTATTAATTTTTTGTAGAGACTCTTGGCCATAAAAGCAGATGTCATGTTTTGGCTTGCAATCATTTATGTGTAACATAATATTTAAATTTTAGTCCTTCTATTACACTGCATCTGAAAAGGATTTTTTTCCCAGAAAAAATAACAGACAAAAACAAATTGCTTTCTGGTTATTTTGTTCCCCTACTTTTTTATCTGCACAATTATAGGGATGGCAGCATATCTGCTGCTTCTCCTGTTTAGTTGCTCTTTAAGTGGGTGTTTTTCCCTAAATATCTACAAATCAAATGTTTAAATGGTGCTGGCTTTCAAAAAGTTGTCGCCCAAAAAATTGCCAATTTCAATATTTTTTTGACAATTTTCAAAAAGTGTCGCCAAGCAAGGAATAAGTATTTTTCCATGCCTATTGATGTAGTAGGCAATGAAAATTGAAAAAGATGGAGTATTTATTACTTTATTGACAGCAAACAATTCAATACCACAATATTACAGAATAAATCATAAAATGACTGTTTTGTATGCTTATTTATAATGTTTTGCACTATTCAAATGTTGTTTCATAAAAATAATAAAATCGAATGTCACACAAGTATGCGTCGTGATTTTACGGCTGCCCACTTGCTGAATGCAGTTTCAAATAAGTTGAAGTCTCCTTCACATTCGTACGTGCCAATTCTCATTAGATTCTCTCTCTTTGATGTACTTAACTTCAGACAAATTGGGTTGTTCCACTTAGAGTACTTTACCTATGCAAATTAGCCTAATGGGCTCTCCCTCAGCAGTGCTCAAAGGATTTTACACGACACATCACCCTAGCTATTGCGAGCCAATTCAGTAAATCTCTGAAAGGTGTCTGTTTATCTCTGACCGTCTTACCTTTTAATTGTCTTTAAACTGTTGTATAAACTGAATGACTTTTTATCATATTAAATGATACACTGTATCCAGTATTTGTAAATTTCTTGTGTCGGCCGAACAGTAGAATGTTAAGCTGCCTGACTTGGCTAGACGAGAACCGTGTATATTTCAGTGTCATAGGGTCACAGGGTGTGATTGATACATTCTGTAATGTGCCACAAAAGCATTATTATGTACATATTTCAATATAGTTTTCTAAAGTTTCTAAAGACTACTCTTCAAGACTAGTTTTATTTATAATATTTTCTTATCTCTTTTTGGCCTGCACTGACGCACAGATAATCTGCACCCGGAAAATCGAGAGTATGCTCTGATGTGTATATGATTTATTGAAAATAGTTGACCTCTTATAGGGCAAGAAAGCCTTATACATGACTACATTTGCGTAAAATCAATTTATGTATGAGAATAAACAGTAACCTTGGAAATATTCAATCGGGATGGACCTAATTGTTTGTATGTAAAATTATTGAAGATTGTCTGAAAAGTATGAAACCCCCCTACCCCACCCCTTTACACACACACAAAATCCAGCCCCCATTTTGCAATTATTCCTGCAATAGTAGCAATTCCAAATGTAACAAATGTTTCGACCACATCTCCCTCAAAAACAGTACGTAATTGTAATTTAGGGAAGATCCCTAGACACTGTTGAGAAAACTTCGGAAATTTTTAGTTGGGATATCATAACATCCCTTTAAGGTAATTTAGAATCTAGATCTCGGCGAAAATATTATGCACATAATTATGTGAAAACAAAATCAAGACATATGAAGGTAAATTGTGGAAATATGCACACAGATTTTTTTTTTTAAAGAAACATCATCAGGATCGATGGCAAAAGTAAAATATAAATGAGCAAAATTAACAGATGTAACTATTACTTACACCATCTGAATTCATGTTTGGTGACACATTCCTTTTTCAAAATATCACAACCAGTTGTGAATGAATTGACGACTTGCGCCTTGATACACATAGCACAGAACATCAGTTTTAATTTTGTATCTTGTCTCAGCCACGGACGCCCAAATTTCCAACTGTCAAGAAATTTTTGGGATTTCGGGGTCCGTTCATCATGATGTAGTGTTGTACTTAAAGCATTACTACCAGCTGCACTACAAGTAGATGACGTTGGACTGTCAGGTATAACATCTGTTTCAGTGACTGGGTTGTCTGATGCACTTGCACTAAATCCAAATGCTGTTAATTTTGTTAACTTACTCTTAGGATGAGATGATGAACATGAAAAGTCTAACTTACGTTTACACATGACAGTATATAGTTCTGATTGAGACTGGATTTTTATTTTTCATTTGCTTCGTATTTATACGGAACGATTGGGGCTTCAAAGATCAGTTTTCTTTGAAGTTTCAGCAAAACTTTTTTTTCTGGTACATTTTTCCAAACAAACAAAAAAGGATTAGCGGTTGTTTGGTCGATTTGACTATTGGAGTGTATCACTGCATACAGTACTCAGGCCAGATGTTAGCATAAGCGGTCAATATGAACAAAGTATTTGTTTATGTAGCAATAGATAGATTCCAGTGCATTGTATACCCAAGTTTGTGGCTTCCTTGCATGGTGCCTTTGAATTCCTCCACTCCAAAGCCAAGATTGTATATACAAGTTTTCACAGCCAAAAACGTTGTCACCAAAAAATCGCCAGATGGTATATTTTGTTGCCAATCATGAACAAAAATTGCAATTTGCGACATTGGCGATGCCCAGCATGATCCCTGAAATGTTTAAAAAAAATGACCACTGAATGGCTGGTTGACCAATAATTATGGATTTTACACATAAGGTCTAGGCACCCGCTGTCAACTCAGTTATAAAAAAAAATTATTAATCTTTGCAGCAAATATTAAAATTTGTTAAGTATAAGTTATGGTAGATTATTACAGGTTTTATATGCAAATACAGGTTTATATATACAAAAAATTAAACTAGTTTTGGGGCCCATGACTGCTCTGCCCAAGGGCCTGGAATTTCTGGCAGCAGGCCTGTATATAGAATATACATGTGTGTGTGTGCAGGGCTGAGCAAATCCCATAGCCCGACGTCCCGGACTAGTCATTTTTGAAGTCGGGCAAGTAAAATTTTCCAAGTCGCTAGTCTGGGACAAGCGCTTTTTAAAAAAAGTCGGTCTAGTCCTTATTTTCGTGCTTTAATCACTATATCTACCTTAATTTGGCCAATCATTCCCTCCGGGCGTACTGAATACTTGATTCTACCCCTCTTCGTGTATACATTTACATCCTGTTACTGCTTGTCTGCATATTGGGCTAAGCGACCAAATTATCGGCAAATCAAAACACGTCAAACAAAAGAAAGCCAGTATGATCAATTAGTAGTGATTAAAGCGGCTTTGTTGCATTGAGTTTACTCAAGCCAGATTATCACGAGCGGCTCACTATGATTTTAATCCAGCGAGTCAGTGTAATTAAATTAATGAAAGGTACTTTACCGACATCAGTGTTGGTTTCTTTTATGAACTGATTAAATGACAGTAATGATTCTTTAATTTTTAATTGATTATACAGATGATTAACTTCCACATGCGATATTGCTTTTGAAGAGAAACAATTACGCTAATTAATGAGCTGTCTGTGTTCGTATTTAAAAGAGAAAATGTATGTTATGATCACTTTAGAAGTAGTTGTCAAGCAAGCTGATAGTTACTCTGTGGATAAAATGAGTTTGCTAAATTATTTCCGCAAGGAAGGTAATAAAGGCGATTCGGAGAAGGAAAATTTGTTTGAAAGTGGAGGGATAAAACGTAAGACTGATACTGAGTGTGAGATAGCTATTTCTCCAAAGACACATAAGCAACAATCTGTGATGGCAAAAAATGTCAAATATGACACTGCTAAGAGACAGAGAATTCTTGGAACACTCTTAGTGAATACTCCACCTAGTCTCAGTCAATTATGCAAACTATTAGAAATCATGTTTGTTATAAGCTCATCCACTGCTGAGTGTGAACGAGGATTTAGTTCAATGAACTTAATCAAGACTTCTTTAAGGGATTCCTTAAACCAAAAGAGTTTACAAATGCTAATGAACATTTCCGCAAATGGGCCAGAGCTTGAGGACTTCAACCCAGACCAGCTATCAACTGCTGGGTTAGTGCTGGTGCAGGTGGCAGACATATACATGGACATTTTTTCAAATCCATCAGCTAAAAGATATATACATGAACCTGAAGAAGCCAAATGTATAACAACCAATGTTTTTGAAAAATTAAATTCTTTTAAGAAATAATTATGTTGTATATTATTTCGTTTGTTTTTTCTATGGATTAAGTACATACATCTCATCAAATCTTGGCAAGTGATTACCATTTTGGGACCAGTGAAAAGTAAGGTCGGACTAGTGAAGAGTAAGGTGAGACTAGTGAAGAGTAAGGTGGGACTAGTGAATTTTCTGAAACCACTTGTCCTGGACTAGTGGTTAACAAAAAAATTTGCTCAGCCCTGGTGTGTGTGTGTGTGAAAAGGGACAGACAAATGCCACCCATTGTTTTGAAACTGTTTGGTAAGTATATTCATAATCTTGAAAACTGAAATTTTTTCGTTTGTTTTTGATATTGTCTGTTGATAAAGAGGGCGCAACAAAGTGATGTGGGGGCAATTAAATGTCTTTGTAGTGTTTCATGGTTGTTGAATAATATAATGGATTCCCATGTTTGTAAAGTATATCTTCAGTTTTTAAAACGTGGGTGGCAGATGTTATATTGAGATTGCAGTGACCAATTTGCCGATGAAATCGAGCCGCCGCCCTTCTTTCATGCCAAATCGTTTGTGGACATGATTAAAAAATGCCAAAACAGTGGAAAATTAAAAAAATGAAAATGTTTCTGTATTTTTTTTCATTTTAGTTTAAAAAAAAAAAAAAATGAGATGATTATTGATTGATAATAAGCCAACTACTTTGAAAATATTTTACACCCAATTAACTGGCATTTCCAGTAAAGTTGGATCGTTAGGTTTTATTTGATTAAGTTCCAGAATAGGTCTTGGAGGATGATAATAGAAGTTAGTTGTTGTTGCTAGTATCTTTTTACCTTAATTTAGGCCTAGGCTTCACATATTTTGCTCTAAAGGCATCATGTGCTGACACACCCCGAGACAAACCATGTGGTGTGAGGGACTGTTGTAGTGCCTATAGTATAGACCCTGGAACAAACATTCAGTTATTGGGTTTTTGACAAGTCAGGGAGATAAGCTTTCACACCTCTTTTGTCTTGTGTTTTGTTGCTATAAAGAGTTTAAACAATTCGGAAAACATAATCATCAAACAAGATTAGTAGGTGACACCTCTATTCATTATCCAACAAAAAAACAATGTGTTAACTAGATCTAGTCACCTTTGAATTATGCTTGGTTAGGAACATCTTTATTGATTGTCCGACATCGAAACAATCTGTAAATTAGACCTAGTCACCTTTTAAATTTTCCTTTGTTAGGGTGTTTATTTGGCAGTTTAACGAATAAACAAATCAAGACACATTGATATAATATTTAAGAGCTCCTATGACCAATGTCTGGTTGCTCAGAGATGTGCCAGTCAAAACTTTTGATTACCGAACATGTCCAGCGAATATAGGGATTTCAGAATCTTTAATATGTATGTATGATTGCATGTATGTATGTATGTATGTATGTATGTATGTATGTATGTATGTATGTATGAATGTATGTATGTATGTATGTATGTATGTATGTATGTATGTGGTTTATTCGTCTGTAAGCACAGTACTTGCTATATAGTGGAGATTTTTCTTGTAAGATTTGTAAAAAAATCGTTGCTGTCTTATTCCATAACTGTTTTTTAGTTACTGTCCTTGTACTGTTTTTAGTTTTTTCAAGTATCTATGTGACCTTGATTAAACCATGGGGAAACTATTCCAGCTGGAATTATTTAGCAATATTGCCAAATAGTACATCCACTGTATCAAAGTTGGCAGAAATCTGAAGAGACACTTAAAACTCTCCCTTTGTTTGCAAGCTAGCTTTTTTATGGTGTTGTCATTAAATACTTAAGAAAATATCTGCTGATATTTAGCTTGGCATGGTTCCAATGCTGCAGTCCAGTATGTACTAGTGACATGGGGCAAGCATAACCCTGTCTAACCAGATGAAAAATCACAACATTTTTTAATTTTCTGGCTCTTAACTTCTTGTAGGTGTTGTGCATAAAGCTGCTTAATAGTTTTTTGAAACAAATTCTCAGTACAAAAATGACATCTAGTTAATTGAGAAGTGTGAATGAGGTAAGCCAAATTAATGAAATGAACCAAAAAAATACACAGAAAATGACACAAAAAGCAAACTAAAAATAAGGAAATTCTGATCTTCATATTCATGAAAAAAAATGTAACATTATGTTTATGATGCAGTCTATGATGATTTAGCTAATAATTTCAAGAGTCACACAAGTAAATTTGTTGATACTAAAGTGGAGAGTATGTTAGCCTATGGGGACAGTTAGGTATAATGTAAGCTGCCCAGTACTTATAATATCAGTATTTGTGTGAACTGGATTAACAGTTTTTCTTGCACCATATTAAGATCTTAACAGCATCCCACTGAGGGTCATGTTTTGGTGATATTTTGATCATGCTCTGGCCAACCAAATAAATATATCACTGAAGAATAATTCAACCAATCAAATGTAGACTTCTTTTCAAAGTTTGATTGTGTTTCAAAGAAGACTTCCATTGTAAATTAAAACAGAGTACATATTGATTGTGAAGATGCCATCATTATAACTCTGTCCATAGGAGCCATAGAGTATTCCACCTTATAGTGACACCACCATATAATATTACCTCGGGGATTTAACAATTTTATAAAAGTCATCTTGCCCAGGGTAAGCTGATTGGAAAATTGAACTTGCCCTTGGGAAATCTGAGCTTGCCCCAAACATAATATTCCAGCATGAGTAAAAAATAAGATAAAATAAATTATGGGATATTTTAAGGAAATTCCTTTTTTGCCTAGATAGGATAGTGTACTTACCTCATCAGCTACATCAACAATAATGAAAGCTAGACTTTTTTGATGATTTATTTATACTCTCAACTGAAGGAGTTGTGAGAACTTATTTAATCCATTGAATTAACAATTGTCATCTAGTCAGCTTGAAATTGGTGACATCCATCAAAATATTTGACAAGCTGACTTTTAAAATTTAGAACACTTATTTTTATCCATTTAATTGTTTGTCAAGCAGTAAGTATGTATTAGTCTCCATTAATTATCATGTAAACAACAGATCATAAACACCGCTTGTGATTGCTACATTTTTGGTACATCGATCACCCTTTGAACAAAATCCTTCTGGTTGTTAATCATTAGAGACAAGTGCCTTTAATTTCCAGACACACTTGTCAAAGAAATCTCATGAGTTATATTATTAACAGTTAACACCTACTCACTTTAAAATTGTCGACATGCATTATAACAATCTTTTAAAGGCCGATTGTTTAGAGTCGGCAAGCTCACAAACTGCCTGAGGCTAGATTGGGACCTGGACGTTGGCGAATCCCAGATATGTACAGATATTACAATTAAAATGTAACTGATAAGTTAAAATATAAATATTTATTCCTTACTTGTCAAAACTTGCTTTAAATAGTAAATCTTAATATGATCATGGTTGCGCAAGAAAATGTGAGACTGACCTTGATATTGACTGCAAGATGGAAATGACATGATAGATGAAAGAAATTGTAGCGAATTTGGTGATAGAAGAAGGCAGTACATATAAACCCTAAATAAAGGTACTGATACATGTACTGTGGCAAGATTGCAAGGTATCAAACTTGCAGAAAATAAAGCATTATGAACGGAACACAATCACTTTCTTCCTCTATCAATTTTTTTGAAGTACCTTGGAAACTTGAGCTTGCCCAAGCCAAATTTGAGCTTGTCCTAGGAGACAGGCAAGTGGATTTGTAAATCCCTGCACCCTATAGTGAGACCACCTTATAGTGAGACAGCCTTATAATACCATCTTATAATGAGACCAACTTATAGTGAGACCACCTTATAATACTGCCTTATAGTGAGACAACCTTATAATACCACCTTATTGTGAGACCACCTTATAATACCACCTAAGAGTGAGACAGCCTTATGATACCACCTTATAGTGAGACAGCCTTATAATACCACCTTATTGTGAGACCACCTTATAACACCACCTAATAGTGACAGCCTTATGATACCACCTTAGTGAGACCACCTTATAATACCACCTTATAGTGAGACCACCTAATAGTGAGACAGCCTTATGATACCACCTTATAGTGAGACCACCTAATAGTGAGACAGCCTTATGATACCACCTTATAGTGAGACCACCTTAAAACACCACCTAATAGTGAGACAGCCTTATGATACCACCTTATAGTGAGACCACCTAATAGTGAGACAGCCTTATGATACCACCTTATAGTGAGACCACCTTATAGTTTCAGTGAGACAGCCTTATAATACCACCTTATTGTGAGACCACCTTATAACACCACCTAATAGTGAGACAGCCTTATGATACCACCTTATAGTGAGTCCACCTTATAGTGAGACAGCCTTATGATACCACCATATTGTGAGACCATCTTATAACACCACCTAATAGTGAGACAGCCTTATAATACCACCTTATTGTGAGACTACCTTATAGTGAGACCACCTTATAATACATATAATTTTACTACTACTTTATGAAATAGGATCCATGACCATACCATCTTTATAATAGGAACTGTGTTATAATGAAGAGCTTGTAATGAGGTAGTAATGTATTTTGTATGCCCTCTTTATAACAGTTTCCATGAAGACCCTACAAGTTAACCTGTAACCTTATTTGAGGCCCCCTTTTATTGAGGTGTGTTGCAATATGATGATGCATAAAAGCACAAAAATAGGATATTTGTAATGATGTGAAACCTTACTATAATTAACCCTCATTAGTCAAGAACTAAAAGTAAATGAAATAAATTAAGTAACAATGAGAACACAAAAATGTTAAAATTTACTTGGATCTATGATCCCAACTTGCATTACAAGAGGACCAGCAGTATACTGAGGGACTTCATGGTGTTGGAGGATGTGCTGTTTTTAACATAAATGCACTCCTTGTGTGAATTCATTTTCTACTACTATTGTGATTTTGAAGAATCCAGGATGTTTTTGTTGTTATCAAAACTTACCAAATAAGATGACTTAAAATCTAAAAAAATTGTTTTCAATTATTTACATTTGAATGTAAAATATATTTTAAAATAAGACCACAAAAAATATCAGTATTAAACTTGAACATTGGGTTTAAAAAAAGATTAGACCACCAATAGATTTTGAATGCCTCTTGCATCATCTCAAGTTCATCCAAATCCTGTTTCAATTAACTATCATCTCTAAATGTATGTAATTGTCATACTACTGCTTTCAAATAATTATACCTATTGCCAAATCTTGAAGAAGCATGTGGAGAGGGAGAATAAGAATTAAAAAACTCATTTTTGTCAAATAAACTCGGCAATTCTTACAATATAAATACAGTCAAATCTGTGTGAGACAACCACTCAAAGCAGTCTTTATAGATGGGTGGTCTTTATATACAGGTAAGAATCATGTAAGTAGATTTGAACAAAATTATTAAACAAAGAGATAGAGATAGAGAAAAAGGTAAAGAAAATAGTTTTCTTTTTAAAGTACAGGTGGTTAATTCGGATAAGGGGTAAAGTAGGCATTTATCTTTAATAATTACCTCTCACTGTATACAATACATGAGGGTCCACAGGACCAAAACATAGTGGTCATGTTGAGTAGATGGTCACTATATACAAGCAAACTAAATAGGAAATTTTGGAGGAAAAGATGGGGTTGTTCGCTGAAAAATAGTGGTCCTTTATGGACAGGTAATCATTATATTTAGGTGGTCACTAGACCATGTTTGAAGTTAGGTTTAAAAATTTGAATTGTAAATTTTACAAACATTTTGGTTTTATTTTCAGCTTAACATTGTACCCACCATTTTAACAACCATTTGATTTCAAGGGACAGTATAACATTCCAATTTAATGAACCAAGGAAGTTAAGTCAAATTGTGATTGAATGCAAAGGTTATAGGTTCAGATTTTCAGAGTGTATTTTATTTTGCCTTTTCTTACAGAGTTGAAGAAGGTTCCGCTTGATGTGTGGTCAGTCAAGGAGAAATTGGCTCTTGCTTGCTCAGTGAAGAGAAGTGGGGATCAAAATTGGTAATTAATATTAATGCTTTTCTGTGTCTTTGACTAATAATTGACAATTAATTGATATGTATACAAAAAATTGATTTTCATACAGAATAGTTTTTATTGATAGAGTTCACCACTAGCCTACTACTCTTTATAATGCTGTTCATGAGAGCCATACAAATAACCCATGATAAAAGTGAGGGAACATTATACTGCGAGATGTTCTGACAAGGCTTTGTCCCGATAGCCCATTAAAACACACAAAATGGAACATTTAATGCAGTGAAATCACATTATAAATGGTTCTTATAATGCAAGAACTAAAATAAAGTGAAATAAATGAAGTACCACTGATTAAACAAACTTTGATCAATTGAAAGCGATCCATGACTATGCCAGACAGGCAGTGATATGCTGAGGGGCTGTATAGGGACCATTTTATTTGCTGTATGATAGGACTTAAGAAAGTAATCATTTATCATAGTGACATATACTTTACAGTACAAAGCTATAAAACCTCATTAATACACTAATAAGATGTAATGTGTAATAAGCATACAGCCCAATGGATTTAAAAGTCAATTTAAATACCATACACCACTTCCTCGATAACTTGCGCCCGAATAACTTGCGATCCCGCTTATATTGCAGTGTCAGGCATGGATCCCATTTTTTTACTACAAAATACCAAAACAATTGGCCCCTATTTGTTGCAAGTGAAGAAATTCGCGATCAAAATTGGTAAATGAAGACTTGATATATTGCTCGTTTTATCATCGAAAACTGTGGTTAATACCAAAATTTGAATCAACATCATGAAATTCTCAACTTTTAATTAGCAGTAATATATTTTGTTAATTTTTTTTTCCAAACAACATTCTCAATACACTGTAAATAACAATATTCGATGAAATTTCAATCAATGAAAATGTCACTAATGCCTACTGGTAGCAACATTTAAAAAAATAAATACCAATTAATTAAGATTTGTCAAGTGAAATTTGTGTTTTAGTTCTATCTTTTAATTCAGTTTCAGCATAATCATCATAAATGCAATATGCCCTCTTGTATTCAAACGTGAAAAATGTTGATCTACCATCACAGCTATGTCTGTGAGCATTTCCGAGCGTTTCTGTGAGAACCTAATTAAGTGCTGACTGTGTTTTGATCTCCAACTTGCACAAGTATTTGTTGTGTTGTTACACTCAATTAAAAGCAGACCTGCTTTGTATTATCGTGTTAATTATGTTTTTTGTATCAAATCAATTAAAGGAGGTGGAATAAAAGAAAAGTTTGATGCTGAAAACTTAATAACTTGTGTTTCGAAACTTAATCATCTAAATGTAAATAACAATTTGTGTTTTAAGAACAGAATCGGTGAAAGCACTTTCTAAATATATCGTTTGAAGATTTTAACTGATGTGCTTCCAATATTTTCTTCATAAAATCAGTTTGAAACCGTAAGTGACCCAGCTAAGGGGTAATAATGGCGGACATCGCTGTGTCTTGGAAGTACGTTTTCATTAGACTGTCTGTTTTCGTAATTCATTGGGCACAAACATTATGGAAATTATACAATTTGTAGAAAGCAAAGTGTAACTATTATGTGATAAAAGATTTAGCCTAGAAATAAAAATTTGTTGGTCAGAAACGTATTGGACAATTCTGTGTTGTCGAATTGATAAGCGCTGTAACTTAAGGTTAAGGTTACCTTACATCACACATTTTTATCCAAATGCGAGGAAAAGTAGCAAAGAAAAAAATATCCAACCAGTACACGACCTTATTACGAGCACGTAGACAAATATTAAAAGCATACATTTTCAATCCTATCTAGGGATTGTTGCAACGAAGCTAGAAAGTGAGTGGTATTACGAAGAAAATCCCTGTTTCTAAAAATAGATGCATCTACTTTTAAAAACAATAACAAAAATGACAGTCAAAAGATTCACATTTAATTTAGAATCAACTCCCGCAAAATGCAATTGTAAAGATGAGATTACTCATCAGTGACCACTGTGGTTTGAATGAATGAACACTATGATGTTGAAGACACAGGTACATGTGCGTGTTATAGCATAATATACGGGTTGTTTCAAACGAATTTCATAATGTTTTCGATTGCTTTTTTCTAGTGAAGTAACTAGCAAAAAATTAAATTTTAAGTGGCAGTTGCTTAAGTATTTTTGCCTATTTGTAATTACAATACTGTAATCTAGGTACTCCTGTCAGTTAAAATTAATTACAATGTATAGTTTCTGCCATGCTTTTTTGAAGTCATATGGCCAGAATACATTGCATATTTCTCTCCATCTAAACATACGCACTTTTAAGTATGAATACACTATATATGAGTATGATAAATTCATACACTTACAAAATATGTTTATATTACCGTATTTGCCGGCCTATAATTCGATGTGGAGTATAAGTCGAATTCGCTAATTTCTTCAATTTTCAATACTTCATATATAAGTCGATGCGGAGTATAAGATGAAGCCAGATCAACACATTGGCTTCGTCACTTACACTAGTAACTTCCGATTTCATGAATATTAATGGTATCACTATGCTATTCCAGATTAATTGGGAAAATGATTCAGATGGTCTGTACATGTATTATTTATAGGTATTATTTATTGGTACTTTGTACGCAATGATATGAACCCCTGTTGTCAAAAAATAAGTGCAACTTGTATTCTTAGAGCAACAGTAACCTCATTATCAAATTATATGTACAATAAAAAAAATAAAAGAACTCGATTAAGACTTGTTATTTTTAGTGAATCCATGTATGTATGTGTGTCTGTGTGTGTGTGTGTGAGAGAGAGAGAGAGAGATAGAGAGGATGAAACAATGCTTTGTCTGTGTGTAAGAACGAATGCATTCAGAGCAGTTTTTACTTGTAGCTTTTGGAGAGAGAGAGAGAGAGAGATTACAGGATGATTGTAATATGTATTCTTGAGTTACCTGATGATTGTGATCTTACTCATGTACAGGAGCATTACTGTATTCCATTATCAATTAATATCTCTGAATAAACAGTTCATTTTTGTTTTTATATCCATTATCATAAAGAACCCACTGGCTTTGCAGTGTTATTTACATTCTAATTAAATATCCTTAGCTTTGGCCAGGTCATTCCAGTTGACACCTGCAGTAGATGTGATAAAATTAGTGAGGCTACCAATAGGGAAATGAGGCTACCCATAGGGTATTGTAATCGATCCTGTAAAACATGTTAATGTATGCAGGACTGTGTAATGACCTGTAATGCCAGGTGCTTGCTCATGTAAGTTTCTCAACCAGTGACATCTTTTGATCTCGCCAACAGAAGCGTCGGGGCTTTGAATTCATGAGCAAAGATCAAACCAAAATGCCGCCTTACTACAGGAAATGTACATGCACTTACTGATAAAGTGTAATTTTATTTCGTGGGTATATAGAGTTCATTGTATTTGCAAAGAAAACAACACAGCATGCTAAAAGGTCATCTTGGGATTTAAACTAAATGGAGTCTATATGAATATAAATATTTTGAATATTTAAATATAAATTATATAGCTTTGAAACTGAAGGAGTATGGTATGTATTGTTTTAATTTCCATTGACTATTTCATTACTGTTTTCTCTCTTTGACAAAAGCTTCAGCTAAAAGGGGTCAGTAAGGTACATTAAGCAAAATAGCATGAAGAAGGGCTGAAATCTCTCTCTCTCTCTCATATCGGGGCATATTTAACTTGTCTATTATAATACACACATATGTAAGCAAACTTAAACAACATATATTACTAGTGCATGCTGCTTTAGCGCAATTACGTCTGATGCACGTGAATTTAATACTGACAATCGGGTAAATATTTCGGAATCCTTCTCGATGTCGGGTCCTATATTTTTTCGCACACAATCTCTTCCCCAAAATGATAATTATTTGTTTGCACTATACTTTTCATAATTTGATTTTTTTTTTTTTTTTTACGGTAAAGCAATATCAATGACATAATCCATATATAAGTCGATTCGGAGTATAAGACGAAGTCCATACTTCTAGGTCAAAAAGTATCGACTTATAGGCCGGCAAATACGGTATACATACAACATAGACAGTTTTCTACTTGTTAAATGCAAATATGCATAATGAGAAATACAGGACACAGTTCAAATAAGAGAACCATAGCACACAAATATACACATACACTCACACACACACACACATATATATATTGCATTTCTTGCATCGCTGCCACTTCTTCCTGTTCTGCTCTCACTTCTCCCTATTCTGTCTAAAAGGAGAAGTCACTTCTTCCTAAAATTCAAGTCTAGCTTGACCCCTGTTATTACTTGCAATGAAATCACATCATTAATATTTTACTAATAGAACAATAAATAGAGTTCCAATGTTGACATTTGTTTCACTAAATAAATATCCCTAGTTTATGAAAAAAAGGAATCTTGTTTTGTTGTGAATCAACAACAACAAAAAGCAGTGACGTAGTATACATTGTTTTCGCATACACGAGATGGTTGTTAAAACCGCTTGGAATAATGTTGTGAATGATCTTTCAGAGGTTTGGTATCATGAAAATAAAGGTAATTTATACAAAAAAGTGAACAACTTCATTAGAAAGAAGTTCTTTATTTGACAATTATTCCCAACGCAATTATAAAACAAGTATTCAACCATTAAAGAACCTTTTACCCTCCCCCCATTTTCTCTTCCAGCAGGGATGGCATCCCTTCTTAATTTTTGTGAGGTCCCTCAGTAACTTGCGCCCTCGCTTATAGTGCGGTTTATGTTTTTGGACCCTATTGTGCGTGAGTTATCGAGGGAGAGTTGTATATACTTGCTTATGAGTCAAGTACAACTGCAAACAACATACACCCTGATCTGCTGTCACATGAAGCACCAGTAGATCCAGGTCTGTGTTGTTTGTTCTACTGAATACTCAGATCTGGGTCTGTACAGTTTGCAGCTGGTCTTGACTTATAAGCAAAGTTTATGATATATAAATGAGTAAAAATTCACTGGCACACAGTGAAACTTCAGAAACATACATACATGCATACATCATTAACTTGTATGAATAGTAAATATTTCCTTCCAAGGAAAGCATTGACAATAAAATGAGATGTCTGTCTTGTAGATTTTTGCATTCAATGTTGCAGCATAAATGTAGGAGAATGTATCATACATAAATCAGTAGCTTTAAGTAGTTTTTCACGTAAAACTAAGTTAAACTGGCAGTAAAGAATAAAAATTGGTTTGGTTTGGTGGTTTTATGGGACAGCAATACAAGTAGGTTATGTAGTGCTGAGGGATTTGGAGTAAAGTGCCTTGCTCAAGAGCACACCATAGTATATGACCTGGGCTGATCCAAGCATAGGATTTGAACTCAAAACCTTTTGGTCACAAAAATTTGGCACGCTAACCTCTGAGCCACTGTGGCTCCTAGTTTAACAAAAAATGTAATGACATTATCAGTACACATTGTACAAATTCTCTCCTATTTAAATAGTGTTTTTATTAATTTAAATTCATCTGTACACATGACTCCAGACTGTATGTCTTTTTGAATATGCCTCCGGCAGGCTTGGGATGTAGAATAGGTCTGATGCACCCTCATGTATGTCGTAAGAGGCAACTAATGGAGGACATCTTTTTGCCCTGGGTTGTGTCCTGTGATGATGTTCCACTTGAGAATGTCTTTGACTTTTTAAAAGATTGTGGTTTATCTCAAAGTTTTGAATTGTATTTGAGGGATTTTAGCTTTTTTGATCTTTATCTGTTTTGTTTGCAGGTTTTTTGGTGACCTAAACTTACTCAGCACTATATAGCCAGGATTGTGCTGATGTGCTACTTTTTCAGTCTGTGTATTTGCATAATATTTGTATAGCTTTTGTCTGCAAGACTGTACATCACAAATTAATGAACAGTTCATATTATTTTTTGAGCAGTTATGCATCTGCATTATAATCATAAATAGATATATTTTTAGTTAGCCTACAATTGTCCACACAAACAAAATGATTCCAATGTACTATTTTATTATCCCACTGTCTTTGAGTTGATATCATTCAACTGACATTACCATTAGTTGCTAAATTCTTTATTATCAGGACTTCTTTTGAGAGAAATAAAACATACAACAGGTCCCCAAATCAGCATGAGTGCCTCAAAATTATTCATGCTGTAAATGGTTCTTAATATTTTCACTTTGGAAAAAGTCTTACAATTTTAGGTTCTTGCTATAGACAGTTTATTAACAGTTATTAAATTAATGCAACATTTACTTTTTTCAGGGTGTCTGTGAGTAGAGCCATTAAGCCCTTTGGAGATCCTAACCGGCCTCAAGACTGGTTTTCTCAGAAGGTATTGATCTGGCATATATATCTTCCAGTGTCAGAGAAATTGTGGGAATCTATGTGATCTTTTTTGTGTGTCCATGTTGGGATGTGGATGGTTACATGCCACTTGTGGTAAAGTACATTAATGTAGCTTCTTCTAAGTGAGTAGAGATACACAATGAAATGGGGAGGTGTAATGATTGCAAGGTTGTTCTATATGTACACAGGGTGTGTCTTTTGGTTCATCTCCAGGTAGAAGTGTGGGAATACTGTGAGAAAGGTACAGATAAATCTGTTATTTAGCAGAATTGTGTTTTGTTCATTGTGCATAATTAGTAATTACAGGATTCTTATGGTGCAGTTGTGCATGTATGCATTTACACAGTATTATATGTACAAACCATATGATTGGTTATGTTTTACAGTATTGGTTATGTTCTCAAAGGCCGTCTTGAAAATCTTGTTATCAATACACCTTCAGAATGGATAGTTGTATCAACATGTTTTTTTTTACTAAACAACTTCTCACAATGTCTGGTTTGTCCTTAATGAAAATGGTGCCATTCAGATGTTCAATATGCCTGCCACAGTGGCCATCTGGGAAATATTGTTATCACTACTCTTGAATGAATAGTCATATCAGCATGGGGTTTTCACTGAACGACTTCTGATGATGTCTGGTTGGTTATAAATAAAAATGGTGCCAGTTGGGTTCTAATATGGCTGCCATAATGGCCATCTTGAAAATCTTGTTATCACTTCAGAGCTTCTCTTAGATGGCTGGTCATCTCAACATTGTGCTTTCAACAAAAAACTTCTTATGATGTCTAGTTGGTACTAATTGGAAAAAGTGCCAATCTGGTATCCAGTATAACCATTATGGCACCCATCTTGAAAATCTTGTTATTCCTCCAAAATGGAAAGTCATATCAACATGGGGTTTCCACCAGAATTATGATGTCTGTTTGGTCCTAAATGAAAATGGTGCCAATCTGACTTCCAATATGTCCACCACAGACTCTAGTTTGAAAATCTTGTTATTAGTAAAGAATATCAGAGATGGTTTAAAAACTCAGCAGTTAAAGGGAAGAAATGGTCTTATCTTGAATTCTTGGAAATTCTTTTTAGCCGGTAGAGCATCAGTTCTTTTGAGGGACTTTTTTTATGAATATAATAATTTACCATAAATCAAAAAAATATCAGCAGTCATGATTTTAGCAAATTTAGTGAGTGAACTCACTTGTCCTAAAATTGTATTCATATTAAAATGTTGTGATGAAAAGATAATTAATGTATGCTTTATATGCCAGTGACTATCAGGACAGATACAGAACAGGGATTAGAGATTGGTAGCCACAACATTATAAGTGCCATGTTATGTTAACATGTGAATACCATATATACTGGCTTATAAGTTGAGTCCAACTGCAAACTGCATAGACCCAGATCTGCCATCACATAATGCTCTGGCAGATCAGGATCATTGAAGTTTTCTTGGAGTAATCAGTGGAACAAACAACATAGACCCAGATCTGCTGGCACAATATGCAACTGCAGATTGGGGTCTATGCTGTTTGCTGTTGGACTTGACTTAAAATTAGTATATATGGTAGATGTTCGAGAGGATGTTGCTTTTAATAATACTGCAATTGATGTTTTGTCTTTCATTTTATTTGAATATCCCATACTGTTGGCAGTGATTCATGTTATTTGCAGTTTGAAAAGGCCCTTGTGTTGAAATAAAGCAATCACATTTTGTTTGTGTATACATAGCAAGTGAGTACATATCCTATTTCTTTAAATAGCATAAAACCATTACCATTAAAATTTTATATGTTTGCATATTGGTAATTTGCTAAAATTTCATGTTGCTAATGTGCTATATTAAAGATTTGCTCAAATTTAATGTTAGTAAAATATGGTGATTCACAGTAATTTCTTTCTATCTTACAGACCTGTGCTGTGCAATATGCTGAACTACTTGAACAAGTTGAAACTCCTAAGTAAGTTAAAATTTTGAAGAGTTAAATAAATTGCCAAAGAACAAGTTTACATGAAACAATTCAGACTTATGCAAGTCCTGGCAAGTTTTTTGGTAAAACAAGGTTTCTAAATCTGTTTTTATTCCCTAGAATTAGTTGATTAATTAGCTTAACTGGTGATAGACCAGAAGAAATTACGCAATAGGCTGTCGTCTGAAGTCAGGCATCTCATGTCTGTATGTTGTCCATCATCCAATGTCCATGATCTGTCCATTGGTACAAGTTTGTTAATGCTACTCCTCCTTAATTACTGGGAGGATCACCATGAAATGTTACACTCATACCAAAGGTCTACTTGGTCCTGAATAAAAATGGTGTGCCTTGGTCATCCAATATGCCTGCCATGGCAGCCATTTTAAAAATCTTTTTATTGTTACTCTTCATGAACAGATGGTCATATTGCATTTGAGTTTTCACTAAAAGACTTCATATGCTGTCTAGTTGGTATTAAATGAAAATGGCACTGATCTGACATCCAGTAGGGCACATCAGTCATTTTTTAATTTTTATCATTGCTACTCCTGCTAAACAGATGGTCATATTGACATGGGGATTTCACTAAGTCTTCTTATGTTATCTAATTGGGTCTAAAATGAAAATGGTGCCCACCAGGCATCCCCTCAGACAACCAGTATAGCTGCCTTCTTTAAAAGCTCATCATAACTTCTCTTAAACTGGTGGTCATATGGCCATGGAGTTTTCACTGAAAGACTTCTTTAAGCTTCATGGCCCAAAATGATAATGGTGCCAATGTAACTTCCAACAAGGCCATCATGAAAATCGTGTTATTGCTACTGCTGAATGGATGGTCATATCAAACACGAGGTTTTCACTTCAGAACTTCTTAATATGTCTAGTCGGTCCTAAATAAAAATAGTACTGATCTGTCATCCAGTAATGCTGCCATGGTGACCAGCTTGAAAATCTCTCTCTTGCCACATCTCCTGAATGGATGATCATATATGTATGGGGATTTCACAAAAAGATTTCTTATGAGATCTAGTTGGTTCTAGATGGAAATGGTGCTACCTGACATCCAATATAGCCACCATGATGGCCTTTTTGAAAATCTTGCCATTGCTTCTTCTTCTGAATGGATAGTCATATTGATATTAAGTTTTCACCACATGACTTCTCATGCAGAGATGACAACCATTTTGAATTTACAGAATTATTACACACTTTTTAGTGAAAGTTCTGCATTCTGAATCATTGATAAAATTCCAGAAAGTCAAAATTTTGTTGGAAAAAATTTGGAACAGGAGTTTTGTGTATGGTCGCAAGAAGGAAAAAAAGTACTTCTGCACCATTATGATAGACTGGTACAGTTTTTCAGTGTGAAAAACAATATTCTTAAAATAAAACCAGTTGAATACTGTAGGATCATCAATTTTCGTGGGGGACCAATTTTCGTGGTTTTCGTTGTTGCCCCGAACCACGAATTTAAATACCCAACGAAAAATTTGCCACGTATGATGATGACACCCCCCCCCATCCCCGCTCATTTTCTTTTTCTGTGTTGTTCTTAGAGATTAAGAGTCCTTTTTTCTGTCTTTAAATTCCTTTTAATTTCTGAGTATATAAACCATTTCTGATATTCTTTAGAAACTCCAACATATCAAAGTTGGTAACAAAACTATTTTCTTGCATGTGTGACTTAACATGTTCACAAGATACCTGTAAGTGCAGTACAAAATTCTTTGTCATGGACTTTGACAATGAACCTGTTATAATGGATTGAAGATCACTGAACCTGTCTCAGACAATGTCAAGATATACCCAATTGTTAAGTTTAGTTAAATCTAAAATAAAATATTAAAGTAACTTAAATAGTATTATTCTGGGTATTCTTCAAATATTTCCACAAACCGAGTTGGATAAATATCTATTCATGCTTGTTTGTATTATCATGCTCACAAGCCAGTACAGCTAAAAACATGAGTCAAGACCTTTGATTTTAAAATCAATGTCTGAGTGCTGACTATCAACTTATTCATTGAAATGGAACTAAATACAAAATCTGGTCAAAATTCACTTGTATATATACAAGTCCATGTGTTCTTATACTCAATAAAGTACAAAAAGCAAGCAATGACCTTTGACTTGACCCCAAGGTCAATCTGGTCTGGTTTTTAAACTTCATCACAAAACTAATTACATACTGCAGGAAATGTTTTAGTGAAAACACCATATCAATACCATCATTCATTCAAGAGTAGTGATAACAAGATTTTCAAGATTTTTGGGGGTCATTACGTTAGTGCTTTTTCCCCTGGCATTTTTTGGGGTCATTGGAGCATCAGTTTCTTTAAGAGACTCTTCTTTTATATATGCAATCTTTTTTTTTCTTCAACTTTATAAATCTTGATCAAGTATTTGAACAAATCATTATGCAAATCCACACTTTCCACATTCAGATTTGTGCTGATTGACAAGACACAAAGTAAATTATTGTGATGCTTATATTTGGCAGAAATGATTGATAGATAATGAAAGAAAAAAATCCTGATGACTACTGTTCTTTTGATTTAGAAATAATATGCCTTGTCTACCCAAGTTTTTGGAAAAATGTCACAGATTAAAGATATAAAATCAAATGTTTTCTTAAATTTTCTATGGTTCTGTACTTATTTTTAATTGAATGAAAGTATTAAATCTTAGATTGTGACTCAAGCCATTTTTTTCTCAATTTTGATAAGCTAAAGGGATTTAATTTGTTCCTTTGGAATGGAAATTTAAGAAATTGCAAATCAAAAGTTTATGCAGTTCTTTCCTGTTGCAGATTTAAACTCTTAATAAAGTCCAAATTGTCGAACTATTGTTGATAGTATATACTCAAATATAAGTTGGATCCAACTGCAAACTGCACAGACCCAGATCTGCCATCGCATAATGCACTGGCAGATCTGAGTCTGTGCAGTTTGGAGTAATCAGTAGAACAAACAAGATAGGCCTTGGTCTGCTGGTGCATATGCGATGGCAGATCAGGGTCTAGGTTGTTTGCAGTTGGACCTGACTTTTAAGCAAGTATAGGTAGTAGCTATTTATCAAAGGTCATTTCTAGATTAAAACATAATTGCTTTAATTAATATTTTTGTAGCTTCGACTGTCACAAAATTTGATCGAAATCTCACATGAAATGTCTTTGTTTTCCTGACACCTTGGTTATGGAGATATCTTTATATCCTCCACCTGTCCATCAGTCTGTGACCACATCTCCTAAATCACTGAAGAAATTTACAAAATTTGGTTGTTTATCTTGTCTTTATGATAACCTCTTAAATAATGAGTAGTATTCTAAACTTCCTTATACAGGGATCCCTGATAGAGGATTAAGAATTATCACTTTTAAATTGTTGGAATGTTTAACTTTTGGAAAATTTGTTAATTTTATGTAGCTATGTTTCCAAGCAATCCAGAAGCATAACATAATGAATAGGTTGATGTGTGTTTTCTAGCACTGCACTGAGTTAAGCACCTATTCCCCATGTAAGGGTCATTACATAGAAAAGTATAGGAAATGCTGCATTGTTACCAACTCTCCATAAAATAATGGCTGAATGGGTTTTTAAAAATTCATCAGTTTTAAACAGGTTAAAGATCATAGATTTCTCTTGGCTAGTGGATTTTTTAAACTATGAATTATTGATCTTGCATCAGAAGTTCCAACACAGAAAGCCCACGAGGCCAATATATGACAGATAATAAGTCACTAATGATTTCCCAGGGTGTCATATATTATTTATTGACTTTACCATTTTTTTCTTCACAACACTGTTCTTGAGATTATTCAAATTCAATACAAACTTTTATTGTTTATTATTAAGAAGTTGCAATCACGTCATCTTGTGTCATATTTCTTCTATAGTTCATAGCTTTATGTCACAATTTAGGCAAAAGTGATATCATATTGATGATGTAATAATCACGTCATTTCAAGCTGCATAGAAAAGGCTGATGTTACAGAAGTGAACGTCTTTAAAGGTGAGATGTACACAAAACTTTAATTAGAGTGACATTTTCATAGACCAAGATCATCTGGTGTATTATTATGCCCTGGCAGATATGGGCCTGTGGAGTTAAATTTTGAAAGACCCAGATCAACTGGTACATTATTATGCCTTAGGCGATATGGCCCAGTAGAGTGACATTTTCAAAGACCCTGATCAACTGGTACATTATTATGCCCTGGCAGATCTGGCCCCATAGAGCGACATTTTCAAAGACTCCGATTAATTGGTGCATTATTATGCCCCATTAGATCTGGCCCCATAGAGTGGCAATTTCAAAGACCCTAATCAACTAGTGCATTATTATGCCCTGGTAGATCTGGCCCCATAAAGTGACATTTTCAAAGACCCTGATCAACTGGTACATTACTATGTCCTGACAGATCTGGCTCCATAGAGTGATATTTTCAAAAGACTCCGATCAACTGGTACATTACTATGTCCTGACAGATCTGGCTCCATAGAGTGATATTTTCATAAACCCCGATCAACTGGTGTATTATTATGGCTTGACAGATCTGGCCCCATAGAGCAACATTTTCAAAAGACTCCGATCAACTGTTGCATTATTATGGCTTGAAAGATCTGGCCCCATAGAGTGACATTGTCAAAGACCCTGATCAACTGGTGCATTATTATGCCCTGGCAGATCTGGCTCCATAGAGTGACATTTTCAAAAGACTCCAATCAACTGTTGCATTATTATGGCTGGAAAGATCTGGCCCCATAGAGTGACATTTTCAAAGACCCTGATCAACTGGTGCATTATTATGGCTTGACAGATCTGGCCCCAGAGAGTGACATTTCAAAGACCCTGATCATCTGGTGTATTATTATGCCTTGGCAGATCTGGCTCCATAGAGTGACATTTTCAAAGACCCTGATCAATTGGTGCATTATTATGCCCTGGCAGATCTGGCCCCTTAGAGTGACATTTTCAAAGACCCTTATCAACTGGTGCATTATTATGCCCAGGCAGATCTGGCCCCATAGAGTAACATTTTCAAAGACCCTGATCAGCAGGTGTATTATTACAAACTGTCCAAGCACAAAGATTTAACATAAACTCAGAAAAGTCCATAACTAAAAATCATGCTTAGAGTCTCTTCAGATTGCAAAAATTCAGCATATATGTAGAGTTTGGAGAATTTGAATAATGCTGACATTTTCATGATTCTAACCTCACCCGGAGTGATGTTACAGAAGATAAAAGTTTTGAAATTCGAGCAGGAATTAAATTTTTGTTGCCAGAAAATGTTAAATTATGCAGCCAGGCCTTCACGATTTGAAGTTGGGTGCATGTTTTACATCAGGAAATGCATAATTTCAGACGCAAGCGAGGTGACAAGGAGAAGGAGGCCATTGAGACACCAGGGGACCAGATTGTCAGAAAGTTAGTGATTGAGCACATTGAGGAACTAAAGCGTCTCGTACAAGAGGAGCAAAACCGGTACAAGTGAGTACTTTTAGCTAAAAACTGTCACCCATTTGCAGTAATCTTACATAAGAAACCACTAGGATGAGGTCAAAGCATCTACTCTTGGCTGCCAAGAGTTAAGTCTGGCTTTAAAAGTTTAAGAAAAACCCCCAAATCTAGATCTTTTCCAGGAGAGAAAACAAATAATGGGGTGTCACTTTTTAATTATATATGTGGATGGTGATGGGGTAATCCAGATTAATCAAAGTGTTCTGTGTTGACCAGTCCAATTAAAATTTCATCGGTGGTGGACTTTGAAAAGTGTCCTCCAAACACTCTCCACCAACATATTTTTTTAGCAGCCCTAATAACCATAGATTCAGTTATGTAGAAAAAGTATGAGAAGATGTTCAAACTAAAAAATTTCTACCAGTCCAACATAAATTTCATCCATGAATACTTATGTATTGAGTTCATCTTTTTAGCTCTAGTAGTAAAAGAACAGGAGACCTTATGCCATTCAACATTTTCCATTATTTGTCCATTAAACAGTTGTTATCACTAATCCTAAACAAATGGGAGGATTGCCTTAAAACTTTATGCACACACATTCTTCTTAGGGCCTAGTTGGTCCATAATGAATATTGTGCCCCAGTAGAGCTATTATGGCAGCTATCTTGAAAATATTTGTATCACTATCCCTCCTGAATGGATGTTCATCTTGACATGGGTTTTCTCTCTAAAAGACCTCTTAAGATGTCTAATTTGTCCCAGATAAAAATAGTTTTGAACAGTAGCCAGTATGACTGCAATGGTGACCATCTAGAAAATTTTGTTATGGCTAATTTACCTAAATGGATGGTTGTATCCATGGGGTTTTCATGAAAAGACTTCAGATGATATGTATTTGGTTCAAAATGAAAATGGTTCTGATGAAACTTCTTATCGCTGCTTCCCCTAACAACTGGTCATAGTGACATGGGGTTTTCAACAAGAGACTTTTTATGATAGTGGCCATCTTCAAAATCTTGTTACTTCTTCTGAACAGATGGTTGTATAGACATGAGGTTTTCACTAAAATACTTATTGTAATATATGGTTGGTCCTAAATGAAAATGGTGCTGATCAGATCTCTAACATATCCACTATGGAAGCAAGCTTTAAAATCTTATTGCTACTTCTCCTGAATTGATAGCCATAGTAACGAGGGGTTTTCACTAAAAGACTTCTCATGATCTGTTGTTAGTCCAAAATGAAAATGGTGCCGATTGGACCTCCAACATGGGTGGGGGTGGGGGGCATCTTGAAATCTTGCCTCCTGAATGAACAGATGGTCATATTGATAGAGGGTTTTCATTAAAGGTCTTTTTATGATATACATTTGGTCCTAAATGAAAATGGTGCAAATCAGACCTTCAACATAGTGGCCATGTTGAAGATCTTGAGAAATCTTAATATCATTCCTCATCTTAAAGGGATGGTTTGTATTGACATGGGATTTTCATGAAAATGCTTCTCACTATATGTAGTTGGTCTTAAATGAAAATGACCTTCCAAATATAACCTCCTAAAATAGCCACCACAGCAGTTATTATAAAAAAATCTTGTTAGGGCTACCTCTCCTGATTGGAAGGTCAGACTGACATATTGTTATTATTATTGTTTTGGTTTTTTTTAATACTTTTTTCTTGCAATGTGTAATTTTACCTATATTCAGATGATGCTGATCCAATCTCCAGCTTGTGTGGCCATCAAGTGTCTCCTCTTGATTGAATGGTGGCATTGGCATGGAATTTTTAACACTTGTTATCTGAGTTGTTTTCTGACATGCTGTTCCTAGTTTGCTCTTAAATGTTCAGTTTCTTGTCCAGAAGTTTATATAAAATATTAAGGTAACTTTTAAATTTGTGAAATAATATCAAAAGCTTAATGCATTCTGAGCAAGCAGTAAAATCTTGGTTTCTTCCAGCCCTGTTTGAGTACTCCACATTGTCAGATATTTTTATTTAAAAACTTGTCTTTAATTCATCATATGTATAGGAAATTAAAGCGGGAAGTAGAATTGATCCGATCTGGCCAGTGGGATGACCGACTTCAGGATGTTTGGGAGGAAATGCAGAGGTAGGTTGATAACTTTGCAGTGCTTTACATTTACAGTCAGTCCAAAGATGTCTTAGAATTGTCAGTAGCAGTCTAGAATTAGGTGATACAAATTCTCTATAAGAGGATTTGAGGACATCATTGGTTGTTTCAGTGCTTCAGAGTGAGTTCACTGCTGTATATACTTCCTTATAAGTTGAGCCAAACTGCATAGATGCAGATCTGCTGTCACATCATGCACTGGTAGATCTGGGTCTATGCAGTTTGTTAGGAGTAATCTGTACAACAAACATAGACCCTGATCTGCTGGCACATTTTGTGAAGGCAGATCAGGGTCTATGTTGTTTGCAGTTGGACTTGATTTATTAGCGAGCAGATACAGTGTGTACCATATGTCATAAAATGTATTGACCTCACAATGAAATAAAACATCCAGACAGTCTGTCATTGATTTTACTGCTGCAACTCTGCAACTTTTGACACAAATTTTGATTAATTGGAAACATTTATCTTTCAGTCAGTATAAATCAATGTCAGTACCTGCATCTGTATCACATGTGTTGATATTTGTTTCGCACATATCAATGGCATGTTGATTTGAGTGCAGTGAAGTAAGCAAAGGTTTTGTTATATTCATGACCTCATCATATATCATTAAAAAATATTAGACTCATTATCTTAACAATGTTATTGTCATCTGTAACTATGTCCTTTCTGTTTACCAAGTTGATTTTTTCAGTTCATAAATTTGCATCAATATTAATAAGTAAATCATCTGTTTGTGAACCATAATAATTATCCAAGAATTAAAGACAAGTAATGTAGCTTGTTTCATACAGTGTAAGTAGGAAATTCTACCCAATGGTCCATGATTCTTGAACAGAACTAAGTAAGATCTTGTGTTTGCATTGAAATATGACCATCAGAAGAGAAATTCCCAACCCTATATCATGAACTTTAATGCAGGAAGGCAAAGTAGGGTTGGGAAGCTATGTTGGCACTCTTAATTGCAAAACATTGCAATTGCATTCAAGATTTCAAGTTGGTGATTCATTTAAATAAAAATCAGAAATTTGGCTATATTAATTTTGAGCTTGGCCAGGTTCTCTCCTGATTTTGCAGTGGAAATTCATTGCCAACTGGTGCTGTAATGTATTTTTGAGGATATATAAACGAATTTAGGGATCTGATTTCTTGAAAAATAAGTTGTAGAAATACATAGTTCAGCACTAAATCAAATATTTTTCATCTTTAAAAAATTCACTTGAAAAAGACAGTAACAAAAAGACTAATAGGCATTGAATGGAGACTAATTTTAAAAGCAGATTGAGAGCAAGATCTAGAATAGACCATGTTGATGACTTATTTTTCTTGTGCACCACCACAAAATACAAAAAATCAATATTTTTCAATCAAAAAATTGGTGACTGCATGTATTAGGCCCCCCCCCCCCCCAAAAAAAAGTATGTGTGTTTCCACTTGACTGACCGTCCCGTTTGTCATTGCCGACCCTAGCACTTTCTTCCCCCATGGTAAAAAATTTTTTTTTTTAAAAATCACATTGCCAAAATTGATTTGTGCATCTAATTGAGCTGGTTTTGCCCAGTACTTTGAAGGACTTGAAATATTACTTGATTTATATAAAAAAAATTAAAAAAATACCTGCCTACTCTAATTTTAAAACCAGTGCAATAGGAAACACGAAACACATATTTTCTTTTTGACCTTAGGAAACATCCTGCAGGCATGTGGATGTAGTATGGACCCAATGTGCCCTCCTGCATGTCATATGAGATGAATAAATGAGGCAGAAGCCACGGTGGCTCAGTGGTTAGTGTGCTAGAATGGCAACCAAAAGGGTGCTGGTTCAATACCTGCCATGGAATCAGCCTGAGTTGGCTACACCTTGGAGTGTCCTTGGGCAAGGCACACTTTACTCCATTTGCCTTGGCACTAAATAAACTACTTGTGTTGCTGTGCTGTAAACACCAAACACAAAAAATGTATTAGGGAAATTTTAGAGCCAGTCTAGGAGAGAAGATAGACTCCCAATGATGTATGTCCTGGAGCAAGGCATTTATCCATAATTTATACCCTCAACC
Organism: Margaritifera margaritifera; assembly: GCA_029931535.1. Classification (NCBI taxonomy): domain Eukaryota; kingdom Metazoa; phylum Mollusca; class Bivalvia; order Unionida; family Margaritiferidae; genus Margaritifera; species Margaritifera margaritifera. Next base: position 1,511,122 of record JAQPZY010001226.1, on the reverse strand, counting down.
AGCTGTTAAAGGGTACCAGAATCCATGCGGGTTGGGTGTCAGGTTAATATTTGGCAGACTGAAATCTCATCCAGGGGAGTCATGTACTCTCACTTGTTGCATGCTGTATAAATTGGGATAAGTTGCAACCTTACAACCTACCAGTATACTCTTGAAGACTGTTTATTCTTTGAATCTTTTCAAATTTTTATGACTCTAGAGAGAAGAGAGAAAAAGAGGAAAAGGCTAGAGAGGCAGAGAGAAAAGCTGAGGAAGAAGCTAAAGCCAGAGCACAAGCTTTGGGTGAGAATTTTGATCTGATTTTCAATCTCATACACTTTAGTGAAATGTAATTAATATGAATTGTTTTATATCTGAATTTAGTGTTACTGTTACTGCTGACACAAACCTTAGCTGTTCAAAAGTCGGATGAACATTATTGCTAGATTAACAGGTTTATGGATGTTTGCTGGTTCCAAAATCAATGTTTACTTCACAGCTCAAAATGATGTGATCATTACATTTTTTTCATCATCGTTATGATGTCATTTGTTACATCTTTGGTCCATAGCACTATGAACTCTGGGAGAGATTGGACATTAAAGTGACATGATTAAGATTTCAGTCTCTTATTAGTTCACCTGGTCAAAGGCCAAGTGAGATTATTTTATCCCCCTGTGTCTGTTGTGCATCATGTGTCATGTATCTGTCAACAATTGGTATTTTAAACTTTTTCTCAAAAAACACTGGACCAATTTTTACCAAATTTGGCACAGAGCATCCTGGCATGGAGGGGTTTCATATTTGTACAACTGTTGCTGATCCTTCATCAGATATGTCAACCATTACTAAAAACAGTAATAAACCCTCAACACGACTTGTTCACAAGAACAGCTGAACAGAATTCGATCAACTTTGAGAAAAAGCATCCCGTCCCGATGATCTTTTCGCATGAATGATGTTGATGTGCCTTCAGATATGGCCACTGTTACTAAAAATAGAAAAGTCAGATTTACTAAAACAAGAAAAATCTTTAAACAGCTCCTCCAACAAACTGCTGAATAGAGTTTGACCAGACTTGACAGAGAGCATCCTGGCATAAAGACCTTTAAAGTTTATACAAATGATACTAATCTGCCATCAGATATGGCCGCCATTACTAAAAATAGATAAACCGAGAACAACTTTTTTAAAAAACCAATCAATAAAATGTGACCAAATTGACAGAATTCATCCAGGAATAGAGGGCTTTCAACAACTGATGCTGCTGCACCACCAGATATGGCCACGACTACTAAAACTCATAAAACCTTCAAACAATTTCTTCTCTAAACCTACTAAATAGAATTTGACCAAAGTCGACAGAAAGCATCCTAAAATGAAGACTTTTAAAGATTGCACAAAAGATGCCAATCTGCTGTCAAATATGGCTGCTATTAATATAAATTGAAAAGCCTTTGAAGAACTTCTTCTCCAAAACTATTGAATAGAATTTACTTGACCCACCCTGTCATGAAGACCTTTTAAATTTGTACAGAAGATGACAATCTTCCATCAAATTTGGCCACTGTTACTAAAAATAGAAAACATTTAAACAACTTCTTCTCAGACACTGCTCAACAGAATTTGACCACATTTGACAGAAAGCATCCAGGTACACAGAGCTTCAATTTTGTACAACTAATGCTGATGTGCAATCAAATATGGCCACAGTTACCAAAATAGAAAAATGCTGAATAGAATTTTACAAAGCTTGACAGAAAGCATCATGGCAAGACTTTTCAAGTTTCTACAAATTATGCCAATCCAATATCTACAAATGATGCCAATCCAATGTCAAATATGGCCACCATTACTAACAAAAGAAAAATCTTTAAAATGGTTTCTCAAAAACTGCTAAACAGAATTTGACCAAATTTACCAGAAAGCATTATAGCATAGAGGACTTCCAAGTTGTACAACTGAGCCAATCCATCATCAAATATGGCCACTGTTACTAGAAATAGACAAACTTTAAAATGACTCTCCAAAACTGATGAACAGAGTTTGATCATATAAGACAGAAAGCATCCTGGAATAGAGACCTTTCATATTTTTAGAAAATGATGCCAATCTGCCATCAAATATGGCAACTGTTACTAAAATCAGAAAAACCTTTAAATGATGTCTTATCCAAAACTGTTGAATAGAATTTGACCAAACTTGACAGAAAGTATCCTGGCATGAATACCTTTCAAAATTATACAAAATATGCCGATCTGCCATCAAATATGGCTACCATTACAATAAAAAAAGAAAACAATTAAAACACTTAAACGACTTATAAAAAAGCACCAACAGAATTTGGCCGAAGTTGGCAGGAAGCATCCTGGCATAGAGGGCTTTCAAGTTGTTCAACAGATGCTGGTCTGCCATCAAATATGGCCATCATTAACTTTGCTCATCTATATATATATATATATATCATGACTGGACAGCGATGCCCCTTGTCAGGAAGTCAAAGTCACATCAAGGGAAAATATTATTCTGCAACTTGTATCCTTGTCCAGAGTATAACATTTGAACCACTTTAGATATTGTCATGAAACTTTAGCCAGTTATATATTATGTAGAGATGATACATCACAATACCATAGCCATACCTCCTGCCTCGAGGTCAAGGTCATTGCAATGTAACATGTAATTCTGTGACTTGTATCCTTATCCAGAGTATAACTTGTGAACCACTTTAATGAAACTTTAGAGAATTTTATATCATATACAATTGGTCTTCAAGGTGTAGTTCGCCGCAAGGGATAATTTGACTCTGATATCCTTGTCTGTAGTATAACTTTGAATCATTTTGGATATTTTATTGAAACTTTATGAGTTATATATCATAACTAGTTAGTGTTTCACATACCACAGCTATGCCCCCAGCCTTAAGGTCAATGTCACAGCAAGGGAAAATATAAATCATTGACTTCTATTCATGTACCGATATAACATTTAAACCAGTGAAGATATTTTAATGAAATTTTAGCCTTTGATATATTTTGACCTTAAATTCAGTCATAGCCCCTGCCTCAAGGTCAAATTCACAACAGGTAATAATACAAGTCATTGTCCAGTTATTTATTCAGGCTGTCATTTTGTAACCCTTACAGATATTTTGATGAAACTTTACCCAGGTCCACATCTTATCATACAGTAGTCAGGTCCCTAGCTTAATGTCTAGGCCATTAGTAGGGAAAAAGGTAATGCAATGGGTGTATTATGTGCCATTTGTGGTACTCTTGTTCAATACTTATTCAGCTAGGATTTTCATGGATGCTTTGTGACATGATACTATTCCACTGCTTTTCTATGTTATTGCTCTTTTTTTCCATATATACTTAATTGAGTCAACTGGTATCCCATTAGTTTTCATCAAGAATACAAACATTATTTCTCTTTTCAAAAATGAGATTTCAGAATATTTTCATCATTTAAAGATACAAATTAGTTTACCATTTTGTTAAAATCGAACTACTGTAAAAAAAAAACGTTCTATTGTAAATACACATCTCCTTCGATAACTCGTGCACAACGAGGTCCAAAAACACAGACCACACTATAAGTGAGGGTGCGAGTTACCAGGGGACCTAAAAAAAATTAAGAAGGGGATGCCATCCCCGCTGGACATTGAGAAAACTGCAAGGGGGGGGGGTAGCAGGGCTGTTTAATGGCTGAATATTCATTTTATAATTGCATTGGGAATAATTGTCAATAAAGAGCTTTTTTCTAATGTAGTTGTTTTGTTTTTTTGTATAAATTACCTTTTTTTTCAAGATACTCAACCTCTGAAAGATCATTAACAACATTAGTCCAAGCAGTTTCAACAACATGTGTACGCAAAAACATTGTGTATTACGTCACTGCTTTTTGTTGTTATTGATTCACAACAAAACAAGATTCCTTTTTTCAAAAACTAGACATTTATTTCGTAAACCAACTGTCAATGTCGAAACTCGATTTATTTATTGTTCTATTAATAAAATATGGATGCCGTGATTTCATTGCAAGTAACTATGAAACTTCTTCTCATCCTTGAGGAAATCTCTGAGTGGCAAGTTAGAAATTTTAAGTTCAATACAAACTCTGTAACTCGCTTCTCCTTAATGAACTGTATCTGTGAAACAAAGCTTTTTATTCACCAAGTACTCATTTCACTTGGTTGCCTTACTATCTTTGATCACATTTGTGAATGATTAGGCTAATTTAAGGTAGTTTAATTATATTACTTACATAATAATATTTATAACAATGTTCGATTGATCAATTGAAATGAGTTGACCTGACACATGGCCGTGACCGCTAGCTCTTATGCAGGTAGGATTTGCACGCCTTTTAACTTTTCTTTTATTCCATCCCTTTATTTGATTTGATACAAAAGACGTAATTAATGTGATAATACAATGCAGGTCTGCTTTTAATTGAGTGTAAGAACACAACAAATACTTGTGCAAGTCGGAGATTAAAAAATGGTCGGCACTTAATTAGGTTCTCATGGAAACGCTTGCGGACATAGCTGGGATGGTTGAATTATATTTTTCACGTTTGAATACAAGAGGGCATATTGCATTTATGAGGATTACACTGAAACCGAATTAAAAGATAGAACTAAAACACAAATTTTACTTTAAAAAACTTATTTAATTGGTATTTATTGTTTTAAAGTGTTGCCACCAGTAGACATTAGTGACATTTTCATTGATCAAAATTTCGTCGAATATTGTTATTTACAGTGTATTGAGAATGTTGTTTGGAAAGAAAATTGAACAAACTATATGACTTCTTATAAAAGTTGAAAATTTCATGATGTTGATTCAAATTTCCAGGTACTAACCACTGTTTTTGATGATAAAACGAGCAATATATCAAGGTTTCATTTACTAATTTTGATCTAAATTTTTTCACGTTCAACAAATCGGGGCCAATTTTTGGTGTATTTTCTAGTAAAAAAATGGGATCCATGCCTGACCCCGCGTTATATGCGGGTTCACGAGTTATCAAGGGAGCGGTGTATCTTGTAATTTAGTCCATTTCTGAAAATAGCATAACTTCGAGCAGATGTCTGAAGATGCAGAAACAGTTCTTATTATCCACTTTTGCAGATCTGTAATATATTCATTTGATTGATTTTTTTTATGTCAGTAACTGCATTTACTTTTACGTTCTTATGTACAATTATCATTGTAGTGATAATCCTGTCAAGATGCACTGTTGATCTAGAAATTACACGATAACTTACATCAGTGTTTGTCCAAATTTTGACTGACTTGTGGATCTCAGAATAATATTAAGTTGATGTTATCCATGGAATAAATGAATTTGGTACACATAATTTATTGCTAATATAGTTGTTAGTTGCATACATTTAATTTAGCCATCCATGACATATACATGTAATAAAATAAGTGCTCTTTATTATTTCCCCTTATTTGTCTTCTGTTGTGCACACATGAATTCAGTACATGCTTCCCCCCTCTGCCCCCCATACACATAGCTGTGTAAACAAGATGAATTCATTGCGATTCATGTCTGCCTTTTAAATAAATACTTTTACAAGATGATGTTGAATATTGATCTTCAAACTTATTTTGAAACTCACAAAAGGTAAGATAATGCATAAATAACTAAAATTTCTAAATCTGTCTTTTTTTGAGAACCATGATATGAACTGGTTGCTGACAAGAACTGGTAGTATGCCAGTTGTGCAACAAAATGCACACCAATCCTTAGATATTTTTGGTTTTTTTTATTGCTTTATCCTTAGCAATTTATAAATACCCATATTTTAAAAAGTTGAATACTTCAGTATTTCACCAGCTGTCATCCTTAATTATGAAAGACTTTAAACAAATCACTTCTATTTATGATTTTGTATGACAGTTATAGTAAAATAAAAGAAGTTGAAAAAAGCAAACTAGACAGTGTGCCTTTATTCTCTGCAGCCCTAAGACGAGTGCAGAAGTTGAATCGGAACCAATCAGCAAGCAGCTTGTCAGAGTTTGATGAGAGTACCCAGGATTCCATCAGTGACCAGGTCAACATAGAGGTCAGTAAATGTGGCATCAAGTTAGTGCAGTATGCAGTTCAGAAAGGCAGAATGAATCAGTTCTGCAAGTTTAGTATGGGTTTGTGCAGATATTTACAAAACACGATGACATTTTATAGCATCTATAATCGAACTTTGTAAACTTACTTTTATGCAAAATTGATGTGCTTTATTAATTGAAATTGAAGTATGGAACATGCTGATGCAAATTGGTGGACTTTTATTGCAGTTGAAATATGAAACACACTGATGCAAATTGGTGTGCTTTTTTAATTGAAATTAAAGTATGTAACATGCTTGTGCAAATTGATGAGCTTTTATTGAAACAAAGAATGGAACATAATTTAATTATCTGTCATTTCAGAATGTAGTTAGAGGAACTAGAAAACAATGCAAACTATTTTTTGCAGTTGGTGGAATTAAGTATTACAGAGTGGCATTCTTCTTATTGAGAAGTCCTTGCCATATAAAGTGAAAATGACGTTAACTATTTAATTGTTTTAGTGACTATGTGTTTTCATAATTAAAATAAATAAATGAAGAAAGAAAGTGGCATTATATTGACATTTCCTTAAGTTTAATGCATTTTGTATTAGCTTTTTATATGAAAGATTGGTTTAGAACTGCAACATATCCAAGAGATTAAACCTGTATCTAACAGTGTGTAAGTTCAGAATGTTTATTCTCATTACAGACAGATGATGAAAACCTAACTCCCAATATCCCAACCGTATTAACATTTCCAGAAAACATTCCTCCAATAAAAATTGAGATCCCTCCAAATGTCAATTCTGAGGTGACCAAACCCATGCCTCCAACATCCCCTCTCCTGTCATCCCTGCTACAGAGCAAGCACAAGTCTGTTGATGACCTGCAGCAGATCAAAGCAGTATGTAATTTTATCATAAACTTTATTTATATCATGTTGAGAGTAACCTAGGTTGGCAAGAGACATGGTTGTCACTTTTCCAATGGCATTGTCATTGTTGTTGGCATAGGTGTTAATGTTAGGTTTTTCTTATGCACCCACTACTTTTAGTGGGGGCATCTTGATGTGGTTCTGTTTGTCAATCCATCCATCCTGAGTAGCTTCTCGGCAAGATTGCACAAAAATTGTTCTGTGTATACAAATTAAATTTGGTTTGTGTATGTGTGTACATTAATAGATGACCTTATGAGATTTTCAGGTTAACACAGTAATTTTTAAATTTTTACAGATTTTTCAAGTTTTTTTTTTTCAATATTTTTTGACAGACTTTTGTTAACAAGATTGCACAAAAATTGTTCTGTGTATACAAATTAAATTTGACTTGTGTATGTGTGTACATATATAGAGGACCTTATGAGATTTTCAGGTTAACACAGTAATTTTTAAATTTTTACAGATTTTTCAAGTTTTTTTATTTCAATATTTTTGACAGACTTTGTTAGCATAATTAAGTAAAAACCACATGAGATACACAAATGAAATTTGATCAGCATATTTGAATTTATATGTAATTACCTGATTAAATTTTCAGGCTATTATAACAGTTTTTCAACAAATGAAATTTTTTTTGCATATTTGCATATGTAGCTGACCTGGTAAAATTTTCATGTAATTATAGAACTATTTCAAATTGTTCTAACTTGTTTATTTTGTTGGGCTTAAGCTTTTGGTCTTTATGTCTGCAGTGCATATATGTTGTACAAACACAAATCTAGTTGCATTAGCTCAGTTTCTCTGACCCTGTTGTATGTACAGTCATGAAATTTTATGTGTGTATTCTTCATGAAGGGCACTGGTCATCACTGGCACAAGTACATCACAGTGACCTCCTTTACATGCTTAAGTGATTACATTACATTGATGCATTTAGCTCAGTAGCATTCTGAAAATGTCACATAATGCTCCAGAAGAGCAAATCCGGCATTGCATTCTGTGATGTTCTTGTGAAACTTAGAAGCAGATATTTACAGCAAGCCTTCATGCAATCCAGAAGATTGGAAAAAAAACCCAGAAAAGAAGTAAAACATTTCTCGCTGACTTCTTTCCATGAATTCTGCAGAATTCAATCTGTTGCATCCACCACTGGTGCATTATGTCAGATCTTTGTAGAGCAACTGAGCTTAATGCAAAAACTGACTGTAATCTTTGGAGTGTGAACAGTAGGTTATTATGACCTCCTTTTGGCTGTGATGAGCAGTACCCATACACGATGAAAACACTCATCAGCTTTCAAGGCTATACATACAACAGTGGAAGAGGAGCCAAAATAAATGCAAAAACTTAACGTTGATGCATATGCTGACAACAATGAAGCTTAGAAGCACGTGTGTTCAGCAAGCTGCTATGCAATGCAGAAGATTTTTTTTTTTAAAGAATTCCAGAGCATGTAACTAACTTTTTTTCCAGCTGAAAAAGTCTTTACTTAAGCACAGGCACCCTGTGAAGTTTCCATAATGTGGCATAAATCTCAGCTTTTGGCCCAGGTTGTTTTTAGTGGCCTGGATCTCAGTTATTTCAGTTAAATATTAAAACTAGTCCACCACTTAATCTCTGTAGAGAGTGGATATATCTGTATATCAAAAGCAGTTTACGTATGTATACTCATGTATAAGTCAGATCCAAGTACAAACTGCATAGACCCAGATCTGCTGTCACATAATGTGATGGCAGATCTGGGTCTATGCAATTTGTTAGGATTAATCAGTGGAACAAACAACATAGACCTGATCTGCTGGTGCATTATGCAATGGTTGATGAGGGTCTGTTTTTTAAAGCAGGACCTGACTTATACAAAAGTATATATGAAATGTATCATCATATTCTTTACAGTATTCAAATACATTTCATGAATATCTGTTGTTCAAAAAAGACCTACCAACCCCATCAAATTTTTAAATTATATTAATGTTATAAGAAATCCTAGTTCTAATTTGGCAGATGAGTCCATAAAAACTAAACACATAAACATTTCAATGAAATATTTACATAATTTTACTTTGACCCTGTATAGAAATAAACTCCTAAAAAAATCAATGATATTTTGTTACGATAAATACATAACAAAATTACAGCAGTAAAATTAACCAGTTATACTCTAATCACTGGTATTTCTTATTATTTGATACTACAGGAGGCCGAAGCAGAGCATGCAGCTGCACTACAGGCCACTCAGCAAGCTGCTGCTGCAGCCTCCACTGCCGCTGCTGTTGCTGCCTCCACCATGACAACAACCTCAGCTAGCATAACAACCCCAGAAACACTAAGTCATGATCCTGAGGCCCACACTCCTCCTGCACCGAAATCACCTCTGCAGACAGATAGTAATGATTCAACAATAGGTATGTGCCTTGAGGAGTAGAACTGTGTATCAGTGTATTGCTATATTCTGTGGAAAGGGGTATATAGTTTTACTAGTGACCTACCATCCTGTTCTTTCATGTCCAAATCCATCCCTCCCAAGCTAAACAAGATGTTCACCCTATCTTTTGGGTTAATTTAGCAACAGGGGTGCTAAAAGTTCATCTGCTTGCCAAGGTGGAAGTCAGACTAGAGTTGTCTTCCCTTGGATAAAGGGATAGGCACAAAATCCCATAAATCATCAGTTACTATTTCCATTTGTGCTTAGAAGCACACACTTTCTTGAGGCCTCTCAAATACCAAATTCACTTGTGCCATTTCATCAGTTGAGTGATTCTTTGAAAGTTTCTCACCTCAGTGGAGTATGCTGCAGCTATTAATATATCTATTTCTTGCTCTATTTTCATCGTAGATGAATATTTTGTGCTTCAAAGGTCTAACGATTAGCATATTGACTGATTTTAGCTGTGTATGCCATTATTCTGCTCTCTCTATTTACAGGTCTTGACAAAATAGGCAGGATTAAGAGCATGTCTGAAGAGATTCGCTTACCTGTATAAATTATATGTGGGGCAATTCAGGCCATACATATGATATGTGTTTATGTTGGACTGGGGATGTATGGGTTACCATCACTGCCAAATTACTAAACTTTGGCAAATGAGACTGCAATGATGGTCATGATCAAGGATGTGGACACCATCAGTCTTGTTGCTGATGCCACGTCCATCAACAGTTTTCTGTTGACTGAATCCTTTTAGATGAAAAGCTGACCAGTTCATAGAAATTTTGGCAATCCTGGCAATTACAGGCTTCTCATACAGCACCAGCCCTACCAACAGACCTTGGCAATACCTAGGCGGCCAGTACCTAGATACTGGTTACCAACTGGCTGCAAACCACACCAGCTCTAGCACAACCTAGACCTATGTCTTTAACCACTGGGACTGGGTACAGTGATCAATTATCCCAGTATCCCAGCTTCAAGACACGGGTATTGCCCGGCAACTGGTCAGTATTGACATGGTACAGCAGCCCACCTAAAACATTCCTATACATTCCATTATCTCATACAGACCCTGGTAAGGGCTATGGTGATCATTCTCTCTATAGCCTGTACCAGACTTAGGCACCAGAAGTCAGCTGGTCCTCAGACCAGCTCCAGCACAATCTAGACTTGCACCATCTACCACCAGGACCAGATATGGTGATCTGTCTTCCCTGTATACCCAGTCCTGGTCCCAAATCACACAGCATCTGGCGCATAATCATGCCTTATACAGCCTGGCTATGCCATGAATGTCCAGCATAACTGGCAACAGAGTTGGTGAACCTATCTCTACACTATCTAGTACTGGACCCATGGAAGCATCACAAACTGGCACTGGACAGTTTCCTTACCGTTCATGACTTTTTCATGACCCAATACCAGCTGTGGCGACTCCCATTCCAGACTTTGGTACCACTCAAGTGAATGCCTGAAGATCACTGTATCCCAGCGTGGACAGACTCCCAGCTTTGTTCACTATCCTTGACACCCAGCTTTGCCAGTTTAGTCCTCGCTACCTTCACAGGAGGTTTCCTTTCCACCTCACTTTTAAGAGTTTGAGGACACAATCTTACAAACACCATCTTCCTTCCCTTATCTGACATGTCTAGGGAAGACCCAACCTTCCATGCATTGACTGAAATAGTCTTTTGTCCTCTGTCTCCTCCAGCTCCATCAGTGGCCTCTTACAAAATTCCCACAACCAGCGATCTCATTAAAAAAAAGGAAAAGAGAAGATTACCCTTTTTTAAAAGAGCTTGTACAGTTTGGTTGAGTTGCTGCAATGCTTAGAATTGCAACTTCAACTGTCCGTAGACCTTTCATTTTGCCATGATGACTACCATCAAACTTTAACCTGGCTTTTTACAAGACACACCTGCCGGTATTTTACACTGAAGTCCCAGCTGTCGACAAAGACATTGAGGACCTGGGAATGTTGAAAACTTCCTCTTTGTGCATGGACAGGAAACTTTTTTCAAGATGCAACAGTCTGTTCACAACATCATAGCTACTGACTCCATGCTCCATGTCCTAGAATCAGTCTCATGTATAGCTTGTATACTCAATAGAGCAGTGAAACACTTACTCTCTAATGCCACTGCTGCATCCATTAAGTTCTAGATCACAGAAAGAACTGCATTCCTCTCTATGTCTGCACTACTAAAAGACTATCACATGACTATTCTTAGACAAAGGAACTTGATGGATAACAGGACAGACCTTGAAATTTCTCCACTGAATACATTTCCCCCATCACATTAACGCTTCAAAATAAATTCCACCCCTGTCAAATGCAATACCACCAGAAGTATGAAGATTTTGTCTTTCCTGTCTATATATCATATAGACAAAGGGAAGAAACTCTAACTAGTTATCTCCCCTTACCACCGACAGATGGCTGCCCATGTACTGGATGTTTACCACATTGTGGTATGATCAATATTGCTCCACATTGCCTCTCATTATCCATCAGAAATCAGCTTGAATTCTACCCATCCATCTAGAAAGTCAGTATAGTATTGATTATTAATGTATTTGTTACATATTGGCAACATTATTTTTGTATTTTGATCAATAATTTTGTATACTTTTTGCAGTTTGTGGACTTTGATTTTAAGATCTTGTGTGCTCCAACATGGTTTCATTGTTGCCCGTTGTTGGTTGTTTTATTTGTGTATGCTGCTTGGACTTTTTCGCTTCTTTATTAACAAGTGCATAATTGTTATAGTGAACACTTACGAGTTATTTCTAATTGTTTTCATCATTCTTGTCATTTCAGTTGCACAATGACAACCAAATGCTCAAAGTGCATGAGGTATAAGGCCAGCAAGTACACATATGACATGTGCCTTGCTTGCACTAAGTGTTCTTCAGATTCATCATGTTTGTGCTTTATCAGAGGGAACATGGTCCATGGTACTGCACAAATGTTTGAAAAGCAAGGAGAGACACAGCGATATTTTAAGTCTTTACCCTATTACATCATCAGTAGCTAGTGTAGTGGGGAATGCCATGATGGCCTCTTCCCTATCTAAGATCTTGCGAGCCATGCCCGCAGTGACAGTTACATCCAGCCAGCTTGATATGGAGGATCAGTGTGCATCTGAGATGCCTGTGCTGCATTCACCCCAGATGCTGCCCAAGTTACAAATGTGGCACTTAGTGCAGGAAACATCACAGTTGCTGGTTTAGGGGGAGTTTTTTTCTTCTATCTATCCATTCATCACATCTCCAATACAGACTTGGCATTGTGGGAGATTGTTCTCTCATTTTATGGCAGCCCAGTGGACATAAGTTCCCCGCAATGTCCGCGTATGGCCTTAGTGTTTGTAAGTCCAGGTTTATAGGCTATAACACCGACCTCAGTGGCATGTTTTATCAGTCATTTGTGATGTATGCCACTGCTCTGGTTGCCGACCAGCCAGTCCAGTGACCCATCTTGCCCTTCTTTTCAAGTAGCGACACTCCATCACATCGGCGAATGTGCCACATGCCAATTGATCCTGCCATTATATGCAGAGTCTTATCGGGATCCATAAAATTGGTTCATCTGTTTTGCCACCCAGTCCATCTAGCAGGCTTCTAAGTTGACTAGTTGCCCATCCAGCATTCTTCCTGGCTGCCCTTCAAGCTGTCCATACAGGCAAGACAAGCAATGTCACTTACCTTGGGCGTCAGTCACATGGCGGGACTGATATTCAAGGTGATGTTTATGCTACTGTGTTGTGCACAGGAATGATGGCATGACCCAGTCCATGCTGCTTGGAATGATTTAAGCATACATGGAACAGATGCCTGACAAGGACAACCCCCACAGTGAATGTGGCAACAAACTTGATCAATTGGCTCACTCCAACCCAACCATGGAATGTACGAAGTTAAGTTTCAAAGAGGCTGTTGAGGAGATTTATAGAATCTTGTTACCATCTGAGTGACAACTGCTGCCCATTTTTGAGCCAGGTCTATACGATTAAAGCTTCAGTAGACATTGAGGATGAGGATGAACACCTCTCTTTCCACCTACTTATGCACTTGGCAAAGATATAAAAAAATTGCAGACCATCTGCTGGACAAAATAAGAGACCCTGTGAATTCAAAGGTTTTCATTTCTGAGAGCCAGTTACCAGCATTATTCTCCTCCTGCTGGTACGCACAAACTTGGGCTTGTACAATTCTGACTTGCCAAGCTTGAATAAGAACAATGTGGCAGTGAATATGTCAATCCTGTTGTTCCATTGGATCACCATGTTCTTCAATCAACTTCCAGACTGGTGCAGAATATGGTGGCCATGTGATCTATGCTTGAACTGGTGTCATAGCGATCTTTCATCGTGCTGAAAAATTGGGCAGTGGTCTTGCATGGTAGTCTACTACCCACATTGCCAAGATGATTAACAGGGCTGCACATCACTCTATGGCCAATGCCCAGATGACTTCCAATTTAGATTTCGTGAAATTAGACACCTCTTGCTGCTCATCTTCATTTAAGCCTTGTCATTCATTGGCTTTATTCTCACTGCACTTTGAAATGCCTTTGCTTTTTGATAGCCATATTGAAAATGTGTGGAAGAAGGCAACACAAGAGCTGCCTCCCCACTTTGCCACCCCACCCACATGCAGACAACCTGCCTGTAGGCACCAGACTTCTTCATTTTCTGCAGGCTTTCATGAACTGCTTTCCACAAAAGAAGTGGGTGATCCAAGTTTGTTTTGGAGGGGTTTCATATTTCGTTTATTGCCCCCCCCCTTCCCTTTTTGTCTTCTCTGCCATGACAGAGGTTCCAGCTGACACAGAAAAGGTGGAACTTTTATGGAAGGGGATCTTCTCTTTACTCACCAAGTAGGTGGTGAAGAGGGTTTGCAAGCTGAACTCTCCAGAGTTCTATTCCAGGCTTTATCTAGTATCCAAAGCCAGTGGGAAGCTGCATAGTTTCAAGTCATTATCCATCCAGCTTTGCGCAGGTTCCTTCAGTTTGGGTTCTATGATCCATATATATCAGTTTGTATGCACTCCCATTTGGTCTCATCATCAACCCATGAGCATTTATGAAGACCATCAGCTGTGTCATCACCCTGTTCAGGTCAACCTCATCAACAGCATATCCAGCATACATGCACAACATCCTTCAAAAACATGTAGCAAGTTCATCTTTGGTGAAGGCCATCTCTCTCAGCTGGATTTTCAAGTGAATTGGAAGAAGTTAGATTTAACCCCCTCTCAGCATTTTGTTCATTTGGGTATGTAATGTTTTATGAGTTTCAACCTCATTCCTCTCCATCCCGTGTGCATTGCAAGGGTTATTGAACTCACAGAGTTGATTTCCAGCAAGGAGTGGATTTCTTTGAGAGAATATGTGCAACTCTTCACATTGCTCAATGTGACAGCAGAATTTATACTTCTTGGTTACAACTTTTTATGCGCCTATTACAGATGGCCCTACTAGCACCCCTTTTCCAGTCAACTTGATCATTAAATTATCATCTCAATCGAGATAAGACAGTTCCTGCATCAGTTGTGAAACAAAAAATGACTTACAGCAGGGATTCTTCTGGTAAAGCCCAAACTGATCACGATCTGCATGGATACCAGCTTGTACAGTTGGGGAGCCCACATGTTGCCTGCTTCACTATGGTAAGCGGCAGCTGTGGGCCAGAAGGGCTATCCCTTCCCATCGACCTTCTGCAAATGATTTTGTTTCTTTGTTTTGTTGGTTTTAATGGCACTTTTAACACATTATTGGTTATATCATGTTGAGGAATTGGAAGCTAAGTGCCTTTCCCAAGGACACAATGAGGCAGCCAGACTGGTCTGGTCCGGTCGAGTATCAAACAAGCGACCCTTGGATTACGAGTCTGATACTCTACCAACTGAACAATAAAGGCTATAGTAAATGTTCTTCATTTCTGGTAGGATCAATGCTGTAGTGGGGTAATTCTCTGAATGCCAGACAACTCAGTGATGGCAACCTACCTCCTGAAAGTGGGGAACCAAATCACCCAACATATGCATCCTGGTCTGGGACTTTCTACGCTGGTGCTCCCAGCTCAAGATCACAGACCAGATCAGACACATTCCCAGCAGGTTCAGTATCCTACTAAAAAAATGTGCTTTTCAATTACTGAATTTATTGTTTTAATGTAAATACTTAACCTTTTGAAATATTGTATTGCCTTTCATGATTTTGGCAATTACTAGTGCAAACAGATTATACACCTGTCCTTGATGGTTTGAAGAGCAGCAGAACTGTCAATTTTATTGTTTGCCTACACTAGTGGGAAGCAAATCACAGCAGTCACTTTTCTGCTGGCAGCAGCAGCATCAGCATCAGTTTGTTAAGATTTGGGTTAGAGTTTTTCAGCAATGCTTTGAACCTGGGCTTGACATGCAGGCCCTGGCCTTTTTGTTTTCAAAACTTGGCTCATTCCTATTGGATAGGGACATTATAATAGGCTCATTCCTATTGGATAGGGCATTATAATAGGTTCATTCCTATTGGATAGGGACATTATAATAAGCTCATTCCTATTGGATAGGGACATTATAATAGACTCATTCCTATTGGATAGGGACATTATAATAGACTCATTCCTGTTGGATAGGGACATTATAATATTAGCGTAAGTAACAAAAATGCATGGGGAATAAAGCCTAAAACTTGACAATAGTATGGAAAAGGTTGCAAAATCCATATTTAAATATGCTGTGGACAGAATAAAAGGGATGGATAGTGTGTGGATAGTCACAAGGGTACATGCAAGTATACATTTATCTGATGGCACATACTGTTTCTGCATGAATGTAAATATTTATGTCAATAAGACATGGAGCAATGTCTTAAAACTGTTTTAAACACAAACCTGAACCAAAATTGGATTCAGCCCATCAATCTGATGTCCAATTCTTCATACCTTTTCAGATCAAAACAGCACACCTGCACCACCTGAGAGTGCATTTCAACCCCTGTTAAGTTTAGCAGGTGAGGAGAGTATTGCGAGTCAAGCAGACATGGGCACAGACACGGCAAAACTAGTAGAGCATGGTAGGCTTTCAATTTAATATCTATAAATAGGGTAGGTTATTAATATTTTTCAATGGTGACTGCTATATATAGTTGACTTCTGTAGCTAATTTAACTGACCAATTAAGCCTGCTTGATATGATTTGTTTTTATAAAAGCTGCTATTTAAATATCACAGAATTGTGTGAATCCAGTATTTTTGAAAGAAAGTTGTTAGAGTGAAATGGGAATATATCACAGCTTTTTGTATGTACTGAATTTTGATCAAAACAATAACTGCAACAGGATCAACAATAGCAGCGGTAGTAACAACAGCAATCATAATAAAAATGACAGAAAGGTAACTATTCCTCACACTTTATAGGACTCTCTACTTTTCCCCCACCCTTTCCCCTGACAGTGAACTAGAGTCTAGCCTAAAATTCTCATATATGTCAAGTGTCTCTGCTATGATTACATATATAAAGTTTTTTGTTTTTTTTAAAAATAAATATTGTAATTGAAATTGTTTTTTTGGCATCTGACCTTTGAACTCCCCCACCCTGCCCCAAGACCCGAGAGGAGGGTACCAGAAACTACCCACTTCTTGTTTATGATTACTTCATGTATATGGAACTAAAGTACCAAGTGTAGTGAATTTCCTTCAAAGGGTTTAGGAGGAAATTGAGTTATAGACAGTTAGGCAGATGACTGGATTGGTGGATGAATGTTCATACATATGGCATAACAGTATGTCAGACACTAAAACATTGAAATAATAAATGACAACTCCAGAGTGATACACTGAATTAATTTTATTTTCTCCCAAGCTTGACTTCTGTCCAGTCTGTGAGCTAGGCAGTGATAACATTTCTTGACTCACATAATTTTTAAAGAAATTTATTTAAAAAAGACTGCAACATTACCATCCATACTCACTTATAAGTCGAGTCCAACTGCAGATTGCACAGACCCAGATCTGCCATTGCATAATGTGCCAGTAGATCTGGGTAAATGCGGTTTGTTAAGAGTAATCAATAGAACAAACAGCATAGACCCTGATCTGCTGGCGCATTATGTGACAACAGATCAGGGTCTGTGTTGTTTGCAGTTGGACTCAACTTATAAGCGAGTATGGATGGTAAGTATCAAAATAAGTACAGCTACAGAATAAAATGTGGTATTTTGTCTCACTCAAATGTTATGGAGCATATGTTGTTACTCATGTCCTTCTGTAGTCCATCATACCTTTTATTAAGTTTTGTGTCATGCAGTGTTCCATGAACACCTTTCTAGTTTTCATCTTTGCCATGATAACACATAATTTAAAAGGAATAATTAGCATGACAGGGACCCGCTGATTCATTTGTGGAAACGCATGAAAAATTAAGCAAACTTAAGTTTTTGTTCATTGAGTTGTTCAACAGAGATCATTTTGTATTACACTGAGGTTTGAAATGATGTTAAATACTATGCCATACTTTCAGAGGAACCTGTTGAGCCAAAGATTAAGGCTGAAGAAGAATCTGAAAGTGAGGGTCCAGAGGTGGAAGTTAAGAAAGAAAGCCCAATCAAGGCACATCTGAAACATGAGGTATGTAACAAATTATGTCAGATTTTAAATTATTACCTGGAAAAGCTCCTGATATTTGGTTCAAGATGATGATGAGGTGGACAAGTGATCATTATTTACACCCACATAAAAAGCAGATTTGTTTTTATATTCAAATTATTAAATGCCTAAGAAAGGTAAACGTATGTGCAAAATGGTATCTGCTAGGGGTGAAACGATTAATCGATATATTGATGTATAGATAATTTTTCCATATCGATACCCATATCAATACAAGAGGTAAAGAATCTATACAAAACGATACTTACCTGATAAAAGTTATTTTAGTCTTAAGCAGCCATGAATAATCATTAATTCGTTTGCCTTTTTATTCTTTAAATTGAGAATACATCTGAGACAGCAATAGCAGGCATATGCACTCATTTCTGTCAGTAAAAAAAATAAAAGCTACTGACAACACCCACTTGCCCTCTACCAATTAACACAAGGTGACTAACTCACTTATTTCAAAATCTGCCCCATCCCACCCCCACCAATTCCATGCTAATTATTTTATCCCGTCAGCATGTTCAGCCACTGATAACATATATCAACGTAAAGAAGACATTCCAGATTTGTTCTCCATATATGAACTAAGTACTTTACTGGTCATTTAATAACCACTTTTACGTTCAGTTAATCTGTTGCTTCGTATCTTGTCTACTTGAATCGAATTTGAATGCTACACTTCCAGTGTGTCACGCAGTGAAATATGTTACATTAAATTCTGATTGGTGGTAATTGTTTGTTCAAGTCCAGGGTAAAACAATAACCACCAATGAGAACTAACTAACTAGCTTGTTCACTGCATGACACACCGGATGTATTGGCATCTAAACTCAATCCAAACAGATATAAAGCAACATAGAAACTTTGCGCAAAAGTGTTTTTTTTAAATGATCTGTAAATTACTTAAATTGTACATGGGGTACAAGTTTGGAATGTCTCTTTTTACGCTGATATATGTAATCAGCGACTGAACGTGCTGAATGGACTAAAAAAGAACAAATTAGCACAGAATCAGCAAGGGGGCAGATTCCAAACTGCACGAGGTATGAGTTATAGCCACCTTTTTAATTTGTATAAGGGGAGTGGGTGTTGTCAATAATTTACTTTTTCACTGACAGAAACGAGTGTCTTTGTCCACGGCAGTTGTTTTGCATCTGCTGGAAGTACAGTGTGAAGGATTTGGTTGTTAGTTATCTCCGCTCCCGCATTCAGACTTGTTCTAGATAAGATTTTCCTTGCACAAAGAAATTGCACTATTTCTTCGGTTTTGAAGATAACACCGTAATGCCTTCCAACTTTAAGTGAAGACATGAAATTGGTAATAAGATGTTTTTAAAGCATTCATGCAGTGCTAAACAAATGGCATAGTGACCAAGAGGAGTACAGCATCTGAGAATGGTATATGAGCAGATGATAAGTCTATGTCTGTAATTCGCATACTGGAAAAATAACCAATATGTTAACACATATTAAATGGCACCACCCTACCACTGACAGACCTTCTAAAGATGAAAAGACTATCAAGTTGATATGTGTATCGATAATATTTTGTATCGTAGGCTCTGTATCATGAATCGTATCGATACTCGGCAGAGGTGTATCGTTTCACCCCTAGTATCAGCACATCACTTTATGAAAGACACTTCCGTTTGGAAGACTTAACATTCACCATTTTCAATTTTTTTGGTAAGATTCTGAACTTCATTTTGCATCTGGCACTATAAAACAAAAAATGTATACCAAATATTAATGTTTATTGTTCACTCTTCCAGAAAATTGCCAACTGATAGCCTTTAATTGGCAAGTTGATAATCTTATAGGTTCAGTCAGAGGATGAAGTGGAAATGCCTGGGACTCCCAGTGCAAGTTTCATCAGTGTTGATGATGAAGTCTCCATCAAGGAGGAACCTTTGTCTCCCTCAAGCAGCATATCCTCCAGGCTTAGTGAAACCGGGGGTATGAGCTCCTCCAGCAGGAAAAATCGCAAAGGTACATAACCTTATAAAACTTGATTGCATTTTTCTTGGAAAAAAGATTGACAGAATAGTAGCCACATGTGTTAAAATTGAATTCCATTCTTTGTTTTGGCCCCAAATCACTGAGTCGATAGATTAGTCCAGCCATACACAAAACAAAAACAGTCTGCAAGGAAAACAGTTTGGAATTGGTTTGATGATGTCAATCCATGGCGATTTGTGATCATTACTATAATTTTTATTATTATTATTATTATAATTATTATTTTTTAGACAGAGTAACCTGGAACAAAATAATTAGAATGGTTACATGCAATGTTGTTTAACCACAGTAATGAGTTATTGATCTTCTAACGGGAATCAGCTCTAATGCCTAATGCCTTATGGATGGCATATACATATCAACTCTAATGCCTTATGGATGGCATATACATATCAACTCTAATGCCTAATGCCTTATGGATGGCATATACATATCAACTCTAAAGCCTAATGCTGTATGGATGATATATACATATCAACTCTAATGCCTTATGGATGGCATATACATATCAACTCTAATGCCTAATGCCTTATGGATGATATATACATATCAACCTCAGTGTCTAATGCCTTATGGATGGCATATACATATAAACTCTAAAGCCTAATGCCTTGTGGATGATATATATATATCAGCTCTAATGTCTAATGCCTTATAGATGGCATATAATTATCAACTCTAATGCTTGATGCCTTAAGGATGGCATATACATATCAACTCGAATGCCTAAAGCCTTATGGATGCTATATACATATCAACCTCAATGCCTAATGCCTTATGGATAGCATATACATATCAACTCTAATGCCTTATGGATGATATATAAATATCAACTCTAATGCCTGATGCCTTAAGGATGGCATATTCATATCAACTCTAATGCCTAATGCCTTAAGGATGGCATATTCATATCAACTCTAATGCCTAATGCCTTATGGATGATATAAACATATCAACCTCAGTGCCTAATGCCTTATGGATAGCGTATACATATAGACTCTAATGCCTTATGGATGATATATATATATCAGCTCTAATGTCTAATGCCTTATAGATGGCATATAATTATCAACTCTAATGCCTGATGCCTTACAGATGGCATATACATATCATAATTGTTATTTGTCATGACATTATTTCAGTAATTTGGTTTTCAACAAACAAGTCAAAAATATAAGTTTATCTGTCAAATACAATACCGAATCACATTAATGTTAGGAATTACTTCTGTTACATCTGGAATCCAGCACTCCCATCGACTTGAAAAAGTCTCCCTGTCTATACTTTGTATAGACAAAGTGAAGTAACTCTTATGGATTACATCCCCTTACCCCACTGGGTGGCACTCTGTATACCAGATATAACCAGTTTTAACTTTCACTGTAACCTGTCAACAGGCCTCTGTGAATCCGTGGATTTATACTTTTTCTGTTAGCCATCCAAAAGTATTTTTTGGTAGTACAGTAAGTCAAACAACCATTCTGTGTAGTGCCAACTACATATTTGTTTATTTCTCTGAATTTTCCAATCATTTTGCTAATTCGTTACTGGTTCATATGAGAACATGTATACAATCGGTAACTCCATATTCACCACTGCATCGTACTGCAGTACATTTTTTTTTAGTCTATTTGAACATATTATCTCATTCTTATAATATATTTAGAATATATTTATTATATTATCAGTATATATTTAATTACTGTTTTGTTTTGTCCTCGTAAATTAGATTGGTAACTGTTTTCACGTTTGACTAGCAGACTATTGTTGATTTAGGACATCTGCTGAGACATGCATTTATAATTTGATATTTGATAGCCATTATCTCACCTTGTATTTACACCTGGCTACTAAATGCAAAAAATGCAGGAGATTTAAGGTGGAGGAAGACAATCACGAGTCCTGCCTTGCCTACATGAAATGCTCATCGTTCAACACCTGCAAGGTGTGCTCTCTGGGGTCAGAAGACGTATGGTCCAATGTTCTTCAAAAACAGCTAAAGGGCAAGGAAAAAAGGGCCCGGTCCAAATCTAATGAACAAGACATTTTAATTTTACATCCTACCTCTGACTCATTATCTAGTTTAGCCCGGGATGTGGGAATGCCTCCCCCTCCATTCGTTAAATTGACTCATACAGAGGAAATATCACAGCTGGACACCAACAGAAATCTCGAATTGAGGATGATCAATATGATTCATAAAGCTTTGTCAACAAGAATGTCGACAAGTGAGTATGACGAAGTTGCGTTGTACAAATCTAGGCAACTGACTGGGTCCAACAAATACATAATAAGCCGATGCATACTTCCACGTTCCTATCCATGTAATGTCAAGAAAATACCTTCATTTCGCCTACAGGGCAATAGTTTATCAGTTTTGTGCCCTACCTTTTGACCTCAACCTCAGCCCTTGGGCTTTTACCCAAACATTGGACTCCTTCATCACCCTCTGCCGGACGATCTCCTCATCTGTGATGTCAGTGTATCTAGACAACGTTCTACATAAGCACTTGGTAAGTTCAGTTTTGCTCCATGACATACACAACCTTCTTTGCCTCATACAAAGTTTATGGTAGATAGTAAATGTAGAGAAGTCCGCTCTAGTCCCTTCCCAACATTTCATTCATCTGGGTATGGAGTTTGTCACCCATATAAAACTAGTTCATCTTCCCCCAAACACATAGACTGTATTGTTCTAGCGTTGGAGAGAGCTTCTTCCAAAATATTTATCACACCAAAGGAGTTTCTTCAACTACTTGGCCTTTTCAATGTGGCACTGAATCTCATGAATCCTTTTGCAGATGGCTCTCCTCTCTCAGGGGCAACCGGTTTCTTGACCGTTAGATCAGCAGATAAGGATCTCAACGGAAATCAGACACTTCCTGATTTAATGGCAGAACAGAGAATGGCTAGCATCGAGAATTCCATTGGAAGCCCTGCAACCACAGGTTACAATCTGATCAGACGCAAGTTTGTCAGGTTGGGTGCCCACTTGCTACCAGACTTCATGATGGTCAGTGGCGAGTGGACTCAACAAGATCTTGGAAATGAAGGCAATCCTAAAGGCTTCCCACACTTGGCAGTGCGGTCTGCATTCAAAAACAGTCCTTTTATTATCAGACAATTCAGTGGTGATGAATTGACTTCGGAAACAAGGTGGAACATATTCACCACAACTGTGCGTGTTAATATGGGACTACCTTTGTTGGTGTTCCCAACATCAAATAAACATTCAGGTATGACATATTCTGGGCAGGCTCAATGCCCTGGCCAATTCTCTATCAAGGAGCGGACAGCTACTGTACACAGAGTGGTCCCTCCATCCATCTATCTTCCATAGAGTTTTGTAACCTCAGGGGTTGACGGAAGCTATCACCGAAGGTCGACCTGTTTGTGACAAGGTGGAACAACAAGCTGTCCTCCTTCATCTACATTTCTGGACCCTGAACACATAGGGCTGTCGTTGCCCTTTCAATCGATGGGAGGAAATCTGGGCCTGTGCCTTCTCTCCAGCAGTTTTGCTTCCGAAGTTCATCCAGAAAATGAGGGGCACAGATTGCAAGATAATCCTGATTGCCCCCCTCCGATGAGACAAGTCATGGGTCACCAATCTGCTAGACTTAGCAACAGACATGTCCAGGAAAATCCTAGCAACCCCAAAGCTTCTCAAACAGCTGTGGTCACCAATCTTTCATCCATGTCCTGAGAAACTTCTACTTCACACATGGCTCTTGTTTGGCATGCCTCATGCAGAAAAAGTTCAAATCTTCAGTTGTGGAGAGGATCTCAACAGCTAGATGGTCCTCCACTCTGAAAGTATATGAGGGGAAATGGCGCATTTTTTTATGCCTGGTGTTGTGTGAATGATGTCACACCACTGTCAGCTTCGATTCCCCAGCTGGCTAACTTCCTTCTTTTTCTCTTTGAAAGCAAGAAGCTAGCACCGATAACAATTAAGGGATATAGTTCCATGATTTCTGATACATTCAGACATCATGGGCAGCTTGACATTGGTCACAATAAAGATCTTTTGGACTTGCTGACTAACTTTGATCAATCCTGACCTCGCTCGCTGATCCTGTTCCTGACGTGGAATCTCTCATGGGTTTTGACATGGCTCAACTCTTTTAAGTTCAAACCTCTGTCCACTGTTCTGCTGAAGCAACTGTAATACAAGATGTGCTTCCTGATAGCCATGGTTTCGACATTGACGGTAAGCGAGCTCCATGCTCTGTCTGCGTATCCGAACTATCTGCAGTTTCATTCTCAAGGTTAAGTCATTTTAATGACGCAGCTGGATTTCATTGCTAAATACAGGCTTCCATCTACTGGCAACTAAAAAATAATTTTACGACCCCTCTCTTCGATCGATCATTTGAGAGAGGCAAGGTTACAGTACCCTGTATGTGCTCTCCAAATCTATCTGAAGCACATTAAGTCTACCTGGTCCGGATGCCAGAGGATTTTCCTCCCACTCAAACCAGGAAAACAAGACATAACCCCACAGGTGTTGTCTTCCTGGCTAAAGGGAGTCATTCAGTCAGAATACTCTGATCTCTCGCAGGAACAGGTACATATGATGAAGACTTTGGCTCGCAAAATAGCTGTTTTAACAAGCCTTGCCTTTCAACGCAATGTCTTAATTAAAGACATAATGGAATCAGTTGGTTGGCATGCCCAGTCGATTTTTTCCACTTTCTATTTGTGTGACATGGCCTCCCTTTGTTGCTGCCCAGACATTCACTCCTGACACAACCGCGTTCTCAAGGTAGGATCAGTCAACTTTTGCTGGATTCGCTCGAGAAAATCTTTATAATTATTTGTCAAGTGCGGGAGCCTACAGGGTATTTCCTTGCACATGTATATACACTTATATTCGGTTGTGTCAACAATCATTAGGAGAGTTTCACCCTTGGAAGTAGTGAGACCTTTTAACCCTACTGGGCACTTTTAGGTAAAGGTTGGATTCTCAGCATTTCGTCCTCATACCTATTTTCCTAACGTTAATGTGATTGGGCAATGTATTAGATGGAGAAAGGAAATTTTATACTAAACTTATGTTTCTCCAAAAATACTTACCCAATCACATTAGTATAAAACCCTCCCACCCCACCCTGCAATGCAAGCATCCTGTTTCAGACAGTGCTCAAGTTAAAACTGGCTATATTCAGTATGCCAAGTGCCACCTAGCAGGGTAAGGGGATGTAATATATAAGAGTCACTTCCCTTTGTCTATGCAAAGTATAGACAGGGAGATTTTTTCAAGTCTATGGGAGGGCTGGATTCCGGAGGTAGCAGAAGTAATTCCTAACGTTAATGTGATCAGGTAAGTATTTTCTGAGAAATATAATTTACTATACAATTTCCTATTTCTCCTTTTTATCACCTTAATAATCTCAGCCAGTTTATTTCAAACAGTTCTCAAATTGTTCAGCTGACATGCACAGACACACAGACAACACTGATTACAATAATTCACCTCTGCTATCATGGGTGGATTAATAATAAGTGCAGAAAGTCACAAATATTATTACAGATTTTAGCACCCTTATGTAAAAACATGTTTTGAAAGCAATGCAAAATTTGAATTGAGGTTGGTTGTTTTTTTACTTGCTCCTGTGCGAGTAATACATTGACATAAAAATTATTATATAGAGGATCATAAATGAGTGTTCATTTCAAATTAAATTTATGAAGTGCATCAAATAATTTGTATCATTTCTGAGCCTTGGCATGCAAAAGATTACAATTTTTGGATGAGTTTCATAAATTTCATTTGAAATGAGCACAGATGTAAGATTCTCTTTATCACATGAAGAGAAGTATTGATTTTATTTGACCAAACCGCAAAATAGTGTAGTGAATGGCTTTGAAATACATTACGCCATTTCTTTGCATAATGTTATGATGTCATTTGTGACATCATGAGGTGTTATGACACATCTTATATATCTGAAAATTGTCATATGTGTATATTAATATAAATAACACAGTAGTCAGGTTGTAAAATCATGTTTTTATCTGTCAATCAGCCAGCAAATCCAAGGGAGGAAGACGAAGCAATCAGAAACTGACACGAAAATCAGTAACTGTAAGTACAAGATAGATTTCACAAGTAAGAAAGCACATGGTTGAATGGTTAAAGGTAAAAAATAAGCTTTGCCTGCAGCCCAATTCCATTGAAAACTTTTTAAGACAACATTTCTGAATTGAATTTATTGAATTTTAAAAAAATTAATGTAAGAAGTGACAAATCTATTTCATCCCCTGTTCAGGGCCACAAGTCTCTCTCATGCATAGTGTGGGGATACATGTATGTTAATAAAACCATGAGAGGAATCTTTAAGGTTATGCATAAGAAGAATCAGGAATGCTGAGGATAGAGTGGATGGTCTAATTTAAACGCATATTTTTCTTTCTGTATAAAGTTTCAAATGTGGTTTGACCTGTACATTATTATGTCTTTGTTTTCTCTAAATGCTTTGATTTGTTTTAAAGAAAGATTTAGATGGAAATTGAATATGCATTAGAGTTATGGTGTTATACATGTCAGACATCTCCAGTGCACATTCTATTAGACATGGTTTTACTTGACAAGAAATAGCAGTGCCAAATCTTCAAATTTAGAAAAGTTGTCAGAGATTCCAGAGGCTCATGAAACCAGTCTTCATATTCTTAAGTTCTTTAGCACAAAACTCTGGGTGTGTTTTGTCAACAAAGAATCTTGAGTTGCTGTAACTTTTATAATAATAATAATAATAATAATAATATTGGTTAGAATTTATTTCTTTTCTGTGTAAAATTTTTCATTTTATAAAAGAGCATCAGCATTCTTAGAATAGCTTTCATCCCGTGGTTTCATTATATACACATTTACAGACATTAAGCTAAAACTTCTTGAACAAGAATAATGAATTTGTTTACTTGGCATGTTTAAAAGCACAATAAAATGTTCACAAAAAGCAAATTAGCCTTTCTAAATTGGTATAAAGTAAATGTTTTAAATATATAAACTGAATATACTTCTCTTAACGAGATGAAAATATTTTGTTGTTGTTGTCCTAAATATGGTGGAGGCTGTTGAGTAGAGCTAAATATGTAGATGAAATGGAGAGAAGTAAACTTTAGAAATTGACTGGATAGGAGATGTTTTTGCTTAAGGGAGGTGACCATTATGGGAGATTGCATTGTAAATGTGCCATATATAATAGATTCATGTCTGCATGTAACTTGAATCAGTCTTAGCCTTGCATCGGTCTTAGCCACTCAAGGACATGTAGGTCACAGTGACCTTCTTTCTATTACTCAATTACTTTTATGTCTTCAGGTCAAGGTGAGCCAATCATAAAATTACATAGTATTTTCTGGCCAATTTAGAGATAATATCTAAATGTAACTGAAGTCAGTATCTTTCCCACCCCCTTCTCCAGCACCCTGACACCATGAACAATGGTAGTGAGTGATGTTTTCTCACCTGTTGAACATCGCTATATTACATTTTATTTTAGGCTAGATAAATCTACATTACCATAGAAGCAGATAAGTTCCTGCACAATATATAATGTCAACATATGACATCATTTGCCTAACATTTTTGATGCGGGGAGCTGCAGTGGCTCAGTTGTTAGCATGCCTGATTCGTGACCAGAAGGGTGCAGGTTGGAATCCTAACATCAGACCAGCCTGGGTCGGCTGTTATGGTGTGTCCTTGGGCAAAGCACTTTACTCTAATTACCTCGGCAATAAAGAACCTACTTGTGTTGCTGTGTTGTACGACACCAAACCAAATCATGTTTGATGCACATTGCACCTTTTAAGTGTAAAAATCTTGCACTGAAAAATAATGTATGTCATGAAAGACAAAAATAGCCTTTTTCATGTTTGTGGATAGGATATGGAAATGTAATCTTTATAATATTATCCCCTTGTGCTAGATTTCCATTTCATTCCCACATACATGGGTAAGAGTCTGTTTGCCTATAAGTTAGAATCTGCTTCACTACTTTCCTTCATATTAGGGTTTGCTTAGAGGAAAAGCTCAATGAATTTTATCATGTTTTATTATACACTAGGAAGAAGATAGGAAAGATGAATTAAGCTCCCGAGCCAGTGATGCAGAAACAACTGATGATGACAGAGATGAGTTGTCCATGTCTGCAAACCTGGGACAGGGGGCCTTCTCGGAGTCAATCCCAAACAGTCCATTATCTCACTGGTAAGGCATCATGTCCACCAACCTGGGACAGGGGGTGCATCCCAAATAGTCCACTGACTGTAGAACTAGTAAGATGGGTGCCTTGTGACAGGGAGTCTTCTCTGAGTCCATTCCCATAGTCCACTATCTTACTGTTAGGACGGGTACCATGGGACAGGCCCTTTTTTTGAGCCCATACCAAACATTCCATGTGGGGCCTACTTCGAGTCCTTCTTCAACAGTCTGCAATCTCACTAGTAAAATAGGTTCCATGGGAAAGAGGCTTTCTCTGTCTATTCCCAGCAGTCCACAATCTCACTAATAACTGGGGCCAGGTGGGCTTCTAAGTCCTTCCCCAGTAGTCCAACAAAAACAATCCCAACAATCCTGCTGGTGGGATGGGTACCCTGGGATGGGGATGGGCGGGGGTGGTCCATCTCCAACAGTCCACCATCTCGCTGTAAAGATGGGTATCCAAAAATGGGGGTGGGGAGGCTTCTCAGGATAGATTCCCAACAATCTGCTATCACACCAGTAAGATGGCTGCCCTGGGACAGGGCTTCTCTAAGTCCACAGCTTTTTCAGAAATCACTTGACAGAATGCATTTCATTGAGGATATACACCCTTTTGTTTTTAATTTCCTCTCTTTTAATGAGACATTTTTAATACTAATGTTTTGAAAAGTTTTCGCTCAAAAGAATGTTTAATTTGAATATGCAGGGAAACCCCACTATAACATGGTCATATACCTCTGAGTGCAATTGTGTTATGTAAAGCAGTGTGCAGTATAAAGGCAAGCGAGTTAACTGGAGAAACTGTTGCATGTGCATCCTCTTGACTATACAAGACAGGAGATTGGACCTGCGGGGTGTGTGTGTGTTCGTTGGGGGGAGGACACAAATTATGGGCTTCAGAGACATAGTTGTCAACTTAAATTTGTTTGGATTGATGCATATTAAGCAAAAATAATAATAAAACACTGATTACATATCTAATATTTAATTTTCTGCAGGGAATCATGCATTTGTACATACATGTATAAGAAAATTGGCAAATGAATAGCATGAAGAGCTCAAGTACATGTGTACTAGCCAGCTGATTCCATTTCATCCACAAGTCAATCCATAATAATTCCATTGAAAATGTGCACAAAGAAGCTCACTTTTTAATCATCGCAGCATGCCAGATATACTCATTTATAAGTCGAGTCCAACTTTGAACAACATAGACCTTGATCTGCTGTTGCATAATGCACTGGCACATAGGATCTATGTTGTTTGTTCTACTGATTACTCCTTACAAACTGCATAGACACAGATCTGCTGGTGCATTATGCGATGGCAGATCTGGGTCTGTGCAGTTTGCAGTTGGACTTAACTTATAAGCAAGTATATATGGTAGATTATGATATATCTGAATTCAGTGCAAAACATTAATCTAAGAATAACATAGGAAAGATATAGCACAATTATAATGTTCAATATCATGTGTATATGTGTCAAGATCACTGTGATGTCTGACCTTTAGAATTTTCTCTGCTAGATTCCATTCAAATCTGGATACTTCAACCTTTTCCAATAAACTCAAACAAACTCAATTCAGGTGATAAACTTATTTTAAGACTGGCATTGTTTGTTGCATGGGTGTGTATTATGGATAATTGAGCAAGTATTGGTGGGCATTTGTTTGCTCCGGATTGAACAACAGTTGTACACAATGCATTGAATGCAAACACAAAGAAGAATGAATAGCTTTATTGTTGATGGTTCAGTCCAAATTAGATCAAAAATGTTCAGCTTTGTTTAAGATCTTATGTCTTTAAAAATATCAAGATAAGAACAAAGGGCAGTGACTGACTATTGCCATATTTGAAATGAAGATTCATTCATAGAAACTTTTAACATCTTTTAAAGAAAGAAAAATGCTTAGACAAGTTTTTCTTGAAGAATACAACACACCTTGCCAGATAATCATTTTAAACTCATTTACTTTTGGCAGAAAAACTTAATAGTAATTCAAAAATCAGTCATGAGAAATTGGTGACATTGTAAAAATTCAAGAGCCCTGACCATGTTATATCAGAATTTGTGTTGTAACAATGCACATTATAGGGGGTTTCCCTATATTTCATAAGATGTTGTCTTTGCAGAAACTTTTATTCTTTTGGGATGTCTTGTTTCTCCAAGCTCAGACACCATCTTATACTCTTATTGAAGGTATCAAGAACATGTACTATAAGCTGTAAGAACTTGTTTTCCACACACTTTTATTTATATTATTATATTTATGTACATATGGGCATACATGTGTAATGTCCTTGAACTCCTTCTACAGTGTTAAAGCTAGATGCATGAAATTTGGGTCAATGATAGTCCTTTGAGTGCCAACACTTTTGAAATTTTTTTCTCATTCCATGGGGTAGGGATAATTTTTCATAGATTTCAAATAGCTCTTGAATTGTTTTGTACCAGATGTGTGAAAGTGGCATGTGCAATCAATAACCCAAGTGTCATCACATTTCAGACTGGGAACCTTGGATCAAGCTTCAGGATCTTTTCCAATCCCCAAGGAAACTTAGACCCCAGGTTATAACTTAGAAAGTACTGAGATCCCCAACCTATAATCATATATATTCTTGCTAGGCATAAAATGGCACATTTATTCATGTAACTAACAGTGATGCTGTTGTACGTCCCTGACATGCCACAGGACACTTAGCCCTTGTTTTGTAATATAGATAATGCTGCTGAGCATGAAGAGACAAATTCATAAATGCAGCTGATATTGATCCAGAGGGCCATCCCTACCCCCAGGGACTTAGTCCCTAGATCATAACTTGGAAACTATCTTTTTGCCACCCTATAACCAAATATACACTTACTGATCATGAAAAGATAAATTTATATGGTACCTATCCTCAAGGACCTATCCAAGAGGCTCAAGTTTCAGGGTTGAGGTCAAAAATGGGGAAGTGGGGGATTTCATGTTTTACAAAAACAGAATTCTAGTTTTTAAAAGTGGTGTTAGATAACATTTTTAAAAATCCTTTCTTTTCCACATACACAGTAGTGACACAGAGGATGACAAGAGTTACAAAGCCTGGAAGAAGTCCATTATGCTGGTGTGGAGAGCAGCAGCCAATCACAAGTAAGGATTTGTATGTCCCACCATGGATTTGGTTGTGGCCTATAGTGTTACCCTTGTCCTTCCATCATCCCTAAGTTTTGCATTGAGGTAATTTTTTCAGGCACTGAGGTTGAGCATTCATACTCATGAACACATTTCTTGTTTAAAGTTTGTAGCTCACCTGTATAAAGTAAACAATAATTGTTGTTGTACCCCCATGTCTGTGTTGATGTCCACACAGATAAAAGGATAAACATATGAACAGCTTCACTGCATCTCAACCATTCTTTCTTCCTAGGTCATAGGCAACAGTTTGGAGTGGGTTTCCTAGCACCCTTTTCCTGAGGAGGGTCTGATGGGGCTAACTTGGTACATACATGGACATTAGTTGTACATTCTTGGTTACGTTTTTGTTTAGCTCAGGGTTTTTTTGTATACTTTATAAATACTGTGATACCTGGAATCTTAAACCCTCGTGAGGGCATGCATCTTGAGAAGTACTAAACATCACAAAAGTAGGTCACTGCAACCCACTTTTCATGCTTCATTGACTTTGGTTACATTTTGTGTTTTAAGTTAATTCTCAAGCTCTGTTCATGGTGGAATCATCAAGCTAGATGACTGTATGCATCTCTGTTAGTACCACATCCTTACAACAAAAATAGGTCACTGTGACCTACATTTCACATTTTACTGGATTAGGTTGAGTTTTTGTATTTAGCTCATGACTGAATAGTTTTTTTTGCATCCTGTATATATGCTATTATATACCTAGGTTCATGAATCTTGGTGATGGGATGCATCTTCATGAGCACAACACCCTCATAAAATTAGGTCACTGTGATGCATATTTCATATTTCACTGACTGTGATTAAATTTTGTGTTTAAAGTTTATCACTCAATCTCTGTTCATGCTAAAACCATCAAACTAGATGATTGTATACATCTCTATTAGTACCACACCCTTACACTAGAAGAATGTCACTGTGGCCTACATTTTTTATTTTACTGGCTTATGTTAAGTGTTTGCATTTAGCTCATGGCCAAATAGGTTTTGTGCACCCTTTAAACATACTGTTTTACCTGTAATGATGAAACTTGGTGAGGGTATGCATCTTGATGAGTACTACATCTTAATCACCAGAATAGGTCACTGTGACCTGTATTTCATGTTTCATGAACTTGGGTTCAGTCTCAAGCATCATTCATGCCAAAATCATCAAACTATGATTGTATGCATCTCTGTTAGTACCACTCCCCTATGAAATAAGAAAATCAGTGTGACCAACATTTCACATTTTACTGGCTTATGCCAGTTTTTGTATTTAGCCCATGACCACATAGGTCTTTTTTTTTTTACCTCTTATATAATACTGTTATACCTGGAGTCATATGATTTGCTGAGAGTATGCATCTTGATGAGTTCTACACTACTGTCTCATAAGTAGGTTATTGTGAACCATATTTCATGCTAAAGTGATTGGTTCAATTTGAACTGTACATGCTTTAATCATTAAACTAAATGATTGTATGCTGCTCTTTTAGTGCCACACCCATTTGAAAAGGTTACTGTGATCTACATTTAACATTTTACTGGTGTAGGTTAAGTTTGTGCATTTAGCTCATGACCACATAGGTTTTTTGCATGCTGTGCACATACTATCCTATCTAGAATCAAAACTTGGTGAGGGACATGTATCTTGATGAGCAATACACCCACATTTTAGTAGTAGGTCATTATGGCTCATATTTTATGCTTCAATGACTTGTGGTACAGTTTGTGTTTGATGTTCATTTCATGGGCGTTGCCAATGTTAGAATTATGATATTGATGATGATATGCCTCTGTTGTTACTAATACCCTTACAATAAAAAAAGCTCATAAGGACCAATATTTCATCTTCTACAGGCTTTGGTTAAATTTATGGGTTTAGCTTATGACCCCATGAGTTTTTGGCATGCTATATGCATACTATTCTACCTAGAATCATGAAACTTGGTGAGGGGATGCATCGTGATAAGTTCTACATTCTATTTTGCAAATTAATGTCACGTGGACCTATGGCTCATGCTTCAGTGACTTTGTTAAAGTTTTGTTCAAAGTTTATTTATTGGGTGCTGTTTATGTTCCAATCATGAAACTTGATAATTGGATTCATCACCATTAGTACTACATTCTTATAACCAAAGAAAGTCACTGTGACCTACATTCTATGCTTTACTAACATGAGTTAAGTATTTTATGTTTATGACCACATAGATTCTTCCATGCTATATACATCGTAGCTTACTCAGAAGGCCCTTTCTGACCAGTACAGTTGGAAGTAGGAATAAATATATTTATTCTGTGGTAAACTTTCCATATTAATGACTGTATATTGTGATAGGTTACCCTCAACAGGTTAACTGTGTATTGTACATGTGAATGAGTATAAAAAATAGAGGATTGGACTGCATGTTGCATTCTTTTCATGAGAGGCCTGAGCTGTAGTAGCTAATCAAGGTAATGATTGATGCATTAACTATGCTTGTACTCCTGGCTGACACTCCAGAGTTACTCAGAGCCTGTGATTTTCACCAGTATAATCTGGTTTATTTGGTGGACAATAGCTTCTGAAGCAGATTTTTAAATCAATGATTTTTTAAAAATACTGCAAAAACTGTAATCTCTGGTTTTTATTAACTCATTATAGTACCTCTACTTTGATATCAGAGAAAAGAATGTTCTTTTTTATTGTTGTATGTCTTTTATGCCCTGTCACTGTATGTGTGTATGTATGTATGTATGTATGTATGTATGTATGTATGTATGTATGCGATTTAATGGTATATTGGCACAATACTGGCTATGTTGTGGCATTTAAATTTATAGTTTTAATTTTAAAAAGATTAAAAGTTAAAATGTAAAGATAAAATTTTAAAAAAAAATTTTACTTAGAAAAGGGTCCAGCATTTACTTTTGAAGATCACTTAAGTCTGAATTTATTTTTTGCCTGATAATATTTACGATAGCTACTGGAGACTACTAGCTTCATGGAGGTGAGCTATATAATTGTTGATTACATTGGTTTTTCTACCACTTGCTGTTTCTGCAGTTAGTATGTTACATAACTGTATAAAAGGAACTTTAATGCAGTCTTATGTATGTGCTCTAGTGATGTTAAACTTTATTTGATGGATTGCAAAGCAATGCAGGCTTATAGGTTGGTGATATCTGTTCAGCCATCCATCGGGCATCAAAACTGGGGTTAGGGTTTGTGTTGAGGTCATTTTCTCAGACACTGTTACTCATAGAACTACATGGCTTGGTATGTAGATGTGTTATGAGGAGTACTACAGCTGTTACTGAAAACTAGGTCACTGTACTCTATTTCTTAGTTCATTGATTTGTGTTTACCTTGAATTGAGCTCAGTTTCTCTAAGTTTAGATTTACATTTAGGTCACTTTCACAGACACTGTTGCTTGTAGAGTCACAAAAACTGGTATTTAGGTGTGCCATGTAGAATAATACACATGGCAGTGAAAGTCAAGTCACTATGACCTATATTTCACAGTCCAGTGATTTGTTGTAACTTTTGTATTGAGCTCATTTTCTCTGGCACTGTTTCCTGTGGAGTAAAATATCTTGGTATATAATTGCATCATGTGGTGTACTATAGCTGTTAGTGAAAACTAGGTCACGATGACCAGTATTTCATGGTTCAGTGATTTGTGCTTACCCTTGCGTTGACCTCAGTTCCTCTAGATTAGGGTTTGCAATAGGTCATTTTCTTGGACACTACTGCTTGTAGAGTCACATACCTGTATGCTGGTATTTAGATGCGTAAATCTGTGGTTTAAAGGAGCAAGCAATGAACCATGATCAGTGGCCGAGGATTAAAAATGAATTTACAGTATTCTTGGTATAGAATTCGACCATAATGCCAATTGGTGTTTTTCTTGTTAAGTTAAATTTATGCAGCAGAGATGATAAGTATAATGTGAGTGAATAATGGAAATTATGTGATATTCAACATGTTCAAGACTGATGACAGCAAAAATAGTAAAATTGAATGGCTATGAAAAGTTTCTGAGATATCTTGTCAGCAGCAAAATTTGAAAAAGTGAGGAAAGATAAGCATGGCACCACATATTATTATCATCGTCAAACTTTAAATTAAAATTTACCAGGAAATTTATGATAACTAGTTGTAATTAGGCTAAGAGGTTATGGTTATATACAGAAACTTTTTGCAAGGAAGTATTTGATATTTTTTTCCTTTTTGTGCATGTATATCAGCCCTTTTCTGTCCATCTGTTTGTCCATTCACATTTCTTGTAACCACCAAAAGCTCTGCATCCCTTACACATAATTTGATGCCATTTGGTAGGTAAATTTCCTATTAAACATAGATGTGCCTTGTAAAGGTTTATCTTGTCAGGTCTGATTTTGATGAAGTTATTGCCCTTTTTCCATCAATTTTAAATCTGTACTATAGTAGGTCCTTGTAACCAGCATAGCTCAGAAACCATTCAATATATTCAGATGCAATTTGGTTTGTACATCATCTCAAAGACCTGGATGTACCTTTTGTGTGTTTTTTCATGACAAGTTCATCATCTCCATTTGGGACAGGATGTAGAAAAAGCCTAGTGCACCCTCCTGCATGTTGTCAGAGGTGACTAATGGAGGCACCTTGTTTGCTATGAAATGCATATATGATGATGCTCCACCTGAGAATGTTTTTGTTTCAGGATTTAACCCTTTTTGTCTTTATCTCTGTTTTGGATTTTAGCAACTTTTTACCTGGACCTCTTTTACTGAGTAACTTTTTGCACAGAACTGTATAGCCAGGTTTGTGCTGATGTGCCATTAAATCTCATACATACATACATACATACATACATACATACATACATACATACATACATACATACACACACACACATGCACACACACACACACACACACACACACACACACACACACACACACACACACACACGGGTTAGAGTTATGACCCTTCACAATTAACTTCATATATTCATATGGAATGTTGTTTCTTACCAGCATTGCTCAAGGACCATTCAACATATTCTGATGCAGTTTGTTTTGAAGTTCAACATTATCTCATAGACTTGCATGTGCTTTTAATGGGTTTAGTCCCATCTACATGTCAAGCAAATTCTTGTCTTCACATTCATACTTGGAATGTTGCTTACAACCAGATATGGCTGTCATTACTAATAGAAAAATCTTTAAATGACTTTTCAAAAACCACTCAACAAAATTTGATAGAAAGGATCCTGGCCTGAAGACCTTTCAAGTTCATACAGATGCCAGTCCACTATCAAATATGGCTGTTGTCACTAAGAATAAAAAACCCTTTAAACAATTTCTTCTCAAAAACCACTGGACAGAATTTAACCAAATGTGACAGAAAGCATCCTGGCATAAAATCCTTTTAGTTTGTCCAAAAGATGCTGATCCATTATTCCATATAACCATGTTTGTTACCACCAGAGAAAATCGGGGAGTATATGAAGGAATGAATTGTATATAACAGATTTTCACCCCATATTTTAAGGATTTTATATTTTTTACCTTATATTTTATTGTATATACCTTTGACAGAATTTTAAAATCTTTACCTATCTTTTACTTTGTAGTACTTCATGTTTAAATTTATTTGGACTAGGTTTTTTTTCTGAAATTGTTTTCGGTGGCAGTTCTTTTTTTTAGCCAGTATTGTTCTGAAGTGTCATTAAATCATATACATGCATACAGACATATGCTAAAGTAAGAAAAAACCTTTAAGTGACTTGACAAAAACCAGTCAACAGAAGTTGACCAAATTTCACAGAAATCATCCTGGCATAAGGCCTTTCAGGTTTGCACATCCAATATAGATGCCATTACTAAAACATTTAAAAACTATTAAATGTCAAAAAGCATTGTACTAACCCAAGTTTCTTGGCAAACTGCTCTTGCATTTAACTGTTAGGTATAGGTCAGTCAGGTTAACGATCTCAGGGCCAATTTGGCCTCTTGTTTCTTCAGTAAAAAAAATATATATAAAATTGCCTTTTTTCCCTGTAAAAATATTAAAAGTTTAACTTTTTTTCATAGAAATGTGGGGTCAAATGTTTCCTTAATTAAAGTAAAGAAATCAATCAAAATTTTCTCCCATTCTTTTCTCTATTTTAGGTATGCCAATGTGTTTCTTCACCCAGTGACTGATGACATAGCCCCAGGATATGGCAGTATAGTACACAGGTATGTAATATACACCATAAGTTGACAACTATCTCCAAAATGTATGAGTGCAGTTGGCACAAAATAATGAGATAATCTGACAATTGTTTGGCAGAGCTTGTTACAACTTTAGATACTGTGCTCTAAGACATTTTTTTGTTTTCTACATCTTTTGACCAAGTACTGTCATATTTACCATAAAGGATGCAACAATACATATGAGTGATACAGTACTCAGGTTTGCATCTAGGATGTGCAATCATGAAAATCCCCCCCAAAATTTAAGATTTCCCACAAAATTTCAAATCCTATGCGGGCAAAATTGCACAAAAAAATAAGAATTGTGCACATTATATTGGGAAGAATGTGCTATTTTTAATATATGTTTTTTTTAAATGTAAAAATCCTGTTTGTCACTCTCACCAGATATGCTGTCCTTGTGTAGTTATGAAATATGTCATGTATTTCCTGTTTGTCACATGCTCAATTCTGATTGGTTACTAAGAAAGGTCAGGAGATCACATGTTTGATGCAGTTGGAACATCTTTGGCCTTTTCTGTCAAGTTGAGTAAGACTCATTTCATGAACAGACAAAAATGGCTGAACAATGTCCGATTGATGTTTGATGTTGAGGCTAGCATGTCGGGACAATGCGTTAAATAGCAAAACCAGTTAAAACTAGGACAGTTTTTCATTATTTTATCAGTAATACTTCTAATAACAGTCAGAGTGCAGATTTTTCTGTCAATAGGCACAGCAACAGTGAACAAGCAAATCCTCTAATCACATATCAAACATCCATGAAGTTGGGGTACTAATATTAGTACTAGTATCAGATGATGCTAAAGACAGCGGTGCTGAAACTGATGTGGCATTCCATCATCAAGAAAGATATAAAATCTTTCAATTCAGACTGGAAAAAAAATCAACCGTGACTGGAAATGAATGAAATAAATAAAATGCTTTGCAGTTGGTGTGTAAAAACTGGCAAAGAAAATTCTTTCACACTAGGAATTGTTAATTAATTTGAGGAAATCAAATCATGATAGACATGTTGAATTCAACTCAAATGGGCAATTCAGGGTTTGAAACGAAGTGAAAATCTTAAAACTACATGCATGACAGTTATCAAGTGACACAAAATATGTGATACTGTTTTTTAAGATATAAGAATGGACAGAGGAGTGACCTGATATGCAGCCCATGGTTTGATTCTTTAATGGTAAGTGTGTAGAGAAAATACTGTTATTAGAAAACACAAGATTTTGATTTCAGTTTTAAGTGTTATACTGCAATATACAGAACACATGATATGTATTTAGTGTTGTACCATAATATACACAACACATGATATGCATTTAATGTTATACTGTAATATACACAACACATGATATGCATTTAGGGTTATACTGTAATATACACAACACATGATATTCATTAAGTGTTATACTGTAATATACATAACACATGATATGCATTAAGTGTTATACTGTAATATACATAACACATGATATGCATTAAGTGTTATACTGAAATATACAGAACACATGATATGCATTAAGTGTTATACTGTAATATACACAACACATGATATGCATTTAGGGTTATACTGTAATATACACAAATGATATGCATTTAGGGTTATACTGTAATATATACATTACATGATATGCATTAAGTGTTATACTATAATATACAGAATATATGATATGTATTTAGTGTTATACTGAAATATTCAGAACACATTATATGCATTTAATGCACTTATTATACTTACTATATTGCTTTGTTTGAATCTCTTAATTTTTTTTTTTTTAAATCATACTGGTAGGCCGCTATTATAACTACATTGGCCCCCCCTTTTTTCAGATTCAGCGGGGGCAAGTGCCCACATTTACCAAATCCTAGATGCAACCCTGAGTGCTGATAAGGAGGGCTATCATTGGTAGCAACTGAACATTGTGTTTAGTTATTTTGGTTGTATAAACCATTTACATACCAGCAGTAACAGTACGTTATCACTTCATCTTTCAGACCCATAGACCTCGGCACAATAAAGAAGAACATAGAGAGTGGAGTCATTCGCACAACCCAAGAGTTACAGCGAGACATGATGTTGATGTTCACAAATGCTGTCATGTATAACAGCTCAAATCATGATGTGTTTAAGATGGCAGTGGAAATGTATGATGATGTTATGGAAAACATTGAGGTCAGTTTTTAAAACAATTTTTATGGAAAGAAACATTAAGACTCAAAAACTTGAATCATTTCCTAAAGCTCTGAAAACATGTTTTATACAGGGTCCCTCACTATAAAACCCCTCAGTATATGGCTGTCCCTCTTATAATGTAGTTGTGGTCATGGATCCATTAAAATGGGAACATTTTGTTTTATAATGGCTACTTAATGTATTTCACTTTATGTACTTCACTCTTGAGAACAGATCATAATGTTTTGTATTTCAATGCACTATTAAGACACAGCATTGGTTACATATCCCTGAGTATAAGACTCCCTCATTTATGACATGGGTCACTTTTATTGTTCCCATGAACAGTGGTGTAAAGAACAAGTACTATATTCCACTAGTTGCATATCTTATCTCCATTCCATTTCCCTTTGTTAACGCTAGAACATGTTGATTTTTCATCACTTGACAAGTTGCCATGGTCTATCTATCTACTGTTATTAGTCATTGTCATTTTTAAGTTCTACAAGTCACAGTCCTGTTGTCCATTGTCTATTGATCTGTCTATTAGCACAAGTTTGTTACCAATACTCCTTCTAAACTACTTGGAGGATTGCTATGATATTTTTATAGATACATTTATCCTAAGGGCGAATTGGTCCTAAATGAAAATGTTGCCGATCTGATATCCGATATGGCCACTATTACAGCCATCTTGAGAATCATTATTGCTACTGCTTTGGAATGGATGGTCATATTGACATGAGGTTTTCACCAAAAGACTTGTTATGATGTCTGTTGGTCCCAAATTAAAATTATTTTGATTTTACATCCAATATAGCCCTTTCAATGGCTATTCTGAAAATCCTGTTATCTCTAAAGAATATCAGAGATGGTTTCAACACTCAGTAGTTAAAAAGAAGAGACAGTTTTATCTTGGATTCATGTAAATTCTTTTCAGCGAATAGAGTTAGTCCCTTTAGGGGACTCATGTTTTAAATTTATATGGACTACTGACCAGGCTCAAGCTTGGCTATGTATTAATCATCAAATTACTGAGGTACTAAGCTTGTCTATGAATAAAGCTGCTTGATTAACTGATGGTGTGACACCTAGACAATTTTAACTACGAATTTTGACTACCAAAAAAATCAGTTTGTTGTAGCTTCACCATTTTTCATCAAATTTAGTTAAATGTTTGCTATAAACCAAAAATTACTTTCTAAGAAGTTAGCAAAATTGTCAAAAGAAAATATTTGATCATATTCAAAATCTGTGCTAATGAGTAGGCGTGGTTATCTGTGCTTTGGTAATTTGTCATTTTGTTTGCTCATTCTTTCATGTATCTTAAATTTAGTCATGTTCCCAACCCCCCCAACCCCCCATAAAAAAAATTGGCAGAAAAAGAAAGACAGAATTAGTATGCATCATTTTCCTGTAGGAAACATGCTTTGTCTTATGAGATGATTTGATAGGCTTATTCATTCACTGAAGCCTAAGGATTGATTGGATGGTTTTCATCTAATGGACTATGGACCCATATGTCAGATTTGTACCTTTTTATTTTTTAAACTTAAGAGACCATTATGTGGATTACTTGGGTTACATTATGATAATCTTGGAAAAAATAAAGCATAAACTCATCTTTCAAACACTTGACATCTTTCACTTTATTGCAAGATTCCTCTGTAATAATGTCAGTGGCAAAACAGATACTGACATCATTACGGAAATCATGGTATAGTGTCATAGCAGTATCTTCAAATTGTAATATGATTTTGAGTGTAAACAATAATTATATTTAACATCTGAATAAGTACAAATATTACA
The DNA here is from genome assembly GCA_029931535.1 of Margaritifera margaritifera. NCBI lineage: Eukaryota > Metazoa > Mollusca > Bivalvia > Unionida > Margaritiferidae > Margaritifera > Margaritifera margaritifera. Next base: position 1,469,452 of record JAQPZY010001226.1, on the reverse strand, counting down.
AGTAAGTCCTCAAAAAAAGTAAAGAACATGATGCCGTTGAAAAGTAGTAGTGTTTCCTAACTGTCTAACTTCTTAGTATATGTATAGTGTTGCTACTATGTAACACATGTACAGTGATGGATACTTTTAAATTGGCCTAATTTAGGTTTGTCCTGGCTTAATTTTTTTCACTTGAATTTAGTTTATGGTTGATGAAAACCAATTAGAATATGGTTTTATATACAGTACAATATGCCCTGTTTATAGTGTTGTTTTGGATAACACACTCCACCATGACAAAGTTGCTTGATAATACCACAATATAATGTGTCCTTGCCTATAATGCATTAAAACTTATACATGAGGAGTAAACTCTTCTATGGTTGCAAGACCACACAACTTGTATGTTTACTACAGCAATTTAAAAATATTCTGAGAAGAACTCTGGGTTCACCAGAAGACATTGAATTTCACTGATGATCCATGTGTCTCAAAGGTTAAAGGTAAAAAAAGTGTTTCAAGGTTCACAGGGGTGGGAGAGAGGAGAGTAGCAATCATGTCAAGTAAGAATGTAGATTTCTATATTGAGGTTATAATTTTGGATTTATTTTACCTTCTTTGCACATGTATGAGACATATCGGAACAAACAGCACAGACCCAGATCTGCTGAAAATTTGAAACTCTTGAGCTTGAAATTTTATTTTGACCCATCATAAATGATATTACATTTGGAAGGTCAATTTTGATTGGCTGATAGTGAAAATTCAGTCTCATATTCAAGCTCTGATTTGTATAATTTCTAGGCCTCGGTTTGAACTATTTGTTCTAGATATGATTTTCAACAAGGTCAAGTTGGTATATCCTTCCAGATTTTCCAACAAAATACTCCAAATTAAAATGATAACTATAAACCTTGAAAATGCAAGAGATCAGTTATTTTTAGCAGGTAAATGATGTCAGTGTCAACCCAAATGTATTGTACCCTCTAGGTAGGTCTTCTATGAGACAGTCATCCCAGAGAAGACCTGTCTAGATCTTACAATATATCATGGGTCAAACACTGACACCAGGTTTAAGCCCTTGTTGGACACAGCACTGTAAGGATGTAAGTCATAAATAATGAATTTGGAAATGGCATGTGTGTTATTTGGTCCTTGGTGATGAAAGTTTGTACCCAACATGCCTGTGTTCATAGGTTTGTGCACCTAACATGCCTGTGTTCATAGGTTGGTGATTTGACGTTTTGCAAGCTTTTACTGGAACTTTCAGCATTTTCTCTCATGGTTGTGCCATGGTGTTTTGTCATTTCTTTGCAGTATACTATTGATTGCAAGTGATAGATGATAATGTTGTAAATGTGTTGCTAGATTAGTTATACAAACTGCATGTTTGATTTATGTTTTACAGAGAGTACAAACAGCAACTGTTTTGTCAGTTTTATTGGTTCATTTCCTTTTGAGTGAATTTTTTTTCCAAATTGAGCTCTTTCTGCTCGAGTTTTTCATGAGTTCTTACTCAATAGGCCATCATGATGGATATGATGCTAAGCTTAATGGAAGACAAAGACCATTTGGAATGTAGTTGAAGATAAAAAACTTACACCAAAATTATGATATTCATGTCACAAGATACCATATCAGGTGCTTGGTTTTTACAATTTACTGGTCAATCGGTATATTGCTACACCCATAGTAACTTCATAAATCTTTCATCTGTGGGCATTTTGCTAACAGAATGTGTAGTATCATCCACACTCAGCATAGTTTTGACAACCATTGCATGTCCTTCTTTCAGTACAAATGAGCAGTATGCAGATAATTACATCCAGATGCATTTTTGGGTTGACCACATTTTACAAATATGCAAAGATCAGTATGAAATTTAATTTTGTTTTTGGAAAAAGAGGGTAATTTGTGAAAAATTAGAGGATCATCATAAAAAAATAGAGGGGCACAATGGAAAAATAGAGGTGCACTTGGAAATAAGGGTGAGGCATTGTGCCTCCTCTAAATATAACTAGCTGGAACATCCACTACCCACTAAATATAACTAGCTGGAACACCCACTAAATATAACTAACTGGAACACACACTACATACAACTAACTGTAACACTACAGTATATATAGAAAAATTTGATATTTACTTTATTGTCTTTTTAGCAATATGTCAGTACACAGCTGATGGTCCAGTCCTCAGAGGTCAAACAAAATCTAAGGCATATACGAAGAAATGAGAGCAGTGACAAGGTCTGTTTTACTTCAGCATATAGCTAGGTTCACACTAAAATAAAATTTGTAGGAGCCACTTTTCATACAATGAAATTTAACAAATTGAATATTACTAACATAAAACTGTTTTTGCATGAGTTTACTATTTATTTTTAATACAGTTGCCCTAAAAAATATATTCTTGCATGTTTTCATGTTTTTAAAGATATTTGTTTGGAAATCTTCATTAAAATTTTATTAAACTCAGTTCATGTATATTATGATTAGAACAGCAGCGTGAAAGAAATACAATATGCCTCGCACAAGAGCTACAAGCCAATGTTTCTTCGTGCATTCACAATTTGATTTACCGTATGTACTCGCTTATAAGTGGAGCCCAACTGCAAACTGCACAGATCCTGATCTGCTGTCATATAATGTGCTAGCAGATTTGGGTCTCTGCAGTTAGTTAGGAGTAATCAGTAGAACAAACAACATAAACCTTGATTTGCCGGTACATTATGCAGTGGCAGATCAGGGTCTATCTTGTTTGCAGTCAGATGTATAAGCAAGTATATACTGTAATCTTATAGTATCCTAAATCAGACATTACTTTTGCTAAAAAAAAAAAAAAAAAAAGCCCCTTGTGTGAGAGCTTTCAGTATGTGCCTAAATAGCTACAACATTAAATATTTCTTTGCTTTACACTGATGGAAGAGTTCAATATTTTGCTTCTGCAAAAAATTATTATATAGAGTCATCACATCAATGTAGAATAAAAGATGAATAATGCAGTAAGTTCTTTGTCTTTCTGGCTTTCTTTTACTCTGAGATCTTTCTGGATCCTGTATTTGATCATTGATTTAAGTGTGTTAGTCTAGTCTCAGCCTGCCCAGATTGTATCTAACTAGAGCATTTTGTTTGGCTTTCCATTGCAAAGCAATGAAGTGAAAATAGGCAGGTTGACCGAGGCTATGTGCAAGTCCTACTGTGTATTAATTTCTTGCCTTATTTGGAATACCTTGTATACAAATACTGATTGTTTACAATACATGGATGTGTCTTTTGCCATGTTCCTTTGTTGGCTCTCAGAATAAAACATAAAAGGCAAAATTTAATCCACTCACTTTAGGCATTTACCTTTGTAGTCAAGAAAAGCTTTGGTGAATTATGTAATTGGATTAGTTGATCACCTGACTATGATGACTGCACTGAAGCTGATAGGCCACAGTAAGAGCTGGGACAGTAATTAAGTATCAGTTTATTTATATCTGTGTTTGATTACTACAGAAGAATTCATGTTATATGTGACCAAAATTTGGTGATTTGAGAAAGAGATGTAATATTTTTCAGTTGCCCACTGGATGCCTTCTGATTAAAAGAATCACCACCTACCATTGGTGATTTTGTGGTCACTTGTGTGAACCTTGATGCAGCAATCTCTCTTTTATTGTACAGTGCAGTTTCAGGCCAGATAGATTCATTGTCTCTAGCTTAGTCAGGATGACTGACATTTTACTGTTCTTTGGTCAGATACATTACCAGATCACATTAACACTAGGGATTACTCTCTGCTACCTCTCAATCCAGTCCTTCTTGAAAGACGAAAAATGTTTATCCATCTATATATCATATAGATGAAGGGAAGTAACTCTTACAGCTGTCCGGACAATCAATGTATGGTTCAATGGTCATGAATCTGTCATCTCAGACTGGCAAACAGTAGCCCGACAACCACATTGCTCGACAATTCCTACAGTGACAGTGTCCTACCCCCACTAGCTGGATCGACCATATCCATGATACTAGTACATGGCAAACGATCATCACATTTGGAGCCTTCCAACTGCGCCAGACCAGCATTCTCTGCCAGACACCTGGAAATGTAAGCAGCAGCTGTTAAAGTCTATTCCTATCGGTTAGGCAGGAAGACAAGACATAACCCCACAAGCACTTGCCACTAGGCTAAAGGTGGTTATTAGATTGGCCTACTCTGAACTCTCACAGGATTAGGTGTGACTTGTGAAGATTTTGGCTCATTAAATATGAGCAATCTCCACAAGCCTGGCCTTCAAACATAACGTTTCAATTTGAGACATAATGGAGTCAGTTGGCTGGCATGCCCAGTCTGCTTTCTCTAGCTACTATTTGTGTGACATGGCCTTGCAAAGGAGAGAGCTGAATTTCATTGGGCCACTGGTAGCTGCCCAGACAGTTACCATGCCCCATTCATGACACAATAACCTTAGCCCCAGGAATGACCTTGCAACTTTTGCTGGATTTGCCCGGGAAAGTTTGCATGTAAGGCAATAACAGGTGCCGGATCCCACTTGTACATTTGTGCTAACTCACATTAGGAGAAGTTGATCCTTTCAGTAGAGTAAAATCATCATACTCCTACAGGGTGATGTAGGTAGAGGTTGGATACTCAAGCATTTTCTCCTCCTTTTACCTATTCACCTCATGTTAATGTGATCGGGTAATATATTTGATGAAGAAAGAAATTTTATAGTAAATTATGTTTTTCCAAAAATACTTACCCGATTACATTACTATAAATTCCTCCCACCCTTCCCGCAAATGCGAGCATCCTGTTCAGGGTTTTACTCGAGCTTAAACTGGTTACATCTGGGATATTGGTGGCCACCAAGTGGAAACAAGGGGAGTTAATCTGTAAGAGTTACTTCTCTTCATCAATATGATATATAGACAGAAAGATGTTTTTCGTCTTTCAGGGAGGGCTGGATTCGGAGGTAGCAGAGAGTAATCCCTAATGTTAATGTGATCAGGTAGGTATTTTTGGAGAAATATAATTTACAAAAAAAATTCTATATTGTCTGTTGTAGGTGTATTTTAAACCTAATCAAGACATTAGACTTGTTTAGGTATTTCTTATATTTTATGTCTGAAAATGCTGGTTGAGAATTATTTTTATGGTGACTGCAGTTACAGCGACTCACAACTCTTGCTACACCATTCAGGACCATGGGATATGATGGTGGAAGGTGGGGAAAGGCATCTGCAGATGTGTATAATGCTTTTGAATGTTGATCCATTCCCTTTGGGTGGGAACACTTTGATTGAATGTATGATAATATAAAATGTGTTGTAATTTTGTTGATTTTTTGGACAGAGGTCTTAAAGTTCACCTGTTTAATCAGTTTGGACAGATGTGCAACAGATAATGTGCTTACATTATTTCTTGGCTACATAATATGGGATAAGGATGCTGCCTCATAGTAAAATGAGGATAATTACTGAGATCTCTACCCTTTATCTACATATACAGTAAAGGTTTGTCCCAGGAGCATGGCATTGGGGTATGAGATGTGGTGATGTTGTGGGAAGTTGGAGTTAAACACAAGTGAGAAAAGTGCATAAATATGCAGGTGTGCTGCCAAAGCCTAGTTCATTCTGCTCATGGTTCAGACCTAATTATTTTTCTTGTTGAAAGATCTTCCTATTTGCTCACCGACAGGAACTTAAACTGAGTTGATTTGTACCATGAAATTTATCACAATGTTTTTTTAATCTTCTTATGTCAGCAGGGATAGAAAAATCAATTTGCATGGGAATCCAGGACAACCAAAACTTAATGCAGGGCAACCATTTTCCCAATATAAAAATATTATTAAAATAGAATCACATTTGAAATTTAAATGATGTTTTATATTTTTTTCCAGTGACAAACATTTGATTGTTAAATTGTCCCTCTGACTACCTATAGCAGAGTGCCCTGATTATGTCCACATAATTCCGTACTTGAGTGTTGCATGAATTCTGGGTAAGAAGCCACACTATTCCACATGTGTCAGCTACTCATTATCTGATTAGGTGATCACATTCCATACTACCAGACCCTCAGGGTTAACCCTTAACGAAATAAGACTTGTGAAGGCTCGTCTGTTGTCAACACACCAACATATGGTAGCAGTATCTTTCATCTTTGACTTGACACACTGGATGCCTGTGATTTAGTAGTACACTTTCCCATTAGTCAGTTGAAGAAAAGGGAACTCGCTGTAGAGAATGTGACTGTTGTTTCTGTTGGCTTACTTAAGCTAAAGGAATATGGCAAGTGTAAAGAATCAAACCAATCACAATTGTTGTTGCATACTATATTGGCTTGTAGGTTAATTGCTAAGTAAAAATCCCATGTGAAAAGTTTACATTCAGCTGACAGTTTAGATACAGGAATAATAGTATCAGATTCATGATAACATGAACTGTAATGATGTAAACTCAGATAGACATAAAATATATATAAGTTTCTGGTCAGGGGTGGCCAACTACTAGAAAGCAGATGGACAACAAGACACCTGGTCTGATAAATCAGCCCCCAAAACTGTATTCATATTGATAGGCGGTTACCAGTTAATACCATTACAGGTTTGGGGGCTGATTTATCAGACCACAAAATACCATCCCAAAAAGGAAATTGTTCAGTTTATCTTTTATTTGCTGATCTCTAACAGATTAAATAAGTTTATAAACATGTGTGACACTTTCCATTAGTAGGACTGATGGTGAGTTACAAGTATTGTATGCAATTAATACTAACTATATATATGACAAAAGTTGTTGAATAATTGTAATTACAGCGATCTTGGGGGCAATTGCAGTAATTTACTGTACAGCCAGAAAAATCGGCTGTTTTTCAAAGCTAGTTGCCCAGGGGCAACTATGTACTTTCAGATTGTTTCTACCCCTGTGTCAGGTACATGGCTTTTGTAATCAACTATATTGGCCCATCATTTTCATTATTAAAAGTTGATACTTTCCTTACAGTTGTTCTTTATATGACATGTTCAAACAGCTGTATATATGTTGTAATTTCTTTGTATTGCCTGACCTAATGTACCTGTATTTATAGTGGAGAAACCCAGTCAAACTTAACAGAACTGAACTTAGAGACAAACTTGGACAAAAATTCTTTAGCAATCTTTTAATTTCTTTCTCCTACAATCTCCAGGAAGAAGAGATAAAGAGAAGAAGGACTTCTTCAGAGGCTGGAGAGGGAGGAAAGGCCAAGAAACGCAAGTCTCGGGCTGAAGATACATGAGAGCTTCAATGACAATACTTTTAAGGCAATACATATGGGACTTCTGCCTAGAATTACACACAATGAACTTTACAAGCTTAAGCATGAAGAGGCATATGTTAATCTAACACAGAGTGTACATATCTACCTCCATAATGTTTTATCTGAAACTGATTCCTGTCAGTTGCATATCTGGAATGAGAGAGGAAGTCTGGTATAATAGTGATATTTTTTGTTTATGAGAGTAAACTGTTTATAGAGGAGAATATTATAGGAATGTAGTAATGATAGATGCATATATGATAAGGACTCATTGTGACTAGACTCTGTATACGGTACAACAGTACTAAAATTACTACATCCATATTTACTTTGTTAAGTGTATAATATGAAAAATATGTACAAAAATGTTTACTTAAATATGAGAATATTTGTTGATACAGTCATTGACTTGTCCTGTTTTAGGAAAGAAATCATGATAAAATCATTAAGGTTGACCTAGATTTCATACAGATTTGGCCACATAGTTTAGAAACTTTTTGTGGAAAAAACTCGAGGTCAAGCTCATCCCACCCACCCATCCTCCCAAATTTGACATACTGAAGCAGATCTGTTTCATTGAAATTGAAAATGCTAGCAGACAAATCAAATTTATGAAAATCTTAGAATAATTTGTGATTCAAACTTTATTCTAATTAAAATTACGGCATTTAGGTTTCTCTGACTTTAAGCTTCAGCTTGAGTTTCCTACTTAAGGAGTTTTAAGAATATGTCACCAGTTCTGACCCCATATTCTCTATCCATTTTGACCACAAAACTACAGCTTGAGCTCTAAGTTCCAAACCTATGACAGTCTGTAAATATAATTATAATTACATCAGAATCTTAGAATTGTATGGATTTTCTTAACTTAGGTCTGTCTCCAAGACTGATAAAATTTCAGCAACCTAGATATACTCCAAGTATCTTACTTGATTTAAAGGGTTAAGAGCTTGAGCTCCTGTTTCATGCTTTAAAAAAAAGTTTTGAGAATATGCAGGTTGGAGGTTATAATAGCATTCTCATGCTCAAACTGAGAATCAAGTCCAGATTCTGATGTTTGATTGGCCAATTTCTGAGCACTGACCAATCAGATGTCCATGTCTGAGTGCTAACCAATGAAATGTCAATGAATCAGACATCAATGTCTGAGCACTGACCACTCAGATGTCAGTGTCTGAGTAATGACCAATCCAGACATCATTGTCTGAGCACTGACCAATCAGACTTAAGAATTTTTAATTGAGTCTGAGCATGAAAATGGATTTATGATTTTGTTGCCTGGATCCATAACATATCAGGTCTTCTTAGCACCATCATGTAATTTGTTTATAATTTTTGTTTATTCAAGGACGTCTACTTTTATTTGAAATTTTGTTAGATTTTTAGCATTCTCTTTCCTAAGAATGTATTTCAATTCCAAGAGAAATGTTCATCATACACATCGTCTTTGTTACTGTATACTGCATTATCAGAACAGAGAATTCCTTCAATGCAGAAAGTATAAAGATTTTTTTCTTCTTACCATTGTCAAGCAGGAACAAAAGTTCAATTAGATTAAATTTTGACCCCTTAGTGCATCAAGGTGCTATCTGCAATTGACGTCAATTGCAGATAGCACATTGATGCACTAAGAGGTCGGATTTTGTCTTAAAATTCTTTAAAAATATTCATCAAAACATTTCCTATAGATAAAATAAAAGAACATAAACTATTTGCTTTGTAAAAGAAGAACTGAAAAGTATAAGTATAAGAGAAGCAAGAAGTAACACAAGTATTAACTTTCCAAAAATCTTGAAGGCTGTACTGTATTTATTAAATCCATTGTTTGGTTAGAAAAGAAAGAAACATAAAGTGGCAGGGGCAGGAGAAGTAGGTCAGGAAATCTATTTATGGCAGAAATATTGTTGTTAAGAAGTTGTGGAATTTTGCTTTAGTAAGACTGCTTATTGCTGTTAAGAGGAGAAGAAAGTGACCAACTTTAACTCGCTTCTGTGAAGTAGAAGAGATCTGTTGTACTACCACTGGCATCGGTATTGGTGTCTGCACATAGAAAAGCATATACATATACACACTGCATCTCAACCATTTTTTGGTCCTTGTTCTTAGGCAACAATTTGGAGTGGGTTTCATAGCACCAACCCCCTATGGAGGGGACTAAAGGGGCTAACTTTGTACTTGTACATTAGTTGTACATTCTTGGTGACATTTTTGCAGTTTTAGCTCAGGTTTCTTGCACATTATACATACTGTTATATCTGGAATCATGAAACTCAGTGAGAGGATGCATATTGATGAATATTTCACCCCTCATTACAAAAGTAGGTCACTGTGGCCCATATTACATTTTGTGTTTCAAGTTTACTTCTCAAGCTCTGTTCGTGCTAGAACCATCAAAGAAGAATATTGTATGCATCTCTATTAGTACCATGTCCATAGAACAAAAGGTCACTGCAAATACATTTCATATTTTACTGACTTAGTTTAAGTTTTTGTGTTTTGCTGACCAAACTGATTTTTTTCACCCTTTATACCTACCGTGGTAAACTAGAATACTAAACCTTAGTCAGGGGATGCATCTTGATGAGTACTACATCTTCATCACAAAAGTAATTCAGTGTGGGCCATATTTTATGCTTCACTGAATTTGGTTAAATTTTGTGTTTTTAATTTATTTCTCGAGCTCTTTTCATGCTAGAATCAATCTGTATCAGTGACACATCCTTACTACTGAAGAAGGTCACTGTGACTTACATTTCAAATTTTCCTGACATAGGTTGTATTTGCATTTAGCTCATGACCAAATAGTTTATTTTGCACCCTGCACTTATACCTAAAATTCTAAAACTTGATGAGGGGATGCATCTTGATGAGTACTGCATTCTTATCACAAAATTGGTCACTGTGACCCATATTTGATGCTTCACTGACTTGGGTTAATATTTGTGTTTTATGTTCATTTCTCAAGCACTGTTCATGCTAGAATCATCAAACTTGATTGTATGCATCACCATTTTCAACAACACCTTTACAAAAAAAGAAAGCCACTGTGACCTACATTTCACATTTTACTGGCTTCGGTTACATTTTTTAGCATTTAGCTTATGACCACATAGGTTTTTACATCATGTATACATACTGTTATACTTATAATCATGAAACTTGGTGAGGGGATGAATCTTGATGATTATTTTACCCTTATCACAAAAGTAGGTAACTGACCCATATTTCATGCTTAACTGACTAATTCAATTTTGTGTTAAGTATTCATGCTTGAATCATCAAACTAGATGATTGTATACATCTCTATTAGTGCCACACCCTTACAGAAAAACAAAAATAATGTTACTGTACTTGGCATTTAACATTTTACTGCCTTAGGTTAAGTTTTTGCATTTAGCTCATGACCACATAGTATTTGGTATGTACATACTATCCTACCTACAATCATGAATCTGTGTGAGGGGATGCATCTTGATGAGCACTAATCCTTCATTTCATTGGTAGATCTTTATGGACCATATTGTATGCTTCACTGACTTGGGTTAAATGTTGTGTTGTTTATTTTTTAGTCAGTGTGCATGCTAGAATCATGAAGTTGATGATGATCTGCATCTGTATTAATACCACACCCATACAACAAAAGAAGCTCATCTTGATCAGTATTTAATCTTTCACTGACTTTGGTTAAGGTTTTGCATTTAGCACATGACCACATGAGTTTTGTCATGCTATATGCATTCTGTCCTCGATTCATGACACTTGGTGAGGGCATGCACCCAGATTGCAAAATCATGTCTCTGTGACCTATAGTTCACACTTCAGTGACTTTGTTGAAGTTTATTTATCCAGTGCTGTATACATTTGAATCATGAAAGTTGATAATTGAATGCATTTCTGTTATTAGTACACCCTTAGAATCAAAGGAGGTTACTGTGATCTATATTGTATGCTTTACTAATGTAGGTTAAGTATTTGGGTTTAGCTCATGACCACAAATTCTTACATGCTGGCTGTCACCCCAAAGTTACTCAAAGCCTGTGACTTTCTCCTGGTAAAATCAGGCTCCTAGGGGTGGACAATGATAATAGCTTATGAAGCAAATTTGAAGCACAATGATTTTTAAAAATAAAAAAACAAAAGAAAACAAAATTAATCTTTGGTTTATCAGCTCATTATAGTAAGGAATGTTCTTTGTTAGAATTCATTTTAGGCTGTGCCATTGTGCAGTTGGTTCTTATTTTTCATCTTTGGCACAAGAAGTTTCCTTGTTACAGAATTAGAAAATAAAGATTAAAGATTCTTACAGTTGATTTTAGACTGACTGAATCAAGTGCATCCTAAGCTGGCTTACTGTATAGAGTACAGGGGAGGCTGATAATGATATGTATTTGAATTTTCTTGAATAAACAGTATTCTTGAATAAACAAGAAATGGGTAAGAATATTTATGATTCCTGTTTTTATCTGAATTACCCTACTATTTGATCTGGTAGGGGCCTTTGGGACAAACTTTTTGCATCCTGGAATGAACACTGCGCTTTTATTATTCTGCCTTTTATGCCCAGTCACAGTATGTATGAATATATGTATGTTAATGATATGTCAGCATAATACTGGCTATATAGTGATAATTAAAAGTTATGTTAAAACAATTAAAAAAAATATAAATAAAATAATTAAAACAAAAATATTTTAGAAAAGGGGCCAACATTTCGTTGTCAAGATCACTGTAATCTGAATTGTTTATTTTCTGCACATGTTTATGATGGCCACAGGAATCTACTAAAATCTTTGTAGAGGTCAGCAGTGTAATAATTAATTGCACTCTGGTTATGCTGGAGTGATCATAGGTACATTTTGCAACATTAGTTGCATGGCTAGACTGGAGAGGTTAGTACAATCCCAAGTTCACTCCCTTACACATTTGTTGAACATACATGTATCTTAATGCCTAATTCCTTGCAATTAACGTTGTTCCCTCAGTACAAATTGAATCCCACTAATAATAATGCTATAGAAGACTTTTTGAAATTTTATGAATGCGCCTAGATTGACATCACGTGGACTTATAAATATGCATTCCTGCATAGAAGCCATTTCAGTGTTTGAAAAGAAATACACATGTAACAATATTATTCAGCACTGGTGTGCAATTGACACCTTCTTAGACAACTGAAACTGTTGTAATGAAAAAATCTGCATGCCCTGCCTACACCAATATGAAAGAGTAATTTAGTATTACATTAGGGTATCAATTTGACACTTTGGCCAATCAGATGTGCTTTCTCATATGGATTTCCCATACATTTACATCAAAATGACTGAAATCCCTTCTAAAATTAATATTTTTGTACCTTAATGTGGAGCAAAAAGTGGACAAAAGCAACCTAATATGAAAACATTGAGTAATTTTAGTTTTGAAAATGTTCTTTTTGTACAGTAAATTAATGAACTTTGTCATGAATTGTGATCAGTTAGAGAGTTTTTTAAGAAAGATGTTGAAGTCGTTGAGATTCTTAACTGACCTGCCAGTTCAGTAGATCTCTTATGAAGAAATGAAAAGGAAGCAAAACTAGTCATTTAAAACATGCCAGTGCCAGCTGATGAGTTTAGAAATGTTTGTGGAACATTATTGCTGGAAAATTCTTTTATCTCATGACCTTCATTTGGGAAAAAAAAGAAGCTGAGACAGGATATTTTCAAATTTGATGACTGTTATTTGCCAAATATCAAAATATTGCAAATGACTTCAGTAAATGAACTAAAAGTAGATAGTTATGCATAATGCATTATGCTATTATAAATGGAATTTCAAATTGGGAGAATAAACCTTAAGTTGGAACTATTTAATCGTCTTTTGTCACACAGTGAAATTTGTTTAAAGGGAAAGTTCATAATGATTTTACAAACATAAAATTGGCTTTGTAACACAAGTTAAGCATAACCTAAGTTTAAAATTTTACAAATCAAATATATTTTACAATAAATCTTGCTTGAAAATACCCTGTCAGACCATCTGCTGGGGGCCACCATGATGGTAGTGGCCATCATGTCACTTAGTCAGTTGGCTGGTAGACCTACAGTAACCCATTGCAATATGGAGGAGATTGTCTACATGGGGTAGATTTCATTAGTAACATGTTAGATGGTCATTTGACGTTAGGACTTGTTCCTAATATCTATAATCCCAAATTCACGCTTGAAGAAATATAAAATATGGGTGAAATAGAGGTGTGTAGACGTATCTGAGCCCCATTCTCAGGATAATTGGTGTGCATGTTGAATGTGCGAGGTATTGCTGACCAGGGAAGAAAGTGTGTGCTGCAAATCGGCAGATTATGTTCTCCCTAGCATAAGAGATCATGAATGTATTACAGAAAATCAACAGTTCAAGATAATCTTGCTAAATCCTGATGTCCTAGCAATGGCATTTATACAGATGATGATGGGGCAGTGCACCAGATACCCTGAGAAAACCAGTAATTTTTTTTTGAACTCTTTAACATTTTTAATGTAAAATCATTCTAGAACTAATCATTTTAATATCCTTTTATATTCATTATTTTATGACTACCTTTATGTAAATTTCTTCCATTTCCTTCTTTTTTTTTAAAACTAACAGCATTTGTTTTAATATTTTTATTTTTTATTTTTTCAACTTCCAAGCAAGATTATGTAGGTTTTGGAGATGGGGGATCTTTCCCATGAATTTGAATTGGGTGTGATTCCTTTGATATTTCTTGGCACAGCATCAGGTAGATGACATTTTTACTTCAGGAAAAATGTGCCGCTGTTGTGTCAAACATTGTAGCAGGATGAAGCCAGGTTGTGACTGGATCTAGCAAAGACACTGAACACAATTTTGTAAATGAGATGCAGGAATTTAAACAAATATGATTGATATATGGATCTATCACCATGGATGATCAGTGTATAGAATTTCTACACAAATATGAACAACGTATGGTTCATCGACAAGTACGATACATGTATAATTAATTTTCACTCATATAGTGATATTGAATAATATTGATTCAAAAATGGAACATATGTATCGCGTGGCATATAATAGAGGACTACAATATGTTTCCAGTTCCACAGCTCTCGGATGGTCAAAGAGTAACCCGCTCCTCCCAGTCTGCTGAAGAATCCCTTGAGAGCCTCCTCATTCCCTACAGACCCATTGGTCCTGAAGCTTTGGTCCCTCACTGCAAGTAAACCAATACCATTGTCCAAGCCAATGTCACCATCAACCGCAGCATCCGGGTTACACAAAACCCCACAGAGTTTGACGGCTCCCTGTTAAACAGCTAAAAATACAATAACTGAGCTGTGTAGTACACGAGACACGTTGGGTACAAATACATTGATATACATTATGCATGTGCACACATGAATTGGCTTCATTACACATTAAATTTTTTCATCAGAACTACTGTACAAGATTATTATTATTAAGAATAATCTCACTGGATTATAAGAACTCAAACATTGCTCGTCTTTTAATGCATGCAACATATAATTGAATTTAACTTGTTTATTCAGTAATAAGAAATGGCTAACTTGAAACGGACTATAGTCTATCTGATAGCATGGCATTATGTGACATAGGTCTGACTTTCTAGAAAATTTAGAATCAATTCCCAAACATCCTATATAAAAAGCAATCTATCACATAAAATGGATAGCATGAAAGAATACAATTTTGTATTACACATACCTTTACAACTGAAGGTTGCTTCCATAATGTGGACAGCTTCCTGATGAAACTCATCTGTATTGTGACTGAGAGAATTTTGGGCTATAAGTACCCTGGTTGTAGCCAAATCCACAGCCAGGGAACTCGAGGTAATCAGGTTTCTCACTGCAGGCACTTTGCGCATGCAGCAGTGGGTAACCAAAGTCAGTATTTTGAAATAACCACAGTAACGAAACCTGAGTGCATTTTCATTCATATATAATGCATTGACATTAAGTACACACAATTCCGTGACAAACACCTCACTGAGCACAAATCAACTTTGTGATGTACTCTGAATTCTTATGGCCTTGGCTACCTTCAAGTTATTCAGACTTGGATTTCACCAACAAAATCTGAGTTTGGATTTAAATTTAAGTCTAGAATCAAACATTCTGATTGGATGAAATTTAAGTCCTACTTAAATTCAGCCAATCAAATTTGTTAAGTCTAGACTTAAAATGTAAGAAATGTTGGTGAAACTGGGTCCAGATAGTTTATTACCTCACAATTAGAGGGTTCCGTGAAATGGCATTGTCATAAACTTGGGGAAAGTTGAGCAACTGAGGCACAGTTTAACATAATATCTCAGTAAACCAGAGTTTTTTTAAAATTAAACCTGGGATATCTTTGTTTGTCTTGGATACATCTTTCATGTTATGGCAAGTAAAAATCAACCTGGTCTTTCTCTTTAATGTGTAAATGGTGTGATTTATTCCCATTCAGTCAAATCCATGTACCAAACCTTAGTAGAGATATTTATATACCCATGGTATCTTTGTTTCTATTACATGCATACTCGTGTTCTTTGAAGAAGAGGCATGAATGATGGATACTCCATCTGTGTTTGTGAGTATAAAGTTGTGCAACTCCATCAAAATTGTTTAAGATATAGTCTGTAAATCTTGGTATCTGATTGGAGATGTGCACAATGGCTTAGACTTTTGATCCTTTGGGAGTGGGGACACTTTTTTGAGAGTGGGGACACTCCTTTGGGAGTGGGGACACTTTTTGGGATTGGAGCTAAACAGCTTTGAACCTACTTCATTAAATTGAACTGTATTCATTTTAACATCATCAAAAAACAAAACTTAGAAAATTCGATGATATGCATACTTGCTGCAAAATTCTAGTTAGTACTGTAACATGAAACAAATATGTGTCTTACTCATGGATCTTGTCCCCCCACCCCACCCCCACCCAAATGGGTGGAAAACATTGACATTGGTTTGAAACCGGTTTTGTGCTGTCCATCCATCCATCTGTCTTTCTGTCCCTCACTCTTTCTTGTAAGCAAGATAGCTAAAAAGCTATTGAGCTGAACCAGACCAAACTAGAATATTTAGATACCTTGAGTGGGTCCAAAGACCTGATCAGGTTCTGGTTACTGTGACCTTTTTCAGCTGTTTACATGTTTTTAGTTTTTTGGGCAAAAACCTCGTAATCACAATTAAGCTAAACTCACTTGAGGTAGACAAATGAATTGAAATTTGGTAGGCATATTTGTATTTATGTGCAGATGACCTGATTACATTGTTAGACCATTGTAGCAATTTTTCG
The DNA here is from genome assembly GCA_029931535.1 of Margaritifera margaritifera. NCBI lineage: Eukaryota > Metazoa > Mollusca > Bivalvia > Unionida > Margaritiferidae > Margaritifera > Margaritifera margaritifera. Next base: position 1,452,883 of record JAQPZY010001226.1, on the reverse strand, counting down.
ATTTTGTACACATTTATGAACTTCTTGGATTTTTTTGACAAAAACCTTGTTTGCATTATTTTGCAAAAACCACACAAAGTTGACAAATGAAATTTGCATGCTAGTTGGCATGCATATGAAAATGACTTGGTTAGATTTGTATGCCATTATAGCAATTTTTTGAATGCTTCTACAGCTTTTATTAGCTTGACTGGTCATAGGCCAGGAGAGCATATGGGGTGGTCTGTTGTCCATTGTCCATCGCCGTTATAATCATTAGCACAAGTTTCTTATCGCTACACCTCCTGAACTACTTGGAGGATTACCAGGAAACTTTGCACACACATTCAACCTGTAGTCTAGTTGGTCCTAAATGAAAATGTTCCTGTCTCGGACATCCAATATGGCTGCCACAGTGGCCATCTAAAACCTTGTTATTGTTGCTTCTCCCGAATGGATGGCCATATCAACATGGGGTTTTTACCAGAAGACTGCTTATGATGTCTAGTTGACCCTAAATGAAAATGTGACCATCTGACTTCTAACATGGCCACCACAGCAACCATCTTGAATATCTTATCGCTACTCCTCTTGAATGGAAAGTCATATTGCCATAGGGTTTTCACCAGAAGACTTCTTATGATGTCTAGTTGGTCCTAAATAAAATGGTGTCATTTGCATATCTAATATGGTCAAAAGAGTGTCCATCTTGAAAGTCTTGTTATCACACTGCCTGGTGGTATCATCATGGGGTTTTTACTAAATGACTTCTTATGATGTCTAATTGGTCCTAAATGAAAATGGTGCCAATCTGATTCCAATATGGCTGCCACATTGGCCATTTTGAAAATCTTGTTATAACTACTTCTCCTGAATGAATGGTCATATCAACATGGGGTTTCCACTGAAAGACTTCTTATGATGTCTGGTTGGTCCTAAATGAAAATGGTGAAGATATGACTTCCAATATGGCTGCTACATTAGACATCTTGAAAATCTTGCTGTCACTACTTCTTCTAGATGGCTGGTCATATCAACATTTCGCTTTCATCAAAAGACTTCATATGATGTCTAGTTGGTCCTAAATGGAAATGGTACCAATATGACATCCAATATGGCCACCATGGCACCCATCTTGAAAATCTTGTCATCATTTCTCAAAAAAGAAAATTGAAAAGGCATATCAACCAAGTGTTGTTTGATTCTTTTTTAGCTCACCTTTACAAGAGTAAAATAGAGCCTATACTGTATCTACTTTAACAATGGTTTTGACATTAATATCATTCTTACATGAAGGAAGTACTTTGATGTTAACAAATAGGTTTTTGTCTAGGCCGTCATGTGACTGACGGAAGAAAAATGGTTTGTGCATAATATAACATTAGTTTGTATTACAGATCTGGACCATACTTTGTGTATGGCTTGCACTTGGGGTGAGAAAGAAGCATATCAATTATGAAGTCAAAAGATCAAAAGTGAAGGTCACTATGACTGAAAGAAGAAAAAATGTTCTGCACAATAACTTTAGTTCTACATCACAGGTCTAGACTAAACTTTGTGCCTGGCTTGCACTTGAAGTAAGGTACAAGCCTATTGATTCTGGGGTCAAATGGTCAATGGTCAGGATCACTTGCTTAAAAAGGGTTTCTGCTCAGAAATGTCCGTTGTCAACCATATGCCTTTAGCAGAGTTTGTGGATGTCTTATACTTTGTATAAGAAAGAAACCTGTTGATTTTGGGGTCTAAAGGTTAGAAGTCAAGGACACTGAAGGAAGACACTGTTTTGCGTTATTATGATTTTGTGGTTAAAAGGTCAAAGGTAAGGATAATTGTGACTCAAAGAAAAATGGGTTTTCCTACAAAAATAAATTCTAGAGTAAGTTCCTTGACTTCACTTTGCAGATGGCTTGCACTTAGGTAAGAAAGAAACATAGATTTTGAGGTCTAAAGTGGGGAATTGGATAAGAAAATAATAGTTTCTGCAGACAAGTTTAGTTGAAGACTGCATACCTTGATACAGAATATAAATGTAAATGACTACTAAAACCTTAGGGAAATAAATTCTTCTATATAAAGGCAAGCATACATTACTACTAGATAAAAGATAAAATGTTAACATTTTTAAAAGGTGCAGAATATAAATGATAGTGGTAAAAAAGTAAAACTCTGAAAATATTCAAAATGTGCTATACAAACTGCATTCTTTCACAAAGTCCAAAATTTTCTCTGCAAGTACATCATCAGAAAGCTTCTTCGACTTGACAAACTTCTGTCTTACATGGTGTTATACACTTGACAAAAATGTGTTCTGCTGTCAATAGATAATGGCATAGTGTGCAGTCTGATCGAGGTTTACCCTTCATGAAGATGGGTATGTGTCCTATATATGAATGACACTATACCAATCAATCTCTGCGATTTGTTTTACATGAGGAGTACCACTCTCCAGTGATGGGTTTAATATCCTGAAGCTTGTTTGTAGAGTTTTCATTCCCCATAATTTGCAAAGTAGATAGAACATGCCAATTAATTTAATACTTAAAAGTCTCTATATGGGATCTTTCATTCACAAATAGGTGATTGCAGCTTTGACTACTTTTCTGCTCTATCATTACCCTTAATACCAATGTGACTTTACAGCTAACAGTACAGGATGCTTTTTCAAGTTTGTATGAGTGAATCCTGTGAAAGTGACACTTTGGATTTTATTGGATTCTCAAATTTAAGGATTTTCAAAGCTGTCAGTGTGGAAAAGGTGTTCAAAAAGATATTAAAATTAGTATTTTAAGAGGTTTTGATATAGTTAAATGATAGAAATATGGTTGTAATTGTTGCAGGACAAAATGGAGGCTGTATTTGGTAACTGGCTTAAGATGGTGTTGTTGGGTGTTGCAATGGCAGCTGCAATTTTGTCTCCCTCTTTTGAACTGTCTGTATACATGGACATATGACCACAATACAAGGCATGTGTTTCTTTGAATTTACTCACTCTGCACCATGGCCACTAAGTAAAGCACTTCTGCTATCTGATGATTCACTATACAATTTTGTATATTATCCCTACACCAGCCAGATCGGTGACACATATGTATGTTAGGAGTCCAACAAAATAGTTGCACACACTTGACTCCTTTCCTTTTGTTTATTGTGATGGCTTACTAAAGTTAGACTGATATATGTCTTGAATGTAATGGCAACTAAGTAAAATTCTTCCTAAAAATGTGCTACTATGTATTTCTGTAAAATGTAAAATTGTCCATGCTCATTGGAGCACTTCCATTATCAAACTCGTACATTTTGGAGGCAAGTAATTCTTGCATGTAGTCCACAATCCCATAATGCCTAAATGGAAGTGATTTGTTTTCAAACAACAGCGGAATTCCCAAGCTTGGAATTTACTATGAAAAACACTAGGATCAGAAGAGGACCTATTGGCAAATATCAGATATTTTTTTTTTCTTTTAATCACAATCGGAGTGATATGGCAAATGGAGAATTTTGCAGTATTGGTAAGATTGATTTTTGCTGCTTCTAGTTGAAAGCAAATTCATACGCCAGAAGTGGAAAAAACTTTGGGTTCCAGTCGTACAAGAATAAAGATTATATTATAATGTAGGATTGGATGAATTAGAGGATAGATTGGTGGATTAGAGGTAAAGTGGTGGTTTATTTGCCTCAACATAGAGGCTTTCTGCAGGGGAAGTTCTTATGGCTCCCAGACAGAGTCTAAGTTCCTGGATATGTATTGAATCAAGTATCTCATTGTAGATAAGATTTGCAGGCTGATCTAAACACAAACAAACCATAGTCAAGTTAAGATCTTACTCGAGTCATATATAACTGGAGTAAGACCATCTTATCTGCTTCTCAATCTGTGTTTGCCACAACTCATGTTAACTCCAGGACTTTTTGGCATTTGTCCCTGAGGTATCAATATGCAGACGGAAAGTTAGTTTACAGTCAAGAACAAATCCTAAAAATTGGTCTCATCCACAACAAGGAGAGTATGTTAAGGTAGTGTTGTGGGTCATCATGAATTCCATGCAGTTGTTCGAAAATTTGAACCCATTTTCTTCTGTCCATTTTTTAACTTTATTTAAGCATATATGCAGTTGATGATAAGTATGGCTGGTTCTAGTTCACTTGATCATTATTTTGCTGTACCTTACTACCATCGTGTGTAGGGGTATGAGAATATTTCTGGCTCACTCGATCACTATTTTAAAAAAAAAATTCTATGATGGAGTGTTTAGAAAAGAGGTTTCTTGAACAATGGGGGGTCAGATTTATTTTGCTGTGCCGTTATTATCATCTCGTATAGGGAGGGGTACAAGAATATATCTGACACACTTGTTACTATACAGTAGTGTGGACTTTTTCAGTGGTTGGATTTTTTTAAAAAGTAAATAAAAAATAATAAATGTGATGGGCAAGTGTTTAGAAAGTGTTTTTTTTTTTTTTTACCACACAAGGATTGGATTTCTGGCATACTTCTGTACCACAGCATGAATACAAAACACCATCTCATATAGGGGTATGAACACATTGATGGCTAACTTCGGTACTACTACGTGAAAGGAAATACTATCTCGTTTGAGAACATTGCTAGCCTCCCTTATTTGTCATAGCTGTGTCATTCAATCAGATTAAAATATATTATGACAGACAGTCTTTTTTGTTTCTTAAATCTGGCCCATGTACATGATGAATAACTTAATAGTTGCAAGACAGCTGAAAACATTCCATTAAAATAAATGATGTGTCAAGGAAACACCTCATTGTCATGTGCAATACACGATGAGAGTTGTTGCACAGAAACAACCTTGCCTTTGGCAGTAACAGAAAAACAATACCTAGCAGTATGAAGAAGCATGAAAACTTCCGAGTTTTTGAAAGATAATGAATTTCTAGAATGACAGATGAGAAAAAACTGCATTAGAACATGAAGTATTTAAAACATGCACATCATGCAAATTTGTATGGATCATGAAACGACAGGGGAAAAAAGCACATGTACATACAAAATCATTACAGTAAAACAAGAAAATGATACACATGAAAATCATGATAAGGCAACCACCATGTAGGCAAAGTCAAAGCTGGGTAATATATGATATACTGGTAACGGAGGATTAAAATGAAAAGAGATAACATTGAAAAATATGACCAATTTCATGTCACTTAAGAAAATAACAATTAAAAAACAAATATAATATTAAAGATTGCAAGCTGTTCTATGAGATCTTCAACAGCATAAGGGGTGATAAGAATTACATTGATATTGATGCAATCATTAGAACATTTAGAATTCTTTCGCATTTCGCCCAAAGAAGTTGTATCAGTGATTCACATAAATAATCAATTATGCATATCTCCTGGAAAAAATATTTAATATATTCAATTTCAAAGCATCCATAAATCTTCAATCAGAAAGGATTTCCACAAATTTTGACCAAAATCGGTTTATTTGGGAATTATTTTATGCCATCAGGATGAAGTAAAAACTAGCACAACTTTCAAAGTATGTGGATATACAAATTTTGAATATCAGGTTTATGCAGAACTTTCATTGGACACCTTTGATACTTGATGTGCCAAAAGTACACCTCTCTTATGGAGACGACATTCCAAAGAGTAATAATGGCACATTTGCCTGCACTTTAGATAGTGCAGCATTTACATAGAACGACTTTACTGGATAGGTTGCACAAAGCAGTATGACCTAGGTCAGCCATCTAATGTTTTGACCCATATTTTGCTTTTTAAGCTGATTTTTGAAAGTTTGGCAAAAAAACACTGTTTTAAAGGCTTGTTGACTAAAATTCAAATTTTTACACTTGTTTTTAAAAATTATTAACGATATTTGTTTAAAAATTTGACATAAAGCCACAATTTAAAACATTTTCACTCAAATTTAGAACTTTTATAGTTTAAATCTAAACATTTTTAGGAAATAAACACCCATTCTATGCTCCAATCTTCATGACTTCTAATTACAAATTTTACCCTCTAAATTTCAAATATACTTACCTGAACCTAATTTATTACTTTTTTTATATAAAAAAAACTAAAATAAAAATCAGCTGATTGCCATAGGTGAGGCATTTCTTTAATATCCCCAAGTTTATTATTTTTCAAATTAACTCGGCAATAAATACAAATTCTGTAAATTCAGAAAACAAAACTTGAGACGATAAAGATCTTAAAAATTAATAGAAAACCACAAAACCAAAGATAAACACCAGCACATCGCCAGAGGCAAGGCAGACCCCCCCATGAGGGGGCACAGCAAAGAAAGAATGGGGTGGGGGGTCTTTATATCCCCTAATTTAATATTTTCAAATTCTGCAAATCCAAACAACTATGAAGAATGTTATATAAAAAAATATCATGGACTTCAGATTTTAAAAATAAAACAAGTATATCACCTTTTGTACTGCAACCCAGTTTTGTACACCAGTTGATAAAAGAATAATAAATGAATTTAATGAGATAAAAATATATTGCACAGAAAATGACTATTTTATGTACAAATCACTAAATATTTTTGATCAATACACTATACAATTTGATAATGATCATTCAATGAATAGATACAAAGCGCAGTTTGAGATAAAATGTTGGCAAAAAATAAATTAGATGGCAGCATCAGGATGCGGAATATCTTATTGGCATTTATCAGATAAAAGTATACCAGAGTTGATAAAATCAATATATGGGGTTTATATATACTTTCAGATAAGAAAACTGCTGTCTGAATGCTCAATACCATTACCTGATGATCAATCATTTATTCCAACAAACAATGACATAAATCTAAAATAATTTAACATACATATAATTTGTAATAACTTTGATATTCCTCCTAATCATGATTGGAGATACCTAAAAGGTAAAATACATTTGTAATTATTAATGTATGGGAAAATCTATATGGAAGCAATTATCTAACAGTGCTGAAGAGGAACTGCAGCATATAATATCAAAAAGATTTAATAATCCTTGTGTTCAATACCAAGTTGCACACTAAATTAAAAAGTGATGAAGCTAATTCATATATAGAAAAAGAAGACTAAACAGGATGGACTTGTTTCTTACTTCAAGATAGCAATGGACTAACAGATGAAGGAATAGTGTGCCTCAATCAGAGTATTTGATCATATGTGATATGTATTTTAGGTGCTCAAATCCAAAATAGAACAACTATTACACAATTTGTTTCTACTGTTCAAAACACAATTAAAAAGTTACCTGAAAAATTAATTTTAGGTGAACAAGGTTTTGAATGATGAAAACAGCATAACAAGATTTTAGCAGTATGTTTCAGAGTCCAAAGTTAGACTAAACTTTGAGGTTGATGGTAATGATATTTTTCTTTTACCAAGACATGATGAAAATAGGTAGCATAGTTGGTTATAATAATTTACATAAGTTATCAGATTCATTTGAACTAGGAATAAATACTACTGTAAATACCGACGTAGTAAAGACTATAACACCAGCAGTTGATAAACTGTCTACAACAATTCATCAGAAAATAGATTACGGAGTAACTGATTTTGGTTGTTATGGGTTTAATCCCATTTTTCAGCACACGATAGGCTATACGATGGCGGCCAGTATATTTGGTGGAGGAAGAACCTGAGAAAACTCCGGGAAGAACCACCGACCCACGGGAAGCTACTGGCAAGTTTTCTCGCATATCCATGTTGGCCGAGCCCGAGAGTCTAACCCACGCGGACAGAGGTGAGATGTCACTGGTCTGTAAAGGCGAGCGCCTTAGACCACTTGGTCACCCGGGGCCCCATGGAGTAACCGAAGTAACAGGACAATAAAAGGTCAATAATTATGTAGACAGTAAGTCAGGACTATTAAATAAGAATGACGACATTTTTGTACCTACAGCCACACATGCAATGGTAGTGCCTACAACTAGATATAGATCATGAAGCAAATAAACAAGCGTTTATTATTATGTCTATGGTAGTAGGAGTTGGTTTAATTTACTTTCTGGAATAGATTAACTATCGAGTTAATCCTTTATTCTTTTCCTTACTAAGAATAAACCTTTTTGTACAATTTCAAATAAGTTAATTAATGCAATAATGAATAAAATGACATTATCAGCTATTAAAGAAAGAAATAAAACTTTACTGGCTAATGTTAGAAGCCAGCTCATTACACTACCAATTATACCAGGCAATGTTGCTGCTGCCTCTTTTGGCCAACTTAAACAAATAGTAATATTTGTCATACCTTTTTTTAAATTTATCAATGAACGAACCAGTGTTGCCACTACCACCATTGCTGCTGCTACTACTACCGCTCCCTTCTCCTATTGTTAAACTTTACAAAATTTGCTATGGTTATACCAAGAGCTGTAAAAACAGTAGCAACTGTTACACTTTTTCTTTGTCCAGACGTTTTAACCTTTTACTTGTATAAGAGAGTAATCTTATATAATGCATCTTTTCCATTTGCATCTTTTTCTTTATCAATGTCCTTTTCATATTTCTATATCTTTCAAGCAAATTGCGGTCTAATTCAATTGTCACTATTTTTTATTCTGCTATTTTAGTGCCATCTACACAACCTCAGAATTCTCATTAATCTTGATAAATATACAATATATTAACATTCTCATCTGGAATATAAGATATATCTATATAAAAAAATCTTGTTTTTGAATTTTAGTCGTAAGTTCAATATTTTTCATTTTTAAATTATCATGTATATCTCTTGCATCATTTATAGAGTCTTCTAGTAAATTTGTTTCATTACTTTTTTTATCTCTTGTCTATTTGTTTTAGTTGTATCTCTACTGGGTTGTTTCATTATAACATTTTGCTCTAAAAGATATTTCTTTCATCCTCTAAAGTAGGAAACACAACATCTTGAAATACAGGGTTCATAAAATGATTATACTCTAGAGTTTTGTTGGATATCTGATTCTATCCATTTGTTTCCTTCTTTTTCCAACCTATAAACTTTAGAAAATCACTTCCACTTTTATCTGCAGCAAGAGTTCCAGGTGATAATATTTTTGAGATCACCAATTTTAAACACTTGAATCATATTTTTATTTCCATATTTGTCTCCATGAAAACAATATAATCTTGAATTTTAATACTTAAATTACCTCTGATTAGTTGATATAGAGAATCATCAACGTTTAATCCGCGTTCAATATCTTCTTTAAATTGATTTATGAAAGCTTCTTTTACAGGCGTTGAGGTTATAAATCCTTTTGTTGAAAGATTAGAATTATCTAAATATGGTTTCAATATCAACAAGTTTGGACTGTATTCATAATCATCCCTTTTATGATCTTTATCAGGAGTTTTATCAAAATCCTCACCACCAGTTTCTGCCATTTTATGCTAATTAAATGGATCAAAATCAACTTGGGAAAGAATTAGGCTTCTCAGAAAATATAACGGAAGAGGATGAACCCTATATAAATGAAGACAGAGTAAGCAAAGCCTACTAACGGGAATTAAAATTAGTGTAGTCAATGGAACATACAATGAAATAACTGGTAAACACTTAACTGATATGGACTTGGATAAAATGGACTCAAAACAAACCAAGAAAGTATATGAACTTTTTGTAAATGCTATATCAGCTTAAATATCAAAGTCATTATGGATGTAATAATATTAGAAATAATATCTTTGATGAGTACATTTCTTCCAGTTGTTAACTTAAATGAATTATATAAAGAGCTGAAAGAAGACTACTTAATAACAAACGGAATTAGATACTATACTGGTTTTTACATTTTGGTTTGGATTGCCAATTTCATCATTAAGTGCTGGCTTGATAACATTTAAGCACATTAATTTTAAAAGGGAAGATGAAAACCAGGACGTAATTTATAGTAGTGACGTTACGATAGTACCGTCAGCGGCTTCAAAATGTCGCTTGAGCACGTTAGAACGTTAGTAAACTATAAATGCTGCTAATTTAAGATATTTGTAAGTTGATACAAACGTTACTTGAAACATGACATCAGAACCCTTAATGAAAACTAGAAAACAACTTGAATAACTCTTTCTGAAAACTGTGATTTAGTTGCAAAATATATAACAAGTGGTGAAAGTAAGAAAAATGAAGAAAATTTAAAGGTTCCTAAATCACCAGAGAAGGTAACTTCACATAGGATAAAAGATCTACATAGAGCTGAACTTGGAAGACGTTCGCTAGAATTTAGAAAAGTCAACAGAAAAGTAAAAAAAAAAAACAACAAAGATGTTTGGCTGAGAACTAACGTTAACAAAACCTACCCACTTGCTAGCAAAGGCTCAAACATTTAATAATTGATATGTGGTGTAGTTGTTGTTATAGGAATAGGTGTTACATATTAAAAGAGATGTTTAAAAAAAAAAAAAAAAAAAAAAAAACCACCTTAAAAAGAATCAAGGACGGTTGAGACTACTAATCCCTAGGAGCGATTATAAGCAAAGTAAATCCGTTTCCAGAAATGATGTAGATTAACTAGCTAGATAATAGAATAACTAGCAGATATAGAGAAAACAAGCAAGAATTTTGTTAAATAACTTTTATATTAATAAATGGCAAGCGAAACGAACAACAGTATTTCTGGTGGAATGGGCGTTGCGGCTGCTAGTTTACGAGTAGCGGGCATTACATAAATTATTATTCCTCAAGCTGTTTCGGGGTTTGGTGCAATTTTGCTAGATTTTGTTGCAAAAGCGTTTAAAGGCAAGCTAGTACTCAATACAATTTTAAAACACGATGATATTGTAACCTCTGATGTAAGTAAGTTGAATATTACTGATGCAGTCTGCACATTTTTTAATCCTAAAACCTTGAATATTTCATTAATCAACTGAACAACACGAAGAATTGCTATAACAACTACTACTCTACTCTGTTAGAGTCCCTACCTATTATAGGCACGTGTGAAAACGTCGTTATTGTGCTTGATACTGTGGATATATTTTCAAATCTTATAATTTGTAAGATCTTGTCAAGGAATTTTCAGAGTACTTTTTAGAAGCAAATCAACTGATTTGGGCTTAAATGTGTTCTTTTGTTATTTATCGACGGAGCAATCTTCATGGCGAAGAGACGCCATATATTTTTATTATCATCTATTGACATAAATTTGCATTCACTATGATAATGATGTTATCTTCATATGTGGTGATTTGAATTCACGTATTAGGAACTTGTCAGACAGTTCAACAGCTTTTGACAATCTCCAATGAATAGCACAGTTAATCATGCACGGTCGTGCACAGAGGGAATATATACATGATTCCAGATTTTGCACACTAAATGGTAGGCTTGACCCGGAAACAGATAATTGATAATTACAGACACATTTCTCCTCGAGGGAAATCTATGGTTGACTGTATATGTGTACATGTGTACATCACGATAACTTTGGTCAGTGTAATTCAAGTCAGGTCATTTCATGTCAAGCGATCTTCGAGAAAGCAAACCTGTTCCATTTCCTCAGGGAGCGAAGTAAAATCCGAGACCATGCATTGATCCTGTGCGAGTTGAGTACTCGCGACGCCCTGTGTATAAGCCTGCTGACCATATCTCTCCACATGAGAGTAATACCAGTATATATAACATTCGATCTATTACTGATAGCTTCTAACTTCCGAAATTTAAAGACAGTCGCTTGCAAATACCATACAAAACATTGAAGTAACAAGAGTAACGCAAGCTGACGTGTTGTGCTTTTTAAACAATAGAGTTATTAAATACTTGGTGGAAAATGCAATTCTAGCAGATGAACAGAATGGTTTTATACCAGATAGATCATGTGAAGATCATATATTTACTCTGTACTCTGTACAGAAGATGCAATATGTGTTACCAATTTGATTTTTAAAAACATGATTTTGTTGACAGGGACATGTTGTTTTACAAGGTTTTATTGTCTAGAATAGATGGTAAAGTGTTTACCTCAATTAAATCCATGTACACAAATACATCAGCGTCTGTAAGGTTAAATGGACCATTAACAGAATGGTTTGAGTGCAAAACAGGGTTTAGACAGGGAGATAACTTGTCACCATCCTTATTTCAATTTTCATAAATGATCTGGTCTCGGATGTAAATGAACTTCATAAAGGTATTGAGGTCAATGGACTCAAAATATCTCTGTTACTATACGCGGACGATGTAGCTTTTCTAGCAGCAAATGATGGAGACATACAATTAATGCTGGACGTAGTCCATGAATGGTGTGAAAAGTGCGAGTGCTCATGAATTTCAAGAAATCAAACTGTATTCACTTTCGTAGGAGTAAGATGCCCATGAGCAGGTTTTAATTTACGCAAGGTCAGAATGTTATGGAATATGTCGATAGTCATAAACACCTCTGTGTTTATATTTCATTAGAATTCTGGTTTCCGGAAAACACGGAAGTTCTTTAAAATGCTGCAGGGAGAATTCTAGGATCACTTAGTTCAAAACAAACATAATCTTAGAAACGCTGGGTTTAAAGCCTTTGATAAACTCTTTCATTCATGTGTTACACCAATTCTGGACTGTGGCTCGTCAATTTTGGGCTATAAACCTTGCAAAGATATAGATGAAATACAAAATAGAGCCATACGGTACTACCTTGGGGTGCACAGATTTACCCCAACTCTGGCTAAATGGGGACATTGGATGGTTGACTAGTATACAGCGAAGGTGGATTTCAATGGTTCATTACTGGAACAGACCAATATGCATGGACAATCACACTCTCACTAAGCGATTCTTTATATGCGACTATGATATATGATACAATAATTGGTCAGACGAGATTAGAGACACATTCGAGAGGATTGATACCAACATACATTTCAATATCGAATGAATTATAACATGGACCATATTAAGAATGCTATATTTAATAAATATAAACAGACTTGGCTTGAGAAGATACAAAATGATCCAAATTACGAAAGTATTGAAAATTAAATGAGAAATATTTTCCACTGAAAATTATGTTTCCCTTAACCCATCAAGGCAGAAAAGATCAATCATGTCACAGTTTAGAAGTGGTGTTTAACATCTGAGAATAGACAGTGGCAAATTTGTTAAGGACAGGGTAGATGAGAGAATTGTAAGTTTTGAGATGCTTATGAATCTGGAGATTAAATTTATTTTTCATTAAATTGTAGCATGTATCGACCTATACGTAATCCCCTCCTTGATATGATATGCTCTATAGACAATGTATTTGTAAACTTGGAGCCGATTGAAAAATCTACAACAATGTTGAGATTTTACCCTAGAAAAACTACGCAAATTCTTTTGAAATCTTTTATGATTAGAAATTACAAATTATACAAAAGATAATGATTAAACCTTGTAGATGTATGTGAAACATACCGCACATTATATTATATTATATTATATTATATTTGTATATATATATATATATATATATATATATATATATATATATATATATATATATATAATACCATATCTCCATCTATTGTTGTTCTCTTAGCCAATTAAGTATCAATTTGAAATTGAACATATTTCCTTTCATCAGCACATGTTTTTACATTAGTTTTCTTTCTTAAAGTTTCCATCTGTTTTCCGAAGACACAGTTTATTCATTAACTTAAAACAAACAAAACAAAATTCTTTTCTAACGCATTGTTTGTTTTTTGTCTTAAAGATTTATTCAGTTCTTTGTATGATTTAAACAGGGGCTCTTGGTAAAAAATCTGCTCATTGAGTCTGTTTTAGTTTTAATCGAAACTGAATATATAACTTCAAATTGCGATAGGATATAACACATCTCTCTTTGCTTTTTAACGTACATACCAATTTAGGTACTGACGGTTTTGTACCCTTTATCTTCTTTCAATTCTTTCAATTACTTTTGTAGTGGAAATAAATCATCCTCATTAGTTTTTTATTGGTGTCAAAGATAATGTTTAAAACACTCGTGCAAATATGTTGGTACTTCTAAGTCTATTTCTTGATTCCTCCAGTTTGAGAATCGTCACTCAAAGATTTTAAACTTTTCTTCCAATTCTTTAATTTCTTCTTTGTCTCCCCATTTAAAATTTCTAACGGGTATTTGTTGGCATATGGCTCAGACATACAAATTGTCGATGTCTGGGTGCAAATGTATAATCTTGACCTTGATGTATCGTATTCTCTAGCATTTCTTGTTTGGTCGTCGTTATAATGATTTGCTTTAGTGTATCTGTACTTATTCCTCCTCTGATTCATTAAAACATATCATAATCTGTTAGTAATTCTAGTTCTACCTTACTTTTTTTATTTTTTAACGAGCACCGTAATCTAGTCCTGCGCAGTAAAATAATATGATGTGTATAGTTCATAATTATTCATACACACCGATCCAAATTCTTTAACAAATCTCACATAACACTACGGTATCTTTCTTTACGAAGTAATTATGAAGATCACCAATATAATTTGATTTGAAATGTTTTAAAAAAATGTTTGCATACTAGTTAACCTCCTCATTCATTTCTGATCCTGAGTTTTGAAAACAAAATTTCCATTGGTGTTACTTTAGTTTCATTAAATCATGAATCCATGCTTTGATAAGCAGATGAGAATCGTATCACCAGCAAAATTATTAAGATAAACACAGTTATATCCAAAACAAATGGATAAATTTAAGAGCAACAACTGCCTACGTGTTCCGTCAATCCTTGTGATTGCAAGTTCCCTTGTTCCTTGTCACGATATTTTTATATTCTACTGTTCTGATCTTTACTAAGCACCTACACCCTAAATGACCAATATAACAAAAATCCTCAAGATTTCTGGCGAAATCTCCGTACAAGTTGCTAGTTATTTTTGTTGAAACAAGTCAATTTCTAACATTATATGAATAATACAAAATGTGTGTGACACGAACACATCTTCACGTGAAGTGGGTCAATGACTGTGAGAGGCTAACACAGTGTTAGAGGCATAGGCAGCCCATATTTCGTGCCAAATCATCCCAAAATTTATAAAATTTAATTTTCTTGGGCCTATAAGTATATCAATTCAACCAGTTCTATACGGGTATTACCATTACGGCGGGTGTTTTAAGTCTGAATAAACAACTCAGGACCATTCGTTCAAAATAGGACAGGACAATCTATACTATTGTTTATGAATTTGCAGATAGTGTTTAGTGGAAGTGATAAGTTCGCCTGTGTTTTGAGTTCAATTAACTGGCTTTAAGTCAGTTTTTATGTTGGATAATATCACTACTCATGTACGTTATCAACAAAAAAGACCAATAGGTAGAACCAGTGTCCTAGATTTCATCCTCTGGATGAACAGATTGATAAAGTTATGCACATAATACCGAGTATAATTCTATAATATTAGATTCACTGCAGAGTGATTTCGTATTCACTGCATAGTAAATATGAAAAGAATAAATGCAGGGGATATAAAGACCAGCCTTCTCGCTTCTCTGGGCTGTTTCGAGGTGGGTGGGGGTGCGGGGTAGGGTTGGTGGTATGGTGATATCAGACTCGCCTCCGGCGAAGCGCCGACTTTTTATCCTATTTTTTTTTTTTTTCTTTTTCATTAATGTTTTAGGCCTTTATCATCTCAATTTTTTTTTTTTTTTTTTTTTTTTTTTAAATTTACAGAATTTGTATTCACTGCATGGTTAAATTTAAAATAATTAGAGTGGGGGGTAATAAAGGGGCGCCTCGCCTCTTAGCTTTTTATCCTTGGTTTTTGTTTTGAATAATTTCATAAATCAGGTTCATGTAGGATATTTGAAATTTAGAGGTGAAAGATTGGAGCATCGAGTGGGCGTTTATATTTTCATTAATATTTAAGATTCTAGCATTAAAAGTTCGAAACTTGAGCGAAAACGTTTAAAATTGCGTTTTTTTTGTTGTGTCAAGTTCTTACAAAAGTTCGTTAATAATCTCGAAAAATAGGGTAAAAAGTTGAATTGTAGTAGAAAAGTCTTGAAAACAGTCTTTTTAGCCAAAGTTTTTACAAATCGACTAGAAAAGCAAACAATCGGTCAAAAAATTAGGTGGCTGACCCAAGTCCTAGGCTTCTTATACCACTGGTTGTAACTAATTTATCAGATTCTAACGATGTTTAATACG
Source organism: Margaritifera margaritifera (assembly GCA_029931535.1). Lineage (NCBI taxonomy): Eukaryota > Metazoa > Mollusca > Bivalvia > Unionida > Margaritiferidae > Margaritifera > Margaritifera margaritifera. The sequence goes on along the minus strand of JAQPZY010001226.1, from coordinate 1,436,804 downwards.
GCTTTCTAGTGATTTTCCGTACCATATTCAATACAGATTTCATAGAGGAGCTATTTTTATTTTTTCTAGTGATTTTCCGTACCATATTCAATACAGATTTCATAGAGGAGCTATTTTTTTTTTTCTAGTGATTTTCCGTACCATATTCAATACAGATTTCATAGAGGAGCGAGAGTCTAACCTAGAGGTTTAGGATTTCCATGTTTTCTCTCTCTCTTGGTAATGGTTCGTCGAGCATTTGCTCGGTATATACAGTATTTATTTTAGAATTGCAGCTGTTGGATTGGCATTGAAATTTTTAAGGGCCTCTTTTCTGCTCCCCAATAGCTTCATTGCATGAAACCATGGTTTGCTAACGCCTTTAGGAATTGTCCCAAGTTTTCGGTATTGTATCCCAAGCACGCCTCGGAGTATGTAGTAAAAAGAGTGTAAAGTACGCAACGTTGTCTAAAGGATCAGCTATCCAATTTGATTCATAGAGAGATTGAAACGTATCCCAATCTGTCTTGTTCAATTTCCGCATTCCGTCTTAAGTATATTGTAAATTGGCTTCGACCACAGAGGTCGTCACCAAGTTCACCACAGGCGTCAACTAAATTAGACGGATCGCTGCTGGTCAGATCTAAGCATGCAAATAGGCATACGTGTTAATCATTATAAAGAGCAACAAATGTGTTTTGAAACGAAGTCCTATATTTCCTCCCTCTCTCGCTGATAACACTGCAGCCCCAAAGTATATGGTGGACGTTAAAACGGAAAAGTAGAACAAAAGGTGCTCGTAACTGTTTGATAAGATGGTCAAGATCAGATGGAATGATTGTGGTGATCGGGGGAAGATGTATTGATCAATGTGTAACGTTTTGTGCATGGACGCATGAACGTCTATAGCCTGTAATATAGTATTTAAATGTATTTGGCTGTGAGTTTGTTATTGATGACGATGAATCTACTCCAGCGATCTTAAGAGTATTTTTTGAAAAGTTGGTTGTGATATTTGTGAGATTTATCGTTTTCTGTTAAAAAGGTTTGATGAAGGCAAACAGCTACTGAACCGTGTTCTCTAAGTAGGAGATTTATTTTATAAATATTTGCCTTTAAACTCAGCGACCTCAATGCATTATGGTCTCAGAGATACATTTTATGGAAGTAGGAGGGTGGCTCTTCAGACGTCCAAACTTATTAAACAGTTTGATAGGATCGTCAGAACCTTTTGGAAGTCTGGTGTGTTTCCTAATTGTTCTTTATTTGTTATGATCATGCTACCACTAAGGCAGCGGTTTGCTGCTTTTTATGGACCGGATCTAACTGGTTTTTCACAAGTAATGTTGGATTTCTTATTTGTCGCACTGTTAGATTAAACACTCACGTCTTTTACTTCATTCTTTGTTTGGGAGGCTGCTCGTATTGGAGGCGTAACGAGTTTAGACTTTGTATCGCCTTTTGGGCTAGTAATGTTTGTCTGGGTAGAAAGAGACATCGTGGAAGTTTTGTCTCCATTTTCACCGCCTTCACTTAGTATTTTTCGACAGTGTTGAGTGGAGTTGTGGCATCCAGACATTTGCTGGCCTCATTTGAAAGTCATGCCTTTATCGTGCTTCACTCGTTGTGTCTATTTCGTACTTCCATTTTGGACAGTATTCGAAGTAAGAAAAGTAGTCACCCCGGTAATTAGCTCCGTTACCTCATCACCCGTGCTCGATAAATGTCTCAGTGCTCAACATAGGGACATAAATTAACGCTACTCCATTATTCTCTCTTGTCAAAATTACATAGGGTGATATACTGGAGTAAAGTTGAATCCATATTTTATTGACCTTTGCCACTGCCCTTAGCGGTCATATGTGTGCAAGTTTTCAAAACATAACATTATGTGTTTCCTTAGTCGTTGTGATGGCTTTTAAAAGTCTGGAGACGTATAGAAACTGAATTTGTCCTTAGATAGCTCCTGAAGCTTGGCGTTACTATCCTATTGATACGACTGTACCCTTCGGACCATCCGTCCAGCTGAAGTTGATTGGTTTTGTTTTGTTTATGGCACATCAATACAGGTACATTATTTTGTTCTGATGCTTAAGGACACACCACGGTAACTGACCAATACCCTTCCGGTTGCGAGTCTGGCATGCAGGAGAGCGCATTGGGTAGCTTAATTTGAGGCCAAAGCAGTGTGTTACATTGAGTAGCTGAATTTGAGGCCAAAGCAGTGTGTTGCATTGGAGTGGCAACAACCCGACCTATTATCTGCTCAACTACTAGATCTTCTCCTCCACTGACATAGACGCAACATACGGTAAACAGGTTGTCTCAATCAGTTACCTCCTACGTCATGCAGGAGGGCTCATCGTTCCATTCTACATCCCTTAGCCCGCATGGAGGTGGGGTCCTAAAAGAAACATTATGCCGAATCTCTTTATCACCGATCCCTCTAAACGCATGGTCGCATCGACAGAGGATTTTCACCAACGCATCTCTTGCAATTGTTGTTGGTCCTGAAAATGAACTTGGTGCAGATCTGATCACCAACATGGACATTATTTTATGATTAAGTATGATAAGCCAGACCTCTGAGACCTTGGTATTATTCCATGGTCGCTTGTACTTCATTCCGCTTATGAGCACAGTTACTTGTACTTATAAAATGGATGTTGACCAGAGTTCGCATTTTGTTGCATTTTAACAAATAATTTGATAGTCTACATTCTAGTATTAATTTCAAGATCAAAGGACACGACTCAGGATTTTGTATGTAATGGTCTCTGAGCATGATAACACGAACAAGTATGAATGGATTTTTATCAAACATCGTTTGTGGATACATCTAAAGAATGTCCAGAATGTGCGAGTATACTGATTATATCTTGGGTTTTTTAACTATTATGGCCTCTAATTTTTTAAACATTTTGTTCTTGTTGTTTGTTTGTATTTTCTAAGGTATGGGAGAATATTGAAGAAAAAATGATAAAGTTGTTTCTGATAGGCTTATTTTTATGTCTGATTGTGTAATTTCTGATAGGCTTATTTTTATGTCTGATTGTGTAATGCTACTTTGAGACCATGCAAAATACAAATTTAAAGCAAATAAAATGAGTGCGGTGTATCGAGTCTAACGTTGTAAATCTCATATTCACTAAGTTTAGAACTTCGTTTTTCTTTCGTGTACATTCTCCTAGGTAGTACTTAAGGAAATTCATAAATGTTGAGTAGGTTCCCTGTTTTACTTTGTTTAGTACGTATCTTTTGCATGACTTTAACACAGTATCATACTATTATATCTCTGTTAATCACATGCTATAGTTTATATAACATTTCATAACTCCATCACATACTTTTAACTTTTACACGTTATGACATAACTTAAGGTTATAAATTTACGACTGAAAATACTTTGATTGATTGACTGATTGATTGATTGACACTTTATTCCATAATTGAGGTCTCAGGCCCATAATATAATATAGTTCACAATGTGAATACATTTGCAGTGCCATCAGCAATACAATTTGTACTAATTATTCAATATCTTGCATCTTTGGAGAGCATGGTGAATTTATGCACCTATACTTTTATACTATTCCATGATCTATACAGAATGGACAATATCTACCGGTTCTTTCTACTCCTAACTGTTGACCTTATGCAGTAATATGTATATGATTCGAACATCTGAATTTAGCAAGTGATCGTCTTAGATAATATGGATAACATACATATAAGTATCTTTTTACATTTAATAGAGTTTTAAAATGTTTATAATGGATATTTTAAGATTCATGTACATACGCATGCCATTTCTGCACAATACAATCTGAGAACCGTTTTTTCGAAAGAATTTAAAGAAAGAACAGTATTGCTAGCATCTTGCGAAATCCAGATTACTCTAAAACCAACCATATTTGAATAATTCTTAATTAGGTAGTCCAATTTACAAGAACTTCCTCATCCAGAGATTTAAGCATCATATGCAATTGTATGTGTATCTATGGTTTTTCTATATGCAATAATATACTCTAATATTTAATACATTTAACATGATATCTTAGACATATAGGAAGTGTACCACATTCACCATCAGCTACAAAAAGAGCTCTTTATAAATGATTTATCGTCTATATTTTGGGGACGATAAATCATTTATAAAGAGTAAAAATAGCAAGGGAGAAAATACACAGCTATGGCGACTGGCTAAATCACAGGTAAAGTAATGGGTTAATCCTTCATTAGTACGTACACATAAACTCAGTGAACTATACATAGCCGGTAAGATTCGTAAAAACTTCCATTGTACTCCTTAAGAGTGATGGTTACTCCACAATTTATCATGTCAGATAGTATCGAATGCTGTCAAAAAGTCTACAAAAAAACAATAAAATCTTGTGAGATACTTTTGTACCATTGAGTGTAACGTAAAAATGTTGTCTATTATTGATTACCCCCATTAAAACCTGCTTATGAATCATCAACAGCATCGTTATCCTCTTCTCACTGACTAAGTCTTCTATTAAGCATTGAACTGAAGATCTTACAGCTAACATTGATTAGCGATAAACCTTAATCACGTAATGAACTCTTTTATAAAATCTTATCACCTAATTACAGCTATACAGTACAATCAAATCTGATTTGCTTCGCTGGATGATGCATTTATTAATACTAAAAAAAGAAATGAAGAGGATGAAACAACCTCATCAAAAAAGATTTTGAAAATACCGGATTGTTCCAGACATAATGCAGTAAAATCTGTTCTTTAATCCACTCAGATGTCATTTGGAACAAGAACGTACTACTATGTAATGTCCATTGCCTCGTCGTTTTGAGTTATTTTTTGTCCATTGCCTCGTCGTTCTGAGTTATTTTTTGTATTTCTTTTTTTAAAGTGCTACATAACGCAATGTAGTTATCTAAACATGCAATGTAGTATTATAGTTTCGAATCAAGCGATAATCAGCAACTGCCTTTATCAAACATGAAATTGACTAATCTCGAAAATTCCTGGCATTCACCTGGTGAACATGGCACGTTTCAGAGAGAGGTGGATTCTCTAAGGTTATAATTGTTAACATCAAGTGCGATGCGTATGTTTGAAAGAACTTACAAGAATATACATGTATGTGTGTAGACTGTTACTGCTAAACGATCACTACTGGAATATGGGTTTATATCATCAAGGTCTTGAGTTGTTTCAAAAGAAAGCGGGATCCACAACATTTTAATGAGGTGATCTTGCATCTGATTGACCGACCTTGGTACCACTCTTCAAGCCATATTTTTATATGTTGGGTTTATTATCACCAAGATCCTGATGACCTGTAGCGTACTAACGGGGATGGGGGTGGGGCGGACGGGGCGGTTGCCCCGGGCGCCAGATGTCTTGGGGCGCCAAAACATCGGATAAAATTCGGGCCTAGTATTCTGGCCCTTTGGGCCATCATCGTCGCCCCGGGCGCAATTTACCGCTAGTACTCCATTGCAGATGACTTCGATTATGAGAAAGAGAGTGTGCATATTAATTAGTCGTTTATCTTTAGAAGGAATATTAATAAGAATATAGTAAAATATACAAAAAAGACATGATGGGAGATAGTTTAATATTGAACGTTTTTGCAAAATTACTGTCATGGGCAATCTATTGAAAAACTTAGCAATGCATATTTTTTTAAAAATAATTCTTTGACTTATTCTGAAAGGTGATAGGGTACTGAATGCCTTCCATCATGTCTGCTATCACATATTAATCCTTAATCGGAGAAACAATGCTACTACTCAGCTATATTCGAATTAGCCCACTAGCAAGAGATGTTAAAGTTTTTTTTATGTCGCTTGATGATTCCCAAACATACATTGTGACTTATGCGCATTGCGCTCGCTGTGATGTTTGCTACTTCTATAACGTATGCCCACGCACATTGACGTTAAGGCTGATTACTCAGCACACACACACACACACACACACACACACACACACACACACACACACACACACACACACACACCGCTCAAATGTACTAGAAAAATATTAATCATTTCCTTATATCAAAATATTAATTTCCAGTATTTAATAATTTGCTAACATGAAAGCTCATTACCATAAGTAGAAGATGATATATGAGTCATTATTTCAAATGAAATTTATGAAACAAGTCGAATCATTTCTATATTTTGTCAGCGTTGGGGAACAAAAGATTGAAATTATTCGAAGAGTTTCATACATTTCTTTTGAAATGAGCTCATATGTAAGACTCTATTTATTGCATGACGACGAAAAACTACTGATTTTATTTGACCAAAGCCCAAATTGGTGTGGTGAAATGACTTTGAAATACATTCGGATACTACTGTCGTATATAGCGAAATGACTTTGAATACATTCGGATGCTACGGTCGTGTATACTGAAATGACTTTAAAATACATTTGGATGCTACGGTCGTTACGCCTGTCCTTTGCATGATGTTATGACGTTAGTTGTGACGTCATGGGGTGTAATTACACGTGTTACTTATATAACAATTATGATACGGGTATATTTATATAAATAACATTGTTCATGTGATAAATAGAGGATTTCAAATGGCTAATGATTTAATATTAAGTTTGTGAAACGAGTTGAATAATTTCCAGTTTTTGCGAGCCTTGGCGAGCAAAAGTTTCATAAATCAAATAGCAAATCATTATCCATTTGAGATTCTGTTATTCACTTAGTTTTATTTTAGTGGAAAGGGTTTAGATACAAAGAACAAACTTTTTTCGGCATTTTATTTAATTCTGGCTCAGGACTTTCAGTTCTTGCATTTGAAAAAAATAGTCCCAGACGCGAGATGAACCAATAATGCACAATTCGACAACCAGTAAAATTTAAAAGTAAACTTTATTTTACAAATTATAATTCAAAGAGCAATTGTCCTTCCAAATCAATATAACATTTGACACGGACAACATTTTTCAAAAACTTGATCTCCGATGGAAATTCCTGTGTGATGTAACATAGTTAACTGGGGTAAAGTCAGCTGGAATAGATGACGCGCCATATACATGGTTTTCTGTGAGACTGTTTACAACGTTTCCACCGAAAGTGTGTCGATTCCACAATGTACATTTACCACAAATGCAGTATTGGATACAGCAGAAAAAGTAGCATTCCAGTTGATAGATATTCGTGTGAAGGGATGATTACTCGATGCAGAAATTGTACTAAATCTAGACAAAGGTATTGTTGAGTATAGTGATTCCATATTTAATATATTTGTGACTGATCTTTGCTTTATTTGATCTTTATTTTATTTGGAAGAATGCTCTGGTTGAATAACTTTCTGTCAGTTGGGAAACCAGCATTTGTTGACATTCTTTTCATAAGGGAAGTGAGTTTTTTTTATACATTACTCCTATAAGTTGATATTTAAATCAAACTTGTCATGGGGGTATGGTGCAAGATCATACCGAGTGGTAGCAGCAATGTACTCATGTTCTAGTTTTAGATTGGAATTTGGAGAATTCTAAGGGTAAATTGGTCGTATTCCAACATACGTAACCACTACTGTGCGTTTTTGTGATAGTAGCCCTTTTTTTCCCCAATGTCCTTTGAGCTAGCGATTGGAAAGACGGCCGCCATATTGTTGATGGTAATAGTGAAGAAAAAAAAAAGAAGGCGGGGCAAGGAAAAAAAAAACAAAAAACGTTGCAACCAATCAATAATGAGAACACTGCAGAAAAAGTTCATGGGGTTATGTATGTCGACCAATCAGATTCACAGAAAGTGATTGATATGTTTACGTGTTGACATATCAAAATTATTAAACCGCAAACATTGTATGTAAAGTCTACCAACTATTTGATAATATTATATATGAATTCTGTGTACACTATTTAAAAACATCATATTATGCATTTTATGCTATTGTATCTTCTAAAGTGTACAATTTGATAACGGTCTATAGGTACTTTAATGTACTTTAGTACTTCCTACTCAACAGTGCGATTACACATAAAGTAATCTGAACCTTTTAACTTTTTTTTCGTTTTCATAATTGCTAATAAAGTGCATGACACGAAAATAAGGTTGATGATGAATATTCTGTTATCAAGTGAATTTATTCCTTTTCTGAGACAAAATAAAATAATGCACACACACTTTTAGGAGACAAAATAGAATAGTGCACACACACACACACACACCAAAAAAAAAAGAAAACAAAGATAGTAATATTCAACACAAGATTATGACCATCTTCTACAAATTATTGACAAAAATACCTGTAATTTATTTTGTTTAATTTTTGTTTTCATTGATAGCTTCAAGTTTTCCAATACAAGCCTGGAAATTATTTTCTTAAAGTAGAAAATGCATATACCATATCAGATATATTAGAAATGTTTTTAAATCTCGAATATGTTGCAATGTTGTTCTTTAATGTTACCAAATGTTTTTAAATCTCGAATATGTTCCAATGGTGTTCTTTAATGTTACCGAATGTTTTTAAATCTCGAATATGTTGAAATGGCGTTCTTTAATATTACCACATGTTTTTAAATCTCGAATATGTTGCAATGGCGTTCTTTAATGTTACCAAATGTTTTTTAATCTCGAATATGTTGCAATGGTGTTCTTCAATGTTACCAAATTATAAACTTTGTGTCAGTTGGAATAGTTGATAAAATCGTCATGTACAGAGAGAGAGAGAGAGAGAGAGAGAGAGAGAGAGAGAGAGAGAGAGAGAGAGAGAGAGAGAGAGAGAGAGAGAGAGAGAGAGAGTATATTAGTGGATGCTCCCTTGTAGATATCGGGTCACAACTGACTGTACATCGGACTTTGCTTAATCAGACCATTCTCATACGCTGAACTATGTCTTATACTCTCTTAGTGTTGCTCTGCTCATATCAATGTGTACAAAAAATAAAAATAAGCCTTATACTCTGTTAGTGTTGCTCTGTTCATACCAATGTGTACAAAATAACTATGTCTTATACTCTGTTAGTGTTGCTTTGCTCATATCAATGTGTACAAAATAACTATGTCTCATACTCTGTTAGTGTTGCTTTGCTCATATCAGTGTGTACAAAATAACTATGTCTTATACTTTGTTAGTGTTGCTCTGCTCATATCAATGTGTACAAAATAACTATGTCTTATACTCTGTTAGTGTTGCTCTGCTCATATCAACGTCTACAAAAAACTATGCCTTATACTCTGTTAGTGTTGCTTTGCTCATATCAATGCGTACAAAATAACTATGTCTTATACTCTGTTAGTGTTGCTTTGCTCATATCAATGTGTACAAAAAACTATGCCTTATACTCTGTTAGTGTTGCTTTGCTCATATCAATGTGTACAAAATAACTATGTCTCATACTCTGTTAGTGTTGCTTTGCTCATATCAATGTGTACAAAATAACTATGTCTTATACCCTGTTAGTGTTGCTTTGCTCATATCAATGTGTACAAAATAACTATGTCTCATACTCTGTTAGTGTTGCTTTGCTCATATCAATGTGTACAAAATAACTATGTCTTATACTCTGTTAGTGTTGCTTTGCTCATATCAATGTGTACAAAATAACTATGTCTCATACTCTGTTAGTGTTGCTTTGCTCATATCAATGTGTACAAAATAACTATGTCTTATACCCTGTTAGTGTTGCTTTGCTCATATCAATGTGTACAAAATAACTATGTCTTATACCCTGTTAGTGTTGCTTTGCTCATATCAATGTGTACAAAACAACAATCAAAGATAAAACATCAGCCAGATTTAGTAAAAAAAAAAACAATTAAAGACTTGTTTTTAAGTCTTTGAGTCATCTAATATGGGGAGATTAGTGATTTATCGGCTAATAAGAAAATTGTTTCATTGTTCGGTCTGATAAACACAGTAAATAAAAAACCCATTCAATAGTAAACTCCATTCATTGTCATAATTTGCATCTTGTATTTCCATTCCTGGTTTCAGTAAAATTATAATGTTTGTTTTGCGAAATGCCAAGTCCCTTTATTATCCTCTTGTTTATTCTCATTCGTATGTAAATTCATATAATTCGCAATTCTCCTATTGTCTATCTTTTCTTAAATTCATTTATTGTTCGTTCGTTCGTTAGTTCCTTCTTTCATTCATTTTATTCTTACGTCTACTCCTTTTCTTACCAACTTATATGGACCTACCTCTGTTAGTTTGTCCGTTTCATAGTGCATTCCTTTTAATTTTAAGACTGACTGGTGAAATCGAAAACTAAATGAATTAGATTATTAATGGCAGTTTCAATAAGAAATATTTTGAGGGAAAAAAAAATAGTCAGAAAAATCTAAAGGCAAATAGTTATAATTAAATTGATACAATCATGGTGGAGAACGTCATGAAAATTAATTGAATTTTTATCGAGCGAAAAAATATGTGCGATTTAAAACTTTTCATGCATTAAACATTAAAAAGATTGTGTGAGTCAAAATTGGCATAAAGAGGTAAATCAGTCAACAAAATCTATGTATTATTAAGAATACAAGTCATTACAGAATGTTGATAAATGTCTATGCAGAGGATTACCTTTTTACATTCCTCTGGACTTTTCTATATTTAGATGTTCTAGCCATGAACTTAATATTGAGGCAAGTAGATATGAAGGTGACATTGCTTCAGAGAGGGTTTTTTTGTAACTTCTGTTCCAGAAATAATTTACTATTAGCTCATGACGAACAATATGCATTTTTAAAAAAATTGCCAAAATATTAGAGAAAACAATATTATGATAAACGTTGGTGTGCCCGTCCATTTGTGGAAAAATTATATAGTTTGATTTCATATAAAAGTCCACAGTTTATATACCAATTATTAACTAGACAAAAACCTGTACTTATTGTCTGACAGTTATACTACAAGAAGTGTATTGCGCTCCAATATAGTAACTTTATAGAGGCCTAATTTATATAGTACCCTAAATCATATAGTAGCCTAAATTACTGAAATAAAGAAAATAAATTTACTTCGATTTCCACTTGTATGGAGATGACATTGTAGACAACACGTTCAGTTGTATAATAGAGTGACTTTCTATTAGGCTGTAATGTGATTTCACCCGGAGAACATAGTCTTCAGTTAACTTTACATATTGAAACTTAACCGCCATGTTATAAAGTTTGTCCGTAGGGTTTAAGATACTCTCCACACGGGCTATTTTTAGGCATGAGGTCATTACGCATTGCGTCACATCCGCCTAATTCGTAACCTGCCGTATTATCCTAGCTTCCAGGGGAAACGAATCTGTGTAATCATGCTGTGTATTATTTCAGCAAAAGGCGAAGTGATAGTAATGTACCACTAGACATCAAGCATCATTCAAGGTCGACGAAGACGGTAGAAGCAACCAAGTAGATGGTGCACAAAATTTCCATCCAGTTCACGAGTAAATGAGGACGATGACATAAGGCATGAGGTCTGGGAAGTACTCAGCTTACCAAAAATAAATTACTGTACAAACCCAATCCAGTTGCAGCTCAAGGAGGCGGGGAGTGAAGGGTTCAATTGCCCCCGGGCGCCAGGAGAAGGGGGCACCGTCGGAATCTTTTTTCTTCCAACTGCAATTTTGATAGTATTTCACCTTCACCTTAGTGTAACGGGGGCAATTTTTCACAGAACTTATATTTTGGAGAAGAGGTTGGGGGTAGGGGAGGAGTGAGATTGGCAACTGATATAAAAACTATTCTCTGTAGCAAAGTAGGGGCGCCACTAAAGAAAATTGCCCCAGGGCCCCTCGAACCCTCCCGCTGCCTCTGCTAGAATCTTACATTTATACTCTCTTACAATACAACTAACGTTTTCTCTGTTTTTGTTTTTTTCATTTAAATATTAGGCTCGAGGCCTGTCATCACACAACATTTACAATGAAGAATTCTCCACGTTTTCACGGAAGTAAAATGTCGTTTACATTTTGTGCCAGACTCGGTTTAAGAAACTCACATCCAATGATGTTTTGCCCGGCTTTAGGTATTACAATAACCTTGTCCGCAAACTCATTGTTTCAAGTTTTAGTTGTTTTTCTTGTTTTTGCTTTTTTTTAGCCTCCAGAACAAGACGTGATATAAAGCTCGGTTCAATCCATCATATTAAAATTCATTTTCTCATGACAAAATATATCTGATTGTTGTTACAAAACTAATCATAATGTTTCAAAATACCCGTGCTGCTGTCAGAATATAAAACTGTGGGTTTGACTAAGTATTCTGTGAGATCTCAGTAAACTCTGTGATTGTTCCAAGGTCGTCCACACTAAATGCACTCAAATTGTCCTTTGCGTTCGCTTGTACCATGTGCTAATAAGCTGTAGATTAAATGCAAAATGCATACAAACTGATACAATACTTAATAGATTCCATCTACAGCTTTACTCACACGTGAATCTTGTTAGGAAAACACTTGCACGGTACGATCTCTTGGGTCAAAATATGACAAGGATAAAAAATGATTTTAAGGAGTGATACTGTGAGATGGTCGCAATTATGTGGGATTTTTCTTGACACTATGATATGTTACAGGCAGAAATAATGTGGCTCAGACAATCATCAGTTCCTATACGATAATGATCCATTAGGCATACAATTCAAAGTACATGCATGTAAATATTTCGGTCATGTAAGATGGTTTCGCTACTCTCTGGTATGACTGGTTAGTGGTCCATACTCACGTGACGTGGCAGTTGCAAGTTTGACAAACAACCGGAACAAGTGTGAGTGTGATCGATTGTTATGTCGAGCACAGTTAACCAGACTGAAGCCGATGACTTTCTTTTGTACCAAATGAGTTGAAATGTATCCTATAGCGCTCGAATCCTTCGCATCCAAATTTTGGCGGTTTTCTCAAATGGACGTATTAATGGGGATTAATATTGGCGCAAGCTTGGTATAAGACGCCGTTTGCATTTGCCACAAATATTGTCCAATTCGTCCTCCTCTGCCAAATGTACCGTATTGAAGCAGTGTTACAAATAAATGATGAATATGTGTTGGTCTCGCCCTAGCGTCTGTTAGTACTAAATTCATGCAGACCCGGTACAAAGCACACATGATGATTTTCCTATATAGAAGCCATTCTAGAGATCGCTAATCAGATATTTAATTTCTTTAATCTCACATTAGGATGTGGGATTGTTTTTAGTATCTATCTATCACGATAGATCCAAAAATACTTAAGAAATTTTTTACATAGATATGAAACCAGAAAGATGAATGTATGCCTTTGAAAGTCACAAATGTATTGCTACATATTTTAGCAATCAGGTTCATCCATCCATCTATCTATCTCTAGACCTATCTATCTATCTATCTATCTATCTATCTATCTATCTATCTATCTATCTATCTATCTATCTATCTATCCATCCATCCATCCATCCATCCATCCATCTATCTATCTATCTATCTATCTATCTATCTATCTATCTATCTATCTATCTATCTATCTATCTATCTATCTATCTGGACGATCGATCGATCAAAAGAGAGCTGTTGAAATAACTAGCAATGTAGTTATTGTAAATTGCTGGCTAGATTGGTGAATAATGCATCACGACACAATTGGACACTGGTTTAAATTTGGTTTTATTGCATAATTATGTTTCTTTTTATTTTTCCAAATACAGAGACATACATAAGCGATCGATGAAGGGCCAAGATTCTAACTTGTTCCTCTGAAGAAAACGACGTGGCACTAGACTGGTCGGTGGAGAGACACTTAAACATCCGCCGCTCTGTAATCAGTCAAATGCACATTATCATTGCAGTCTGTATTACGTACCATCCTGTTAGATACCTATAATGACGACACATACTACTTTTTGTTATCCATCTTCTGAAACACGAATCTCTCATATTGTTCCTAGTTGTAATCATATTTAGATCACAGCCCATCCATTTTCAATATTTATTGGTGTCCTATAGTTATGACGGCGAATGACGCTCTATTATGGATGATATTGCAGTCATCTGTGATGTAATACCTTACATGGGGAAATTTTCTCGTCGTTTTAATTTTTGCGACCTGGTAAAAAAAAAATCGCAAAATTGTAACCTCGTGGCAATGAGCATAATCAGAAAATATTGCATAGTCGCGAACATACAAACGCGTATTTTTGAAGAAAAAAAAAAGAAGGAAATTAGAGGAAAACAAAAAAACGCAGATATTTTCCCCTTAGGCTGTACATTCAGTGGCGTAGCGAGGGGGGGGGGGGGCGAAGGGGGCGGTGGCCCCGGGCGGCAATTTCTAGGGGGCGGCAATTTGGTAAGAGTTCCGTATATATCATAAATAATACGAATTGAGTGTGGGCGTAATTTTGGTAGTTGACCCTGGGCGGCACTTTGCCTCGCTATGCCACTGTTGTACATTGTTCTTCATACTTTATCATCAAACATTTTACTCTTCAGTTGTTCTTCAACGAGATACCCAGTAAGCGTAACGGACTGTTTCGTTTGCAAAGGTTAACAGGTAAATATTTTATATCTTCAGGTTTTCATGCGTCTACACAAGCTACCCCCCACCCCCCACACACACAACCACAGAGTCGGAACGGGATTGAACCCTGCTTCGAACTATTTATAACCCTTCAACTTGTTTGCTTATATTCGTGTCATTATATATATATATATATATATATATATATATATATATATATATATATATATATATATATATATATATATACATATACACACACACAAAGAGAGAGAGAGAGAGAGAGAGAGAGAGAGGAAGGAAAGTATATATTATCTCTTCGTCCAAGTTTAATTTACCGATTTGACGCCGTGATAATGCCAATGTATTTTAAAACTCAAAGAAAAGATTAATAGTACTGGACATATCCAACATTAATTCTTCTTAAATAACTTTTATTTCACCATCCCCGCCAAAAAAGTAAATAAATATTTACGCTTGTTTACAATTCGACAAGCTCGCCACTGCGTAATTTGCAGCTTGAATCATACGTTGACAGACCGTGATCGATGGGTTCCTTTTACCTCAACCTGACGTAGTTCATGTCCATTTCACCGTGATCGATCTTGTGTCAACTGATTTCATCGCCAGTTAAATCTAGTCATTCAAGGAAAATTACTTATTTACTTGATGGTACAACTAGAATTAAAGTCATAGCCAAAACGTAAGTACAACTGTTACTTTTATATACATTATTTATGTAATCTACCAATACCATTCAATTAGATAAGCATCATGTTTTGTATGTGTGCTTGGTTGTGTCTGTGTGTGCGCGTGAATTTGTTACACATGCATATAAACATAGATAATGTGGTTTTTTATATCTTTCATCAATATCGTGTTACTTTTGTTTGAAATCATTTCTTTTTAGTAAATATTTTAGTACATTTACTTTTCCGCTCTGTTTGAAGAAAATTTCGGGGACTGTGATTTTTCCCTTTCGTCCGTGAGATCTTGCGTGCGTCCATTTTTAATATAGTGTATCACCAACACCGTTTGAGATACAAATTTAAACTTTAGTGAATGATATCAATACGTTAATGAATGTGGAGAACGCTTTTAATACCCCCCCTCTCCTTCTTTCTTATAGGAAGGGGTTGGAGTGGCGTGACGGGAGCGGATGTATATATGCCCCCCCCCCTTTTTTTCTATGTTATTATTATTGCAACAACAACAAAAATACTAACATAAAGTTGTAGTAATAATAGTTAGTTTTTTCTTTCAAAATCTTTATGTGTACATTATTTGCATATATTATTATATAGAACAGCTTTAACATGAATACGACCTCTGAGTACGCATAGCTGATAATATGTCTGATACAATGATTTAATGGAAGTGTCATATGTCACGATAATCAGACTGGCATTTCATTCTTTGATATCTGTAGATGCTTTGTTTGTATTTCTATGCAACATCTTTTGTATTTTCTCCATGAATGTTATAATTACTATTGAATTAGATAGGAGACTTTTACGAATTTTTACTTGAGAATTTTCTTAAGTACTGAGGAAGGAAAGAATATATTATCTCTTCGTTCCCGTTAAAATTACGGATTCGATGCTGTGCTGATGCCAACGTATTTGAAAACTGAAGGAAATGTTCAATAGTACTTCGACATATCAACCATTAATCCTTCGAAAATCACTTTTGTTACTCTGGTATTCGCCCTTTTCTCAAAATTCTATGAGCACACACTAGAAACAAAACAAAATAAACACTAATGCATATATTTGACAAAATATAGATGGCACTGACACACACACACACAAAACTCGGAATGCAAGACTAGATTCAGTTTTCCTAAATTTCGACAAATTCAGCTATATTTTGAGTGCATGCAGAATGTCTTTGTCTTTTAAATATTCATTTGTAATATTTTACTGGGTGAGTTCTGAGAACAAAGACCAAATGTCATGCATTCAACTTAAAAAAAAAGAAAATGCTGTAATTAATTTTTTGTTTACTGTTAATAACATTCCAGTCTGAATTTGAAGAAGAAAACTTTCAGTTTGATAAAGGTCGATTTAAAATTCAAGATTTTTATCTATTTACAAACTATATATAATCTATTTGAGGAGGATAAACATTACCTATCTCTATATTTTCCATCCTTTTTTTTAGGGAGAAACTTGATTTTATGTATCTCCCCCCCCCCCCCGAAAATTTTTTATTTTTATTTTAAAGTTATGTCCACCGGCACCAAAATCAGATCAAATTATTCCAAAATGACAGTTTTTATATCCGGGTATTTTAAGGTGATCTTGTATGGGTGAAAACTCGCTCTTTATCGTTCATGAAATATACGGATGGTCGAGAGGTCTAAGACGCTCGCCTTTACAGATCACTCACACATCTCACCTCTGTCAGCGTGAGTTCGAGTCTCAGCTCGACCAACGTGGGTATGTGAGAAAGCTTGCCGGTAGCTTCCTGTGGGTCGGTTGTTCTTCCCTGTGTCTTCTCGGTTTCTTCTACCACCAAATATACTGGCCACCATGTATTGCTGAATGTGCTGAAAAATTGCTGTAAACCATACAAAACCAAACAAATCATGAAATTAACATGTTCAGGACCTTATTTTGAAGTACTGACCGTTTACTATTCTTAAGTAAAGATCTTAAGGTAATACTGAAAAGTTTCTATTTAAACAATTCAACACACTTATTTAGATTATTTAAGTATAAGGACTGCTATTTTAAAATTTGGGTACACCTGCCGGAAAAGATTGAATCAAATCTTGCAAGGGAGATAGGAAACAAAACTGATTACGTCACGTAAGAAAAACACATACGAGAAATAAAAGAGAAATCTGCTGAAGGTATCTTAAACATTATTCTTTAAGGAAGAAAAACTTTTTTACAGTTATGATGGTGGTTACGTCACTTTAAAAAATTCTCAGTCCGACTGGGACGAGCTTGGCAGGCATATAGAACTTTGTTATAGCTGCGAGGAGAATATTATATTGTCGATAAGAAAGTGGTTTACGACGAGAAAGACAAGAAAATAAACCGATATTTGTTATTTCCACATTGTTTTACTGTCAGTTTTACTTTGAAAGCACTGACAAATTTCAACGGTATCGATAAAATATTAGTACAAAAAAAGAAAAAAAGAAAAAAAAGAAACGATAGATGGTTTGCCTTTTCAGTTCGATAGAAAACACTCTGATTACAACGAGAAACTAAAAATCAGCCATTTGAAACTACCATATGACTCGTACAATCTACACAGAATTTTCCAGTGAGTGTGATTCACGTAATTAACCGTGTCAGCGGTTTTACTCTGACCATCAGACACTTCCGTCTGAGCGGCCAGTGTACTAATTGCTTACTTTCGTTGTACCGTTTTCAATAATTTTAGGCTCACCCTGTCTCGTCCCCAATTGAAATATTGCTGCAGTTGTATTTTAATTAAAGAAATTTTCGTTCCTGTTCGTAAATGCTATTGCACACTTTTTAAATTATACGCAAAGTTGTGGTACATAGTCATGGCATCGTCTACAAGTATTAGTTGACCTTTCTACGTGTCACTGCTTAAGTCATCATGTACAACTTTCCCTCTACATAAGAAGGCTTAAACGCGTGTCCAGTTTGGTTCAAAGTATTGAGTTTTAAATTCCTCATAAGCTTATTCTGTTACATTTATTCTTGAATATGTTACATTTCTGGCTTGATAGGACCAATGTTTTCATTGTAATAACGTGAAAAAAGGTAAAATTAGGAGCTCAGCTCATTTCTCATACAGATAGATTACTGGGAGAGGTTTCCGTCATGTTACAACACTACATTTTCCAAAAGAATAAAGTCAGTATTGAATGATATATTACCTGATGACCAAACTGGTTTTGTTATTGGAAGATATATTGGTGAAAATACAAGGATTATTACTGATATAGTGCATATTATCGAAGAACTACAAATACAAGGTATTTTATTATTAATTTTGGGTTCACATCAATGTGATTACATTTGGAAAAGTCAACATTATCTAGAAACCGAAATCCTGCCAACGGTTGAAATAAAGTAGAGTCTGTTTGTTTGTGAATTGGATAAGTCAAGTAATGCTAAAATTTAAGCAATTATTTGAAAGCAAATGTTGGTGGAGCACTTAATTTCTTTTTTTCAAAAGAATAAAGTCAATATTGAATGAGATAATATCTAATTTCCGGACAGGTTTTGCTACAGGAAGACATATTGGGGAAATACAAGGATTATTTATGATATAATGAATATTACCGAAATATTACAAATTCCAGATATTTTATGATTAATTGATATTGAAAAGCTTTTGGTTCTGCTTCATGGAAATTGTATTCATAATGTTCTAATCTTTTTATGATTTTGGATCAATGATAAGACAGTGGGTGAAACTTTTTTAAAATTATCACATCAGCAGTGTCTCAGAATGGCTTTATATATGAATTTTTTCAATGCTTTTAGAAGCTATAGACAAAGTCACCCAGTATCTCTATGTCTTTAAATAATAGGTGCATAATTTGTGTCAATATTATGAAAAGAAAACAGGATGAATATTAAAGATATCAAATTAAAGGAAACAGAATATTTACTTTCATAATTCGCTGAAGATAACAATTTGATTCCTGATGGATGTTTTAATTTGTTAAATCTTCTATTGATGTATTAAATTTGTTTGCAAGAATTTAAGGCCTAAAACTCAATATTAACAAAATTAAAGCAGTCTGGATAGGAAGTAAAGAAGTAAAGTTCGGAAAGCTTTCATCACAGGCTAAAAATGCAGTGTGTAATTAAATTTACCCTATTAGGTGTGAAGTTTTCAGTCAACTTAAAAGAAAATGGTACAGGAAAATTTTAAAATAAAATATACACGATAAAAACGTTTCTGAGGAATCAGTCAAACCCTAACACAAATTGGTAAAATACTCTAGTTACAGTTTTGAAAACCTTAGTGATTCCAATATTAAACCATTTTGTTCATCTCCTTGCCACCCCCCCCCCACCCCCGCAAAAGTTTGTTAGCGAATTGAATTCACTATTTTGCACATTTTTTAATGGAAGTCAAAAGTTGACAGAATTAAATGAGAAATACTGTATCAGAACATTCACAAAAAAGATTATTTTTATTCTTCAAATTTTATTGCTTTATAAATAACTTGGATTCGTACACTTCTTACAACATGAAGAAAATGTGTTCACTTGTTTTAATACGAAGTACGTAAGATCAAAAATATTGCCATATAGGAGATAAAGAGATATTTAAATTATCAAGGACACGAAAAATATGTTTTGACGTGATGTTTCATCGGCTTGGAAACTTTTAATGCAAAGAAATGTACCTCAAACAGAAGATTTTACGAAAAAGAAGTTGTGGATGAACACACTAATAAGAGCAAACAAGGTATCCATCATGTATGGGAAATATATCAAACGTATTACTACATACATTGTGATATATCTACATACCAGGGAAGTTTTCTTAAATTTGAAAGCTTTAGATCAAAGTACGGTATTAATAACAAATTTCTTGCTTGTCAAGGTGTCATTCAGACTACGTAGAATTTCAATCCAAAATTAGATACATGCACGAATGTTAGACCTTTCATCCCTTTACCAATTATAAATTATTCTTCATAGTAATAAAGATTGTAAATATTTTTACAAATTACTTTTGAACCCGAATGTTGCACGAACTTGTGAAAAAAGATGTCAAGAAAATTTCAACTTTACTAGCGATTATTGGCCAAATATATATTGTAAACTGTTTAAAGTAACAGAACAGAAATTGATGGAACAAAAATCATACACAGGCCATACATATTTGACCCATGACTTAAGTACAGTCGAAGTTTTATTATATATGAAGTCATCATAGTGAAATTTAAATAATAGAGGGGGAAGAGAAAAAGGAAAGAAACAGAAAATCACAAAGAGAGAGAAAGAGTAACAAAAATTAAAAGTAAAGTGGTTTTAATATCGTGTTGTACATAGACGTTTATCAATAAATCCATTTTAATATCGTGTTATACATAGAAGTTTACCAATAAATCCATTTTAATATCGTGTTATACATAGAAGTTTACCAATACATCCATTTTAATATCGTGTTATACATAGAAGTTTACCAATAAATCCATTTTAATATCGTGTTATACACAGAAGTTTACCAATACATCTATTTTAATATCGTATTATACATAGAAGTTTTCCAATAAATTCATTTTATATCGTTTTATACATAGAAGTTTACAAATAAATCCATTTTAATATCGTGTTATACATAGAAATTTACCAATACATGCATTTTATATCGTGTTATACATAGAAATTTACCAATAAATCCGTTTTAATATCGCGTTAATACATAAAAGTTTGCCAATAAATCCATTTTAATATCGTGTTATACATAGAAGTTTACCAATACATGCATTTTAATATCGTGTTATACATAGAAATTTACCAATACATGCATTTTATATCGTGTTATACATAGAAATTTACCAATAAATCCGTTTTAATATCGCGTTATACATAAAAGTTTGCCAATAAATCCGTTTTAATATCGTGTTATACATAGAAGTTTACCAATAAATCCATTTTAATATCGTGTTATAGAAAGAAGTGTATCAATAAATCCATTTTAATATCGTGTTATACATAGAAGTTTAATATCGTGTTATACATAGAATTTTACCAATAAATCCATTTTAATATCGTGTTATATATAGAAGTTTATCAATAAATCCATTTTAATATCGTGTTACATAGAAGTTTATCAATAAATCCATTTTAATATCGTGTTATACATAGAAGCTTATCAATAAATCCATTTTAATATCGTGTTATACATAGAAGTTTACCAATAAATCCATTTTAATATCGTGTTATAGAAAGAAGTGTATCAATAAATCCATTTTAATATTGTTTTATACATAGAAGTTTATCAATAAATCCATTTCAATATCGTGTTATACATAGAAGTTTATCAATAAATCCATTTTAATATTGTTTTATACATAGAAGTTTATCAATAAATCCATTTCAATATTGTTTTATACATAGAAGTTTATCAATAAATCCATTTTTGCATAAAATATATACTTATTATACTGATAAATATACTTTGTGTAATGGTTCACCTGAAACAATACTGCATTTATTTTGGGAACTTAATGTGGTTAATAGATTAATGAATGATATTTCCCATTGGATTCGAGATGTAGATGTAGTGCCGTTATATGAAATACCTTTATATTCTATTTATTTTCTTAGCAAGTACTACATATACTCATATAAAATGAAAAAACACATACCCATATTAAATAGTTTTCAAATTTTCCTTAAAGATTATTATATATTAGAAAATATATTGCAGTTAAATAGGACAGGAATGAAGATTTCATGATAATTTGGGAACAGTGGTAACCATTACTATTTCCCAAACATGGCTTCCTTTTGTATTATATTCTATATACACACATATTCAGATGTGGCATAAATTGTAATAAAACGCTAACTTTGTCAGTATATACCGTTCTAATGGTAAACATAAAGATTCAATATATGATTATCACATAATAACAATCTCTTTCTCTTTCTCTCTCTCTCTCTCTCTCTCTCTCTCTCTCTCTCTCTCTCTCTCTCTCTCTCTCCTAAACTAGATACATGAGGTATTAGTATTACTATTGTAATAGTTAGAATCTATGTTGGTAATTTGCATGCGTAATCATTGTAAAGGAGAGGAATCAAATATTCTGATAACGTATGGTCCGGTCCCATTGACATTTTCTACTGGAAATAATACAATGTTTGAATGGAAACATGAAATTCCTTAAATAATAAAAATTGCAGGGAAATTTTTACGATGATCAGAAACAAAATACATAGCATAACAGACAAAAGAGTAGTTTCCGAATCCTTGAAATAATTTATTACTTACGTCATATCACACATGTATGGAAGATCAGTTGATAAAAAAAACCCAACACCCCCCCCCCCCCCAGCAAATATCGCATTAACACGGAATGATACACGTGCGTACCTGTCAGTAGAGAATCATCAGAAAATATCTTATATGAATTCGCTAGTGGTATGTCAATAAAACTGAATAATAGGGGAGATATCGCGTCGCGCGCGCACACACACACACACACACACGCATATATGTACACGCATACTGAGATACAAAAAGTGTATCGGTATCTGTAACACCATTACATGTTTGAAGTCACGAATTTATAGAACAATTCTAACACGTTTTGAATTAAACATCTTTTATGGTTCGCTTGTATGGGCTTTAGTTTTCAAATTTTCTGCTCAATGCCACCTTATACATTCTTACATGTTGAGCTCTCACTTTGTGTCTATATCATGACCAGTCTATGAACAAAGGCAATCTGATAAATCGAAGAAAATGTATCACAACAATCAGTGTTTTATTGTCCCCGGTTTCCTTTTTTATAGTGCCCGTAAGAGTCCAGCGTTTTCTTGGTTATACAGATAGCCGAATCTCACTAATTTGTTTTTTGTCCGGTGATCATTTATCGATACGTTCCCTAGGCAATTAACCATTTATCATGAAGGTCTTTGACATTATAACGATGTTATCTTAAAGATTATAACTAATTCTTATATTATAACATTTGTTCGCATACTATAATTAAATCGTATATACTTATAAGCGAGTTGGTAAGCCAAAAATAAATAAATAAATAAATAAAATGAAAATGTAAAAAAAATAAAATAACTAAAAATAGAGCAACGGTTACAATCAATAAATAGAGGATATCTACATTCGAGTAAATCTAATGAAATATGTCACAAATGAAGTGAAAACATTGTACTGTCAAGCCAAGCCACTCGTGACAGTAGAATGTTTTTCACTTCACAAGTGAAATATTTCCTTACATTTACTCCCAAAAAACGTAGATTTTCTTTATATATTATATATTTTTAAGACAAAACCGTCAACTTGCATGGAATTTCACTCCGTGTCATTGCAGTTAACGACTGTATTACAAAAGAAGTCCCGAATTTTATAATAAGTTAGGACGGTGACATTTTACAATATATATCCAAAACATAATCCTTAAAATTGTGTATTTTGTCAAATTAATGACTGTTTTCGGACGAAAATTGAAACTGTTTTTAATTTCGTTAACACATTTTTGCATGGATTGATACAGTTAATATTGTTGGGGCAGGGATAGAATCATCACAGAGCGGTTGATCCGACAGACTTCAGAACGTAACGTCGTAAACAAAAGATTTTAATGATTGTGAGTTAACCAACTAGTATTCTGCTTATTTATTTTGTTTATTTCTGCATTTAAATTTGAATTATGTGGCCTTGGCAAGCGTGGAGTCTAGTACGGTAGCCGACGCTATTTCTCCAACGTTTTCAAACATTAAGCTATTTTTAGTACTCTATTTTTCCAAAGTTTTGCCATAAAACTTTTACCGTTTGTCGTAGAGTGTAACAGATATGAGTGACACTGAATATCGAATAGAGTGAGGTCACATATGTTCAATGACAATGTTCAATCAATGACATTTTGCACGATTAATATGGAAATCTATTTGAAATAAGTTAATAATTTAAACTTATTTGTTGTTTTGGGGTTTGTTTGGTTTTTGTTTCATTTTTGTTAAGGCACATCCGCATTGCATTGCTTTCATAAATGTACAGTGTTGTCATATCCTGAGAGAGAGAGAGAGAGAGAGAGAGAGAGAGAGAGAGAGAGAGAGAGAGAGAGAGAGAGAGAGAGAGAGAGAGAGAATGTATAGCACACATAAATGGTAGATATTTTTTCTGAACTGGAATAGAAGTTCCAGAGGTGATATCGCCACAATGGAGACATCGCTTTTATCGCCACTGTGCCACTGTTGATATACATTTGTTTCACACTGAAACATTTCAATATTTCATTAGGAAATATATAAATAAAAATTGAACATAAATTTCATTGTATATAATTTATTTTAAAGTCAAATATAAAATTAGTTGATGGAAAAAGACATTGAAAAATCAAAGAAATACACGTCGTCACTAGCCAGAGGCGATAATCCGCTACGCTCCTTTATCACCCGTGACCGCCTGTGCGGAGATTTCCTCGTTTCTCATGAATATGCAAAAATCCTGCTTAACCAATCACTGCTATCGCGAGTAATTTTTCTCGCCATTGTGACCCAACATGATATTTCACGCTGTTTGAATGAGCTAATCAAAGTTTCTCCTCCAAGCACAGTCACTTATCGATCGATAAAACTGGCACTTTCATTCTTGTGTAGGAGAGTGTTACATTATGTTGTTGATGACGTATTTGTGTTGATGCGCACTCATGAAAAACGAGGAAATCTCAGCACAAGCAGCCAAGGGTGATAAAGAAGCGTTAGTGGATTATCGCCCGTGGCTTGCGACAATAAGAAACACCCAGCCAAATAAATTATTTTAAATACGAGTGATTTCATAAATATTTGTCAGCAAATAAACTAATATTTCGAACGATAATTTAATCGACTACTCGAAAGGGGAACAATGGCGATAATAACATCAATATTGACAGAGAAATTGTTATCAATTAATGATTATTAGCAGGCGTTGAACTAACTAGACCTACCGTCGGAAGTTCCTAATCGGCTGAATAAAATCAATTACTTTATTTAATTTATAAAGTTAGTGACATGCTTAAATAATAATTGAAAACACATTCGACGACGACGACGACGACGACGATGATGATGATAATGATATTATTGTTTTATTTCATTTTGTAAAAGAAATACATTAATTTATTAGGTAAACCTGCTCCGCATTCTTGTCAGTCCCTTTTCTCCCTTTGCTGGCCCCTCGTACTCACCCACTGTAGCTAAATAACAATATCGCCCAGGTGTGATTCAATTTGTAACATCGACTGACAGGTGATATACAGCAATGACACGTGATATACAGGGTTGGTGTATTTTTGGGTTGTTGTTGGTTGCTTTTAACGACACTTTAGTCACTTTATTGGCTATATCATGCCCAGTTAAGTGCAATGCACCCCCAAACCATTTAAAATTATCTCATTCTTGACAGACAGATGATGAAAATTTTACTAAACCGCTGATAAGAGGAGTAATTACTATTTGGGTGGATCAATTGGTCGTAAAATTGAACCAAAACAAATGACATATATTTGCAGTAATCAAAATTGATTCATTTTGATGAGCTTTACCGCTGTATCTTCACATCAAAGACCTCAGACATTTCTAAACAATGAACACGCGCCTTTCTGTTATTTAAAAACAGATTTTGATCAAACAAGCGGCTTTGGATAAAGAATACTATATGATAAGGATCCAAATCAGGGTTTTTAGATTAAAGATATCAAACTGTTAAACCCTGGAGAAGGGTAAATATAAATCCTTGTGCCCGTTCGTCCGGCATTCGTTAGCGCAACTAGTCCCGCAGTTTTTGATGGACTGCCATGAAGCATGGTAAATATTATTGTCACTACCTGAAGATGCGCATATGGACGCCATTTGTGTTAGAGTTATTGGCGTTTTCTTCTTGTAGCAGTGTATGACACAGTCTCTTTAGTGCAACTAGTCACGAGGTTTGTGATGGATTGCCATAAAAGTTGCCATAAAACTTGGTAAATATTATGGTCATCACTTGGAGATGCGCATGTCGACAACTCACTTTGTTCCTGCAATTCTTGTAAGAGTTAATGTCCATTCTGTCTTGTAGCTTATTGCAGTGCATGACACAATCTCGTTAGCGCAACTAGTCCGGCTTTTTATTTTTTTTATGGAATGCCAGAAACTGGGTAAATGTTATGGTCATCACCTTAAGATGAGCATATCAACAAAATCTTTTAGCTCTTGTAAGTTTTATTGGAGTTATTGCCCTTTATGTGTTTCAGCTAAATGCACAGTTTGTCTCGCACTTTTTAATGGATCTCTGTGAAATTTTTTACATATTTTGATCGTCATCTAAAGATGCACATATTGACAAATCTTTGTACCCCTATGTGTTTTGGTAAGCCTTTTTGTCTTACAGCTGGATGCAATGTATGACACAATTTTGTGAACGCAACTACTCTTGCAGTTTTTAGTGGATTGCTGTGAAACTTAGTACATGTTATGGTCATTATCAGAAGATATGCATGTTGACAAATCATTATACTCGTACTATTTTCAGAATGGTCTTGCGCTTTCTTGTCACTATAGATTGATAGGGTAGGGGTAAGATGAGGGAGAGGCAGGCGTATCTTTACGTGAGCAACTGCTCACCGTTCCTCTTTTTCTGTTTGTTTTTACGTGCCACCAGGTAAAGGAATTTTTTTTTTTTTTTTTGGGGGGGGGGGATAGATTAAAAAATTTTTTTATAAATATTTTGTTTATTAACTCTGTAAGGAAACAAACTATTTTGAAAAAAATGGTGACACGGTTCACAGGAAAAGTCTTTAGTTACCATATAAACTTTTTTTTCAGATAAAATAGGGACGGATGTCTAAGATATTGCTGTTAAAAAATTGCATGAACAATTCAGGCTGTACAGTTTAAAGCTTATGCATTGAATATAAATGGGCTGCTTTTCGTCAAACTGCAGACATAGTATTCTTGTGAAGCTACATTTTACTATGATGTAGATATTGAAATTTGAATGTAGAAATTTAGAGAAAACTCACACATGATTGTAGCCACCATTCATACTACGTATTTAGATAGATAGAAAGATTGACAGATAAAGTAAACTTCGATAACTCAAACTCAATCACTGGAACACCTGGTATCAGTCAGAACCCTTTTTCACATAAATTGATTGGTTCGACTTTGACATATTGTTTGTCTTCTGTTAAAAAAAGCTGCCCATTCCCTTCACAGTTTTTTTCCTCAAGTCATTGCCATAAAATGGAGCATTAAAAGCAACTGTTTAAAAAAGTTTTGAGTCCTGACAAACATTTGTTTTAATCTACAAGGCATAACAACATATATCTCCCGTCCAGCTTTTTTTTCTTGCCAATATATCATCTTTAATTCCTTGTCCTTTTCTTTCAGGCGTGAAAAACATCATCCTTAAGTCAGCTGTTGACAATGTGTATACAAAACGCTTACATTTATTTCTGACTAGATTAGATTATTGTGTATCTAGCCACGGCTACAATATCATAATAATGAAAAACAAATTTGCCGTCTTTTATTTGTTATATGTTAACAATCTTTAAAATGAAAGAAATGCTCCTATTTATTGTGTACTCAGTGACGTAGGGCGTTGCCTATGTTGATCGCTACTTAAAAAGTTTAGCCTGAGGGCACTAACGACAATTATTATTTTTGTATGTGAAATTCCTGTGAACAGAAACATAAATCTGTCATGTTGTACATGTGATAAAACTTAACGGCGTTTTGCGCTGATTAATAAGGATATCGTTTCCATCGTGTTGACTAGTTGACGATACTTTATACTTTTAAAGTAATTAAATTACTTATACTGTATAAAAGAAACTGTTGGCCAAGACGTTAAATAAGTTACCTTATTACGCAATAGAGCGGCATTTTTAAGCTGAGCAACTCAAATGAATTATGCACAACATTAAGTTCTTATTTACTAGTAACCTTTCGGCCAGTTGCTGAAGTTTTGTGTTGAGTCTTACAGGGATCCATATTTGTAAACTTAAATATCCGCCCCCAGCCCCTCCACGAAAATAGACATAAATAGTTTTCATGGAAGGTTGCAGTATTAAATGCAAAGGTATTATAACCTAAATTATGATTCGCTTTTTAATATAGAAACTGTTACCGATACGACTACGAATGTATCATGTTCTTAATTATTTTTTCTACAATCTTTTATTTAAACTTCGTTTTAGGTGAACACAGACGAAAGATGCAAGGTCTTGCAATCAGCATCCTGGGTTTAATATGTTGGTTCAGCACAAGTTTGGCGCAAACGCGCAACCAGCGCGTACGGAATGGCGGCTTGTTTTTTGGCAACCTGAAACCCGGTCTAGCATCCATTCAGCCGGGAGGTGTCCAAACGTACGAACGGACTAGCGGCGAATATGGCAGTTATCGTCAGCAACCATCGTGGCAGCTTGCTGCATTAAAGGACAACGCCAGACACCTTAACAACGGCAGCATCGGTGGTACAGTGGACATAAGAGACAACATGTCCTGGATTCCATCCAACATGAAATCCCTCACGAACACAGGATCTGGAATTAGAGGATTCTGGAACAGTTACGCACCGAATGCACCACCGAATGTATTCGTTCCTCTTGACTTATCTACTTACAAGCAAGAAAAAGAATCCTTTAAGACGCGTTTTAATAAAGTTTAATCTTTGCTGTGGTGCGAAATTTATTTTGATCACTCAAAGTTTTGTAAATATCTATGATCAGCTATTGAGACCTTATCTCTACTGTTGCGACCATTTTTACGTAACTTACTTGTCAGTGACGTTGGATTCTGGAACGACTGAGACACGCACTTCCAAAGCGTACTTCTGTTTCAGATATAAAAAGAACAACAGAATTTGACGTAGCGATTCCAATTTTTAATTTGCTAATGTGCACCTAAATTGAAAGAAATCGATGAGGAGAAGAACACTTTTATGAGGCCGTTTTCTATGAGCAAACCAAGATGTTTTCGTTCAGACTTTTGACTCTTTTGTAAGTCTGTGATCAATTAAACAGACACGGTCATCCTCTTTTTTGTTTGTCACAACTAAAACGGATTGACTAGCAACTGACACAGCTGTCAATCAAACAAGATTGATCAACCCCACAATGGAAATATTTCTTTGTGATTTTAGTGAAGTACTATCGAAATGTTTTGACCAAGACTGTTTCAGTCATTATAATGTCATTTTGATTTTCTCAATTAATTTCAAACTAACTTCAACTATTTTTAGTATGAATAAGCGAGGAATCTAACTTAACGGCTGGTTTGAATTTTTAAAAATAAATATATGCAACACCTGAACTACTTTATGCTTGAAACAGCATACAATAGATGTAATTTTTTCTTGTCTTGTGGATCGATGAAAGTCCGAATTTTACATTAGTAAAGTTTTTATTTAAAGACTGACGGGTTTGAATCGTATTTTGAAAAAAAGCCTCCAATTAGTATATAGTCGTATACAGTTTGTGATGGAAAGACCAAGATTAAGAAGACTAGGAGTCTATTCTGGGACAATTATCCAACCCCCGCCTTGTATGGACAAAGTATTCGCGTTTTGTCTGTCCATCCGTCCGCCCGTTACTCTTTTGTTTCTGCTCTATAACTTTGTGACTAAGCAATAAAATTTGGTATACTTATACATCATCGTTAGAAGGTGTGTCGCGTATGACAGTTGGGCTCCTATTTGTAAGGTCAAGGTTACCGATCATTATTATACGTTTTCATCAAAATTTCCTTTCTGCTTCAAAATTTTCAAGCTGGATATTTATACATAATCCTTAGTATATGTCTTGTGAAACAACTTTGGGTTCCTATCTTCATTACCAAGGCCACAGCTCAATATTTAAAGCTTTTCATCGCACTTAGAGCTGTTTCAGAGTAAGCGATGCAACTTGGTATATATATTTGCCATCATTATCAAGTGTGTTGCGACCACATTGTCGGTCTTCAAGGTCAGTGTCGTGGTGTTATATGTTCAATTATTCTAATCTACTTTCCTTTCCACTTTGTAATCGCAGAGCCACTTGAGGCGAAGGAATGAAACCTTTTTGTTACATTTATTATCTTTATCATAGGCTGGTCATGGGTCATAGAGCCATCCCATGCCAGCCTTGCAAAAAATAAAATGATACATGACACAAATAATGTGTTATATACATAAATGCTGGATAAACATAAACTACAACAAAAATTCTTCAAAGAGAGAAAGAGACAGACAGACAAAGACAGAGGCAGAGAGAAATTATGTATACAAGAAATGTACTACATACTCAAAAACATAGCCTAGCTGCTAAAATTAGGATCCGATACTAAACTGAAGTACAAACGCCATTTTTCATTGAATTTATCCGACTTGTAATTTGAAAAAATAATATATTTTTCTGTTTTATTAATCAAAGATATCCAAAGTTTAAAATGATAAATCAATGTAGATTTATTTCAACAGAGTCCACTCTGGACTTTGTGAATTGAAAGTAGCCCGGGCTTTGAACTCTTAACAAGTTCACCCATTTTTGATTTTCAGAATTTAAAAGTATTCTAATTCCTGAAATTTTTAAAGTATTTACAAAAGAGTATATATCAATTACGTGTAGTCCACCACAAAAATAATATGTTCAATTTGTTACTCTTAATTCTATCAATTGAACCATTCCAAACAAACTTAAACAAAATAGGAATTAAGCTCCTATAATATTTCTTCTGGATGATTTGGTAAAGACAATAACAGAGAAATAGTTATTTTTTTTCCAAAAAGTCTAAGAGTTCTTTTAGACCATTGCATGTGCAAATTTCCAATATCTTTTAATTTACAATTATAATTTATTTCAACAATTTCTTGAAGGCTGCTGGAGAACTTACGCTTAATACTTTGAAATGACCTCGATCCTTGTTAAGTATAATTTCGCGGCTAATTAGTAAATGATTGACTTTTATCCTACCTATCTAGATACCTCTGGTTTTGTCAGTACTCATATGCAAACTAGAAAACTTCGCAAAATAAGTTATTAAATTTAAAGCAGTTTTTCATGATGTGGCTTCCAAGATAAGGGATGTATCATCTGCATATTGAGAAAGGAGATACTCGGTATTGTTTATGTTAACACCTTCGACGTTTTGAATTTTCTTTATAATATTTCAGTATAAACCTAACTTTTTACGCTCTATCTTACGGTAAGGAAATTTTCAATGGGTATTTTGCTGTTTGAAAGTTACATCAGTATTCACAATACGCCATTTTGACTTCGACCCTCATTTTTCGTTCAGAAATGTGAGAAAAGAACCCTTCATTATGCTTCAGTGTAGGTTAGGAACATTTCAACATCGGAATCAACATTTTGCACCAGAGACTTGGCAAAGCCTTGTGTCTGACGCAAAAAATTCTGACCATCTGGTAGAATTTTTCAATCCAACACCAATGCAAATAAAGGAATATATTATTCTCCTGCTTCGATACATCTTGCTCGCATTCTTTCTTTAACACCTACCATTTTTTCTACCTGATTTACAACAACTCTCTTTGTTTTTCTCGTAATATTTGATAATTATTTACAACAATAAAAATCATGTTGTTTCCTTTTTTGTGTCAATATCTTTTCTTCTATCCCGTAATTTATTCTTATAAGGGTAATAGGATATAGTTTTACCCCATATTTCCATTAGCAAAGTTTCCACAAATAATTGATAGTTGAACTTCAATTCAATTTCAGGATATACAATTTCATTTTTATGCTTTGTTGTAGCATACTATTCTATTACACGTTTGAACTTATTTGTAATGAGATTAACATAATCCGAATGTTTTAAAAGAGAATTATTACATTTCTATAAGACTTACTTTACAAATGACTTTGAATATTAAGTATTATATTTACAGCTAAGTGATCTCTTCTATAATCCACATTAGTTTCATATTAATCTATATCAGGGGTAAGGTTTCAATAATCAGAATAAAATTTACCCAAGTTTGTTTCAAGGGCCGTATACTTTGCCATGTGAATTGAGACTTAACTAAATTCAACAGCAGACAAATATCTATTAAATTAAGCTCTGAACATAAATCTAAAACAGCTTCTATTGCATTCGTATTATTAAGCCTTACATCATTTTTCTGTCCATTTTAGGATCCAAAATTAAGTTGAAGTCACCTCCTATAATTACAGTTTAATTCCAAAAGTTATTAACATCCTCTTGAAATAATTCATAAAAAAGGCGTGTCCCTATTCGGGATATATATATATATATATATATATATATATATATATATGTATATATCAGCCAATGTTATTTTAGTGCCTTGTATTGGAAAACCTCGAATTATCTTATTACCATCCTGTCCTCGTTTTACTCGATCGAATAAACGCTAATAATTATTGTTTATTAATATTGCTACGCCGTTTGACACGCTAGTAAGGAAGTAAAAAAGACATTCCAATCCCACATAGTTCTTGTATAATTTTCTTCTCGTGAGGAAAAGTGTGTATCTTGTAGCATGTATATCGCATACTTTCTTTGTTTCGAAAAATTAGAGACGTCTTTTCTTTTTTTCTCGATCCCCTAACCCTTAGGTATTCATTGAGATAATCTTTACATAGCTGTCCATTTGTATTTCTAGATTTTATTGTTTGTTAGGAAAATGACATAAATGTCCTTCATTGTTATGTTAAAAAAAACACTAACAAGTATCTCTAACTGTTTAAAGGAGAGAGAGAGAGAGAGAGAGAGAGAGAGAGAGAGAGAGAGAGAGAGAGAGAGAGAGAGAGAGAGAGAGAATGTACAAGGATAAAGAAGTAAAATACGTAAGAAAGAAAGTTTGAGTGAAGACAAAGTCGGCGGAGTAAAATGGAATAGGTTTGTCGTGTGATTAGTACAATTGCTATTAAAGCATTATTTATATCAAACAAAAATAGTTATGTGCATGATTGTAATCAAATGTTTAATTTGTTTTTTGCATAAAAAGGAAGGAAAGAAAAGTTACCAATAACTAACATTTCCTCCTGTATTATATCAGACAATGAATCATTACGTAGGAGTAACTTCAATCCATGTACGAAAAAATGCTAAATAAAAATTGCAAACTTGTTTGTAACGCAATATAGAAAGAAGATAATACCTTTTATACATAGCTGAATTATCCACAGAATAAAAATATACATGTATTGATAAGAATATACTATTGACGTCTATTTTGTGTATAAAGACGGTACCTTGCATATTAGGTTATTCTATTGAACTAGTCACTGTATTATGGCTCGGTCCGTTTGACATTGGGGTTATTATTATTAAAATTTTATTTAAAATATATTGATGTGTTTTATCTACCGTCTGTACTCATTTATATGTCAGCGCGACTGTAAACAACATAGAGCAATGCGCCGGCAGATCAGGGTCTATATTGTTTGTTCAACTGATTAGTCCTAACAATTGCCGGATCGGGGTCTATGCAGTTTGCAGTTGGATCCGAGCTATAAGCGGGTACATACGATATCAATTTTTCTTTAGAAGCTGATGAAACATCAGTTGTAAAATATGATGTCAACATGTTATATTGACAATTACAATAATACAAACACCATTAAACGTTCATCTACATACGCAAATATATACATATCTCTGTTTAAGAGGAATAAAGTCAGTCAGTCATTTATATAAATATTCATGCATACATATGTCGAATTTAATGGGTTTTCTCTGTTCCTTGGCGTTTCCTTAAATCTTGTCACTGAAGTATCATGCCCAATCAATACTCTCATGCTTTCTGAGTCTATTTAACATCACCAGATTCATACCTGTAATAGCATCAGTCTATTTTACATCCCCAGATTCAGGGCTATCGCAAGTTTTCGCTTGACGAAATGGCGCCCCGGGCGAATGTCGCTTTCAGCGCCCCCACTCAGAAAAAGATATACCTTAAACTCCGCGAAATAGCGCCTCCGCGGACTTGTCGCCCCGGGTGGTTGCCCGTATCGCCCGCCCCTTACGACGGCCCTGCCCAGGTTTATACCCGTAATAGCATCGGTCTATTTAACATCCCCAGATTTATACCCGTAATAGCATCAGTCTATTTAACATCCCCAGATTCATACCTGTAAAAGCATCAGTCTATTTTACATCCTCAGATTAATACCTGTAGTAGCATCAGTCTATTTAACATCCTCAGATTCATACCTTTAATAGCATCATTCTATTTAACAGCCCTAGATTCATACCTGTAATAGCGTCAGTCTATTTTACATAACCAGATTCATACCTGTAATATCATCAGACTATTTAACATCCCCAGATTCATACCTGTAATAGCATCAGTCTATTTAACATCCTCAGATTCATAACTGTAATAGCATCAGTCTATTTAACATCCTCAGATTCATACCTGTAATAGCATCAGTCTATTTAACATCCTCAGATTCATAACTGTAATAGCATCAGTCTATTTAACATCCTCAGATTCATACCTGTAATAGCATCAGTCTATTTAACATCCTCAGATTCATAACTGTAATAGCATCAGTCTATTTAACATCCTCAGATTCATACCTGTAATAGCATCAGTCTATTTAACATCCTCAGATTCATACCTGTAATAACATCAGTCTATTTAACATCCTCAGATTCATAACTGTAATAGCATCAGTCTATTTAACATCCTCAGATTCATACCTGTAATAGCATCAGTCTATTTAACATCCTCAGATTCATACCTGTAATAGCATCAGACTATTTACAGCCACAGATTCATACCTGTAATAGCATCATTCTATTTAACATCCTCAGATTCATACCTGTAATAGCATCAGACTATTTACAGTCACAGATTCATACCTGTAATAGCATCATTCTATTTAACATCCTCAGATTCATACCTGTAATAGCATCAGACTATTTACAGCCACAGATTCATACCTGTAATAGCATCATTCTATTTAACAGGCCCAGATTCATACCTGTAATAGCATCAGACTATTTAACAGGCCAAGATTCATACCTGTAAAAGCATCAGACCCTAATATTTCATGTCCCCAATTTGAGGTCAAATATTCCTTGACCCTCCTTCTTTTCCGAATGATATTATCTTTTCTTCCACATGAATTTAATGATCACCGGCTGGGGGCCAACATTTTTTGGCGGAGACACACAACTGGAGACACGGCGTATGGCAAGGATCTCATATAGATCAATATCAATTAAAGTGGACTCCTTACAATACTGCATATTTTGTCAATGAGATCCTCGTGTTGCATCTTCTCTCATCGGACAGAATTTCTGATTATTCTTCCTACTGTACTAGACATTTACATTGCTCATAATACGGGGGTCTTTGGCCATTTGACTACTCTACTGTAGTTCATTCTTGAGATCTGCTATTACTTTGTTCTGTTTGTCAACCACTTCCTTTAGATCATTTTCTAAACTGTCCATTTTCTTCAACCAGGGCTTTTCAATATGATGCTTCATTTCTTCTTTTAATTGTCAAGTTATTTTCTCTGTCATGTTCAGCACGATGCTTTCCAAATCACTCTTCCTTACCATATTCCCTAATCTCTTCCTTACCATATTCCCTAATGTCTTCATTACCATACTCCCTAATGTTTTCAAAATCACTCTTCCTTACTATAATCTTTAATATTGTGTTCATTTCTTTCAGACTATGAAGTATTTCAGATACATCCGGGTTAGTATCGTCACACTGAGACATTTTTGTTTCTTGATTGTGACCTTGGAATATTAAATATCCATATTTCATGCAATTACTGTTTGGTTAAAAACATAATTCACCGTGTGTCTCACTAAATCGTGTTATTTGCTCAGTTCCTGCTATAACCTAGTCCATACAGGTGATCTACGATTGGTACGTATTGTACATGTACGCACGGATACGCACAAAGTGAAAATATTTAATGCACTCATAACGTTCAACAATACAAAGACGGCATTCTATCAGAATCAAACTTGTTAAAGTACTAATACATCACATATAAAAAAAGTCTCTTCAGACACATATGTCTAAAAATTGGAAGTAGAAAGTAGTGGAAAGTAGAAAATACAAAATAACGTCTTTATATTAGTGAGCTCTCATCCCGTGACAATGTAGCACACGGCTATACCTGATGCCTGAAGGGATGAAACTTGGTATAACTATGTATCATCACAAAAAGGTGTGGTGGACCACATTGGAGGTCCTATCTTCAAGTTGTAAGGTCAAGGTCACAGGTCAATATATTAAGTTTCAGTCACATTTTCCCTACTGCTTTCTAACTTAAGAGTTGTTTAAGAGAAATGGATGAAGTTTGATATACTTATCTATTTTCACTAGAAGTTTTGTTGCACTGCACATTTGGAATCTTTTCCTTAAAGTCATGTTCACGGGTCAATAATTTATGGTTTTTTTTCTGTCTGCTTTATATCATAGAAAACTGTTTGAGGTACAGGGATGAACCGTGGTCAGTTGCCTAGAGGGGGGGGGGGGGCAAATTATCATCAAACAACAATTTTTATTTTTTTTATTGAGATATGACCCCATAATTAAGTTTTGCGAGGGGGGGGGGCAGAATTTATTGCTACGCTACTGACCATGGTACACGTATGCTTCCAGTTACATGGTATCTCAAGTATCATAGTCAAGGTTTTATCTTCACGGTCAAGGTCACTGATCAATTTATTTACCCCTTTTCTGCAATTTTCCTCTAATGCTCTTACATATAGGGTAATGAAACTTTCCATGACTACCGAGTAACTTAGCAGCTCCGTCTTAACGGTCATAATCATATTTCATTATTGTGAACTTTTATGACCTCACCATGGTTAGTGGGGGACATATATTCGCTGAATTTTCTTTTTTAGGATTGATGCCTAATTCAGATGATCAAGCTTTACTATGAAAAACAGTTGCCATTCAAGGCAATATTGTGTACCTCGTCATGTTTGAGTTGGCATGTATACTTGCACGTACCATCATTTACGTCCGCGTACTTGTCTATTGTACGATTATTTTGCACTTTGATGTGCATTGAGAATAACTCCATTTGATGAGGAAAATAGTATGTTCGAAAAATTTGATTACTTTGGGATCTTCTCTGACCATATTTTTGGACAGTTGTATGGCATTCGGACATTTTGACATGAAGTCATTGTTGAACGTTTGCATGTTAACAAGCTGAAAGGCTTTAAAGGTGAAATAGATTGATTTCTCTTTCAAATCAACAAGCATGAAAAAGCATATGTTCAACCTTAATTGAAGTAACCTACCATATTCCTTAATGTCTTCATTAATCTGTAAAATATAGCAATTGCAACTGAGCCATCAGTTTGTTCACAATAATTGGTCATGTTTCAATAACAGGCCTTGTATGGTACAAGGGTGAATATGTGCACACACACACACACACACACACACACACACACACCGAGCAAATATATATCGACATCTATATACCAAACAGAGACTAAAGCGCTAATCCATGGTTACCACATTAACGGAGTTTAGCACTCTTCTATATGAACAGATGTACAAAGCGCTCCCGGATACGTACAAATATTATGATTAAAACGTAACTCATAAGTTAAAATGTAAATATTAATTCTTTATTTGCCAACACTTGCTTTAAATAGTAAATATTCACATTATCAGGTCTGCGCGAGAAAATGCGAGATTGACCTTGACATTGACTACAAGATGGAAATGACGTACCATAGATGAAGGGTTACTAGAAACACCGAAATACACTCAAAAACTGAAATACACCCGAAATATACATATTTTTACCAAACTACTCATGAAGACGAATGTATTATGATTTGTATTTGTTTGAATAATAATAAAAAGCAAAATAAACTTTGATTTAAGAGATTTTGATACGAAATATTTACTTTTTAGCTATTTACAGCACAACTCATGTAATGGTCATTTTTACGAGAGAAAAACCAAGGTTGCAAAAATGGTCAGTTTTATTTCAGAATCACTGAAAATTTTGTGGCTTGGGTAGAACCAAAAAATTGGTCAAATTGACCTAGTTTTAATACGGTTGAGTAACTACTCTCGAGATGTCTCAATTTTAATCAGCACAGTTAAAAAATGTCTAACATATTGAGGGTGTATCGAACAAACAGCTGAAAAAAAGAAGAAAATAATCACTCAAGCGTGCAATTTAGGTCGCATTTATATTTTTTATGTGGTGAGTTACCTTTACCCAGATGTATATACATATCATTTTTCATGAGTGTGAAGGTGAAACAGATATGTTGAGGGTGTAATGAACGAACAGCTGAAAATACAAATCACTGAAACGTACAAAATAGGCCACATTGGTCTAGCTTTGGTGCCGATAGTTACTTTTGTCGAGCTGTATCTACATTCCTATTTTAATGTGTGGATGAAATATAATCCAAGATTTTGAGGCTGTAACAAAAGAATCGCCGAAAATGCAAAGGTCACTCAAGCGTACAAATTAAGTCACATTGATCTAGTTTTGGTATGTTACTTTCCTGAGATGCATCCGTGTACCAGTCTACATAAGTGTAGGTGAAATAGGGTCTGATATATTGAGGAAGTAAACATAAATACTGAGAGGGTAACGAACGAACGTAAGAACTAACGAACACACGAACGAACGAACGGATAAAATGCTATATCCCTTCCCATCTTTGTTGACTTTCATCTGTCTGTCTGTCTGTTAGTTTCTCTCTCTCTCTCTCTCTCTCTCTCTCTCTCTCTCTCTCTCTCTATATATATATATATATATATATATATATATATATATATATATATATATATATATATATATTATCTCAAGTGGGTAATGGTTTCATATTGAGTTTGTGAAACGAGTTTAAAAATTTTCAGCTTTTGTAAGCCTTGGCGAACAAAAGCTGGAAATTATTCAACGGGTTTCATAAATCAATATTAAATCATTACTCAAATGAGATTCTGATTATCACTTAGTTTTTATTTTAGTGGAAGAAGCCTAGATAGAAAGAAAAACAAACCATTTTCGACATTTCATCTAATAATGACTCAGACGCTGCACCTTTCAATTCTTGCGTGTGAAAACATTGTCCAGATGCGATTTCAAGCAATATTGCACATTTTGATAACTAGTAACATTTAGAATTAGATTTGTTTTGCAAATTATAATTTAAAGAGTAAATGTCCTTCTGAATTAATAGAACATTTGACATGGACAACATATTTTGTCCACACTAGATCTCCGATGGAAATTCATATGTGATGTCACATACTTCACTCTGGTCAGTTCAGACGGAGTAGTTGAGGC
Source organism: Margaritifera margaritifera (assembly GCA_029931535.1). Classification (NCBI taxonomy): domain Eukaryota; kingdom Metazoa; phylum Mollusca; class Bivalvia; order Unionida; family Margaritiferidae; genus Margaritifera; species Margaritifera margaritifera. The sequence continues at coordinate 1,397,431 of JAQPZY010001226.1, read as the reverse complement.
GCCATATACATGGATTTCGATGAGACTGTTTACAATGTTTCCAACAAAAAGTGTGTCGATTCCACCATTTGAGTTGGAAGAATACTGTGGTTGTGTAAATGTTTGTCAGTTGAGAGACCAGCATTTGTCGACATTCTCTTTATAAGAGAGGTTAATTTATTTACTCCTACAGGTTGACATTTAAACCATGCTTGTCCTGAGGGTGGGGTGTAATGTAAAGGTGACAGTCTGCATTACAATAGGCTGACGGGCATATCTCTGCATAGACCATGCGTGTTAGCGTTGGACAGCTTGAAGGATTTTCTCGGTTCTCCCACATTTTACGTTTAATTATGCTAACGCTTACTCATATTCTAGTTTTTGTTTGGCATTCGTAGTATTCTATGTAGGATAAATGGGCCATATTCCAACCTACGTAACTACTACTGTGCGTTTTTGTTATGTGATAATCGCCTGTTTTTTTCCTAATCTCCGTTTGGCTACAGACTGGAAAGACGGCCATATTCTTGCTAGCAATAGTAAAGTCAACTGGCTCTAGAAGGCGTAGTAAAGCAAATTCCCACGGTCGCAGCCAGTCAATAATGAGAATGCTGCGCAAGGATTTCATGGACGTATTTGGACAAATCAAATTCATAGGAAATGATATATTAACATATATTATCGTGCTGATATATACAAAAATGAACCGCAAACTCTGTATGTGAAGTGTACCAACCATGTTGTATATATTTCATGTACCACGAACATGTCTTTGATCTTTTTAATGAGTATGGATTTATTCAAATGAAAAAAAAAAAAAAAAAAAAAGCATTATGTTTTGCACAGAAATATGCGTATTTTTGTTTCCCACTTAAACAAAATTTATGTGAAAATAAATCTTTTATATAATGATTTTTCTGTATTATTTGTTTCCGTCCTTTGGGAACATTTGGGAAATCGGACAAAAAGTGGCTTTCTTGCGGATGCATTAGGATAGTCGCATGTCATTTGACATGCATTAATTAAAATTTATTAACATATACATTTGTTTTCCTTGCATGCCTTCGCAAATAATTAAAGAACCAGTTTTTCAGTCATTGCTGATATTTTTTAATTTCTTAAAAGTTATTTCTAGGATTGGTTCATTTTCCTCTAAGACAGGCACATCTGTATTTCATATATTTCAAACATCCGAGCTAGTTATCCTGAATTCGGATGTATGGCTACGCTTTCAAACCATGTCGGAAACCTCTGTCTAAATCAACCGATTGTGTTTGATAAGGTGATAACCAACATTGGTGCTGCTTACAACAGCCATAATGGCATGTTCACGTATATTGTGCCCTGAACCTACCTGTTCAACTTCATCATCATGGCGGATACTACCAAGTATGCAGAAGTAGCCCGCGCTGTCAGTGGAAACCGTATATACAATATCCTTAGCGATCACAGAGGAATTACCACGTGGGACATGGGGACGTCATCCGCCGTCTTGAGGCTGAAAGAGGGTGACATTGTATCAGTTGTCTTTCAGTATCCAGACAGAACCGACAATACACTTTGTGCAAACGGATTTTCTGGGTACCTTTTGCGACACGCAGACTAGATCTTCATTCACAAAAGGAGAAAATCATTGATATGCGATTTAATCAAAACGTTTCTGCTTGTAATAAACAATTTTGTGAATTTTGTATAAATTATGTTACATAGTCTATTAAATAAACCACACGTATATGCATTTATATTCGGGAAAAGCTTTCCTTCTTAAGCACAGCATCTAGTCAATCTAAATTTAAACACACAAATAAACACACGCACGTATGCACACACATACTCAATCGTCATATCTGATCCCAATAAAATCTTTCTTTACTGAAATTCCATTTAAAGCTACACGTGGTACGGTTTCATTATTTTCTGACATAATTAAAGAAATGTCAACATATGGGTATTGTCATCTCTCAGAGAAGTTATAAACTTTCACTTTTGACACATTTGTTAATCATCAAAAATCACAGAGCGCAGTATAACTATATAAAAGAAACACTATCATCATGTCATGTGTAGAGTGAATGTACTATATGATGGCATGTAAACAAGGGACATATTATCAATAAAGAAACGAATACGTGAATTTTATATTATTACTGAGAATTTTATCCTGGCAGTAGAATATTGGCCAAAACGGATAGGCCAGGTGTGTCCTGCCTTACATCTAAAATAATAAATAATTTCTGACTTATTTGTGACTTGGATTAAATAATAAAATCTGCTCTCTCTCTAGAGACAGATTATATCATCTAGTGTTTACAATGATATTTACATAAACACATTGCAGATATATTTAATGGGACATACCAGGAAGAGTCTCTCTGATAGAATGCGGGTGCGTTTGCATTCACTACATATTGATATCGTAGAACAACAATACACATATATGGGTGGAAATGAGTATTAGTTTCCTCGGTAAAGAAACAAGAACCCTGAGTGGGCCTGATATCGCTCACATGTTTACATAACTTAACAGTGGATCATTTCACTAAGCAAGCAGGCTTATATAATATTGTAAGAACACAACCATATGTAAAATATCTCCCAACCTTAAAGGTCAAATTTGGAGGTTTGTATGTAACTTTTGTTTGAACTTCTTTACCTGAGTTTTATTTGTTGTCATTATAAATTTCTACTGCATCGTTTACGAATAAATGCGTTCAAAAGTATGACTATCACAAAAGCTGGCGCAGGTATTACCTGTAGTAGTAAGGATAAAGGCGGATCCCAGCACAACCCATCCTCACCTCGTTCAAATCCAAAAGTCCGGGTCCTTCGGCCCCGTCCTTTCGTATTTTCACTTCAGATCGGATAGATTGTGCTGATCTCACGCCTTTATCCTTACTACTTATATAAATGTTTATAAATTTTAATATTTTTTCAATGATTTTCATAGAATCTGAATATGTTTGATTGTCCAAACATACTTGATCTGTTAAATATGATGTTTTATGATATAAATTATATACAATTATATCTTGAAATTTGAGTCTGATTATAAAATTACTGTTTTGGAGCCTATTTTCTGAAAAAAACATCACTAGAATCAGCAGGATCGTTGGATAGTAAAAATTTTGTAACTAAGTTGGCTTCATCAGAATTATCGTTTATGCTTGGTATTAACATATCAGTGCTATTAAATTCATTTGATTTACCAGAAAGAATAACATTAAATGCATTTAATTTGCCAGGAAGAATAACATTGAAAAATAGGCCGTGGATGGTTTTAAACGTTTTTATTTTGATTATATTGCCGTGTTTTAGCGTATAATAAATTTTAATAATTGTGTCATCCATGGTGTTCATATCGTAATAGAATTTAGAATTTATGTAAAATATTGCGTTATGTATGATATAACAGTCTTCAATGCCTCCATGATTTATAAAATATTTTATAATCGGACACTTTTTGCATATCATTTTATGCTTTACTATATATACTGTCATATTTTTTTTCATATTTTGATATTCTATTTGCGGCAATATCGACTAACATATTTTCTTTGGTTTGTAATTCATGTATTAGCCCAATAATGTCGTATTTTTTACCACGTAAATAAGCTTGTAATTCTGTTAATATTTTTGAATAGATTGATGCGGCTAATTTACACGATGATCTTTTGTGCTCGAGTTTTGGTTCGAGGCGACGAAATCCAGCACTAACAAATATTCCAACGCCGGATACTATTAGAAGTAGTGGATTAAGTGTGCTACCTGCTGAAATAATTCCGCTTGTTGTTATTAATAGTGGTGTATAAAATATTAATTTTATTAGTCTGCTGTAATATCTACCTGCTTGTTTAGAGCAATACGCTTTTTTATGATAGGTATAAAAATATGATATTAGTTGATTGCGTTCCTCTTCTGGTATTGCTGAAGAAATATGATTAAAGTCGATGATTTGTTTCATCATGTTAATACGCGTCTATTATTTTTAGGTTAACTCGTGATTTTTAATTTTGTAGCAGCATCAGAAACTAATGCATTAAAATCTGCATTACAAACATCTGTAAGTACTGCTCTGTATTTGTTAAACATGTTAGATGTAGGACGCCGCAGTTGTTCTTCTTGTTTATCAGAGTATTCTTTTTTTGATTTGTAGTCGAGTGTATTTGAAACTGTTGCAATATCATTTATTTCACCGATATCATGTTCATGTAAATCAATAAATTCAACAGCTACTTTGATAAAATCGATGTTAATATTACGTGGAATAAAGTATTGGCCAAGTATTACGTATGCGGTTGCGAATCTTTCTTTTATATGTGATTAATTTGGTTGATCATCTGTTATAATAAACGAAGTTGATGAATCACCTATAATTATGTTTTATAAATGCACTGTTTCTTTTTTAGTATTTTCCAATGTTTTAAATTCTTTTTTTCCTGTATCAGGATTTGTTCGCACGTGTATAAATAATCCCTGATGAACATTTTTTAGTTTAGTATTATTAAAAATATGATACAGAGCATATAAATATTCAATTTGTGGCTGCCATTTTTCTTGTGGTATTTCATAATATGAGAAAAAGTATTTTTCAACATCATCAGTGCTTAGCCAATCTCTAACTATATTAATATCGGATACTCTTAATTTATCATCTAAGTGTTTATTATTATTATAAAAATCTGAAGCAGCGACAAGTTTATTAAAATAAGCTTCTGATGGAAAAAACTCTCGTGCTAAACGATAATAAATCATTAAAGTAAAAACAGCATCAATGAATTTGTCAGCATCTTTATGGTATTTTATAACATCCTCAAATTTTAATTTTTCTGCAGCTTTTGAAACTAAGTCTTTAAATTGTTTATTTTTTACATCATCAATACAATTTCTATATTTTTCAAATATTTGTACTCGTTTATTTTTTATTAGTTGTTCTTGTTCTATTGAATATGATAATTTATATTTAAAATCAAATGTTTCTGGTACATATATTATTTTGTTTACATCAACAAATTTCTCATTTGCATCTATAAATTCCATCGCTGATTTTGCAGCGCCTACAGGTATCGTGTCTAGCACTAAGTATTGGTATAATATTGTATATGCTGCAGCAAATTCACCTGATGCGCTATCTTCAGTCCATAGATTATTTACTTTGAATTTTTCTTTTATTAGTTCACGTAAATCTGAATATAATGGCTCATTTATTAAGTTGTTTAATATACGATAAATGCCACCTTTATTTATTATGTCATTGTATGTTAGTTGATCCGGATCCGGATTCCAAGTTATTTCATCTGATATTTCATCAAATGTGCTTAATTCGTCATAAAAAAACTTTTCTTTCAGGCTCTGGTAGTGCTTTTAATTTTTTTCAATTATTTCCACAGTATCAAATGCTGTTGCTATATCATTGCTATCATATTTGTTTTGAAATCCTGGTGTTTTTGATGATACTAGTACTAAGTAACTCGTAGCAAGTGCATGAGCATCGTCTGGTTCGTTGTGGACGGCAACAATTGTTTCAGTGTTATTGTAATCTAACCCGAGTTCTCTGAACAGTCGTCTTTTAGCAAAATTATTAAATGCTTTTGTGTTTCTTCCAAGACCGTGACGTTTTTTCTCAAAAATTTTATCTAAGCAATCTATTCTTTCTTTATGTTTTCCTGCTTCTCCTCCAGTAAATTTTCGTTTTTGTACTAATTTTGTCCGCATTATTGTAAATACATTATCACGAGATAGTTCTATGATTACATCATGAATTAATTTTTCAATTTCATTTTCCAGTTTTTCCATTTTTGCTTGAGTACAAAATTTAATAAACATATCATATTTGTCCAGCATTTCTTTCATTTGATTTTTTCTCATTGCTATAACTGATCTTAAGTTTGCAATATTTTCAGTTTGTTCCTCTGGATTTTTTAATATATTTGATAGTTCACGAATAGCTGTTCGAATATTTTCTTGTTTTTGCGCTTCCACTTTTTCTTGAGGTGTTTTATTATGAATAGGTGCATTAAATTCAGGTTTATCCAATTGCGAGTGATCAAATTCGAATATTTTATTGTAAAACTCGCGGCATACTTCAACAATTTCAGGCATTGAAATTATAATAAACGTTTATACAAAATTCTTGAATTTTCAATAATCAATTATACAGTATCATCCAGTGAAAATATTTGAAGCAAAGTAAGACCAGGATTTGTTGGCTCGGCATTGACCACATACAATCTGAAATACGAATATTTAGTTGTATTAGATAAAGTAAATTCCTGAAGTGCGGCTCCGATATAATTAACACCAGGCGCGGTTGTATATAATGTTGTATATCCAACATCATTGTTGGAGCCTTCGAGTCGGCAATTGTATATTCGTTCTCCGTTGCTGGCTCGTCCACGCAGTTGAAATTTCCATATAGCAACCTGAGATGGACATTGGATTTTGATCCTTAAGTTGGCTGACATGCCATTGGTCGCCCATTCGTTTGTATTTATTGCTGAATATAGATGATATGTAAATGCGTAACAGGGATCGTACCCAGAATATGCCGACGACGATGTTACGATAAATCCGGTACGATTGTTGCTATTTCCAGCTAGCGATGGAATATAGCCGACGCTGTTTTTGACTCGAATAACACCTACAACCTTAGAATCAACATACGCTTTGTTGGCGAGGTCATCTGTTGCCGTTGGCGCTGTTGTGCATTTAACAACACAATTTGTCATTACGAGATTGCCTGTCATTGTGTCGCCGATTTTGTTTACCACTGTACTTTTGAGGTTTATCAGCGATGAATATGGAACAGCATCACCGGGATTGACTGGTACTGGTACATTTGTTATTACCACATTGTTCATGTTTAACACTCCGGTCATTGTGCTTCCGGTTCTAAGAACAGCATTGTCATTCATATACTTGACATTGACCGCGTTATCAAGTGCCCATGATAAATATGTGTTAAGTCCGTTTAGAACATATCCGCCCATGTTGAGCGAGCCAATCATTGTTGTTCCGGTTCGCGGGACGTATTCCGCTAGTTTTGTGGTAACTTGCGCGTAAGATGTAGCATCGGAGATGTTTCCCGGTGGAAAAGTTGTTGGTAATCCTATTATTTTAGCGCCATTTACCATTGTTAGCGTGCCAGCCATTATATCTCCGGCGTGACCGACATATTGCGCTGTAATATCGTCCACATATGTTTTGTTTACTAGGTCAATGGGATTTGTTGGAATTGCCGACGATGTTATTTTGTTTAATCCCATGCTTAATGTGCCCATCATTATGTCGCCATCGCGTTTGAGAAATATCGTTGATGAATCAACATATAATTTGTTCATGAGATCAGTGTCATTAATTGGCACATACGTCGATGATATTTTATTTGCTCCCATTATTAGCGCGCCTACCATTGTGCTGCTATAGCGATTGACGTACGTTGATACAACTGTGTCCACATATAATTTGTTGACGATGTCCGATGGATTTACTGGAACATACGATGAAGTTATTTTATTGGTGCTCATATCTAAGACTCCGGTCATTGTGTCGCCGGATTTGTTGACTTTTCTGTCGTTGATTGTTAACATCTGGATTAGACTTACCGCTTGCGTGTTATCGGGGTTGAGTGCTGGGTAATCGGTTTCCAAACCAATTACTCTGGAATTGCTCATTTTTAAATTGCCGGTCATTGTATCTCCGGATTTCTTTACTAGTCCGGAAACATCTGCGGCTGCAACAGCTTTTGTGGTTGATGGAGTATCTGATGTTGTTTTTATTACTGTTCCGAATTTACTATAATAGGACATTTTTATAATATATTGATTATGTAATAATTATTGATAAAATCAACGTAAACGTGATTTTGTATAAAATCTAATTATATTTATATATAGTTATGTCAATTATAAATTATGATGATCCATCACGAAATACAAAAACCAAGCATAAGAATGAGTTGCCAGATACACATTATTTGATTGTTGGACGAACTGGATCGGGTAAAACTAATCTACTAATGAATTTAATAACGGATAAAAAATTAAAATATGATCGCGTGTATATTTACACAATTAATTCACAACAACAAAAATACGATTTATTGCAGCAATTTAATGATCAGGTTCTAAGACCAATATTGGGTCAGGATATTATTACATTTCATTCTCCCGATGATGTTATTCCTGTTGCTGAACTTGACGATGAGGAGAATAAGATTGTTGTATTTGATGATATACCTCTGACAACCAAGGATACTAAACCAGTGGAATCCTATTTTGCATTATCGCGTAACAAACGTTGTAATTCTATTTATCTCGCGCAAAGTTATTTTACTGTTCCAAAGACGATAAGACGCAACACAGGTTGTTTTATTTTATTTGGTGGCCTTGATAATAATGACATAGGTAGAATCGCCAATGATTTTATGGTGGCGCTGTTGATAAACGACAATTTATTCAGATGTATCGTCATTCCACAGGTGGTAGATACGATTTCTTTTTGTTTGACAAATACGCGCTAGATCCTGCGAAAATGTTTCGAAAAAATCTCGATGAGTTTTTGTAGCTGTTGTTTTTAACAACGTCAACAACATTGTTTTTAACAATGTCAGCGATTGATCGTTATTAACAACGTCAACAGCGTATACATAAACAATTTTTATGTACGTTTATACATAAACACATAAATATAATAATTGATGGAACGATATTATTTGGAACAGGTACATAATATTGATGATCGATTAGATACTCTAAAAAAATTATCCGAGGCTAAGTATAAAAATCAGAGATTGTTTCAGTTTACGAGACAAAAAGAACAAGAGGATCAGGAATCGCTGCTACGGTTTTTAAAACCAGTGCGTAAGTTTTTTATTGGTAGTGTCAAGGATGCTAAGGGTAAAGAACAGGATGTTGATCTAGCGACAGCGATTTCTGCAGGATTTAAGCCGACCGAACGAACACTTAATGAAATACGAAGGTTATTAGGCGGCGATGATGATGTTAATGCTGCAACTGGTTATGGAGATGATGGTGGTTTTGGATTAAGCATTATTCCTCGCGGCATTGATGATGGTGGTGATGGCGGCGACGGCGATGATGGCGATGACGGCGATGATGGCGATGATGGTCAACCACCACTACAAGGACCGGCAGACGAACAACAAGAAATTGAACAATTGGGAGACGAACTTCAACAACAGATAGACGAACTTGCTCGAGAAACAGAGAAAGAGGAGCAACTATTACAAGGACGACAAAAACGAATTAATATAATAAGAGGGTGGCAACAAAAGAAAGAGGAGCGATGAAAGCAACTAGAGGAGCAACGAAAGCTACTAGAGCAAGATGCTCAAGGACCGTCAGAAGAACCTGATCGGGATGAACAAGAGCAACAAGAAATGAACGATTGGGAGACGAACTTCAACAACAGACGGAAGAACTTTCTCAGGAAGAAGAAATTGAACGATTGGGAGAAGAACTTGCTCAAGAAACAGAGAAAGAGGAGCAACCACTACAAGGACGACAAAAACGAATTAATATAATAAGAGGGTGGCAACAAAAGAAAGAGGAGCGACGAAAGCAACTAGAGGAGCAACGAAAGCAACTAGAGCAAGATGCGCAAGGACCTGATCGGGAACAAGAGCAACAAGAAATTGAGCGCCCGTCATCACCAATAACATCGCCGGAACAAACACTAGAACTACCGATTCAGCTAGCACGGCTAGTGCTAAAGACGCGACAAGAAGAGCTAACACCATCATTGGTTCCAACATCATTGGAATCATCACTACAATCGCAATCACCGGATTTATCGATGACAGTGAAGGAGGACCAAACACTAACACAAAAATCATCATTACAAAAACAATGGGATCAACTACAACGTGAAAAAGATCAACTACAACGTGAAAAAGATCAATTGGAAAAAGATCAATTGGAACAAAAACAACAATTGGAAAAAGATCGATTGGAACAAGAACAACAATTGGAAGAACAATATAAGCTGGCGCGAGACCAAATAAAACGTGAGAATGAAGAATGGGAAGCAAAACAAGCGCGATTGGAAAAAGAACGGCAATTACAACTAGAACAATTACAACAAGAACAATTACAACAAGAAGAATCTGAATCAATACGTAAAGCCATTGAACGGCAACAGCGCAATGAGTATCACCGGGCTTTAACACAAAAACGAAAAGAAGAATAGGAACAGTTCATGCAGAGTTTGCCACCATTATCAGCGATACAACAACCAGCTCCACGAATTACATAACAGCCAGTGACAGAGACTGAAATACCGGAGTGGGCTCGTGTAGTTAAGCCACCGTATGTGCACTATCAATCTCAACCAGTTGCAGCACCAGCGGAAGCACCAGCACCAACACTATCGCGATTTGAACAAGAACAATTAGAACGAGAACAATTACAACGAGAAGAATTACAACGAGAACAATTACAACGAGAACGATTAGAACGAGAACGATTGGGACAACCACCACCATCGACAGAACAACTACAAGCGGCATACTGGGCAGCTCGACCGCCTAAAATAATATCACAACGAGAGACATCTGCACATCAACCACCAAGGACACGAGAATCAGCGGGACAATATTTTTTGGAACAACCACCACCAACGACACAATATTTATTACCACGACCTACATACCAGCCAGTGACAGAGCTACCAGGGTCAGCCCGTGTAGTTGAGCCACCGTATGTGTACTCCACTGTTCCATATCAACCAATTGCAGCACCAGTGGCACAAGCGCGATCAGAACAAGAACAACAATTGGAACGAGAACGATTGAACCAAGAACAATTGGAATGGGAACGATTACGACGAGAGCAATTATTTAACCAAGGACCAGCAATAAAGGAAAGTATACAACGATTGAAAGATAGATATTTAAAGCCGATGAAAGAAGAACAAGCAGCGGCAGTGGTACAACCACCACCAGTGGTACAACTACCACCACAACCACCACCAGTGGTAATGGTACAACTACCACCACAACCACCACCAGTGGTTCAACCAGTTGCAGCACCAGCGCCACGACCACCAACACCACCAGAACAGCGATTGGAAGAACAATATAAGTTGGTGCGAGACCAAATGAAACGTGAAAAGGAACAATGGGAAGCAGAACAAGCGCGATTGGAAGATCAAGACTGGCTTAAACGTGTTATGGAACACGCGAAAAAAGATGAGAAGAAACAACGGTTAGAAGAAGAAGCGCGATTGGAAGAAAAACATTTTCTGGAAAAAGATCAATTGGCACAAAAACTGCGATTAAGAAAAGACGAAAATGGTAGTAAAGAATTGGAAATAGATCAATTGGAAGAAAAACGTCGACGGGAAAAAGAACAATTGGCAAAGGAACAGCGTGACAGAAAAAATTGGGAAAAAGATCAATTAACATTAACAGACAGTAAAAAAAAGAAAATACAAGCAATGAAACTTGTAGAAGATCAAATAAAACGTAACAACGAAAAGTGTGACAAAGACCGAGAGGAACAAGCAAAACGTAACAAAGAACAAATAGAACGTCGTAACAAAGAGCGATCGGAACAACTAAAAAAAGGTGAACCACCAGTGGTAATGGTACAACTACCACCACAACCACCACAACCACCAGTGGTAATGGCCCAACTACCACCACAGCCACCAGTGGTAATGGTACAACTACCACCACAACCACTATCAGTGGTTCAACCACCACCAGTTGCCCAATTACCACTACAACCACCAGTGGTAATGGTACAACTACCACCACAACCACTACAAGTGGTTCAACCACCACCAGTTGCCCAACTACCATCACAACCACCAGTGGTAATGGTACAACTACCACCACAACCACTACAAGTGGTTCAACCACCACCAGTTGCCCAACTACCACCACAACCACCAGTGGTAATGGTACAACTACCACCACAACCACCACCAGTGGCCCAACTACCGCCACAACCACCAGTGGTAATGGTACGGCCTGTTTTATTTGATACAAATCAACTTAATATTAGAAATCCTGATTATTATACACGTGCTAATTTTTCTGAGTATCATCCTGAGGATCTTATTAGAGTGCGAACTGATGCAATCCAGGATTTACAAACAATTAGAGGGTTAAGGGATCCAGCCAATCCAAATGCACGTATGGATTATACTTTCAAACAAATTGAAAATATTCTTAATCGTATTAATAGTGAGGAACAAAATCGCGTCAGTCGTCGAATGCTAGGGCAACCACCACCAGACAGACGTTATTAACGTATTTGTCATTAATCAACAATCAATCGCGTTTATTGTATAAACGTATACATAAATGGAATGTAAAAAAATTATTAAGATCGGTCGTGGATTGACTGGCGATGATCGACCGCGATCGGTCAACGACCGATTGCCGATTGGCGATGGTAATGAACGATATTATTTGGAAAAAGTTCATAGCAGCGGGGATCGAATAGAAGTGTTGAAAAAACTTGCCGAAGCCAAGCAAAAAAATCAACGATTGTTTCAGACGGTACGATGGAACGAAAAATATGAACAGGAATCACTGCTTCGATTGTTGGAGCCAATTCAAAAAACTTTTATTGGTACGTTTAAAGACGAACACGGTCAGGAAAAGGTTGCGGACATAATGACAGCGATCTCTCGAGGATTTATACCAACTCAAGCAACGCTTACTCAAATAGAAACATTATTGACTCCAGTTGCTGGCCGACCAGTTGCTGGCCGACCAGTTGCTGGTCAACCAGTTGATGACCAACCAGTTGATGACCAACCAGTTGATGGTCAGACCGACGATGACCAACAGGTTGATGAACCACCTGATGGCAGATATACTGGAGTAATAACCGAAGATGATGGGTTATTTGATATAACACCACAGATTCAGGCTGGATTTCAAAGATCGGCGGAAGATGTACCACCAAATGAGCGGCAGAGTCGTTTAGATCAATTAGCTGGTGACAACAGAAGAAATGGAAGATATATAAAAAAAAATTACAAAGATTTACAATCAGTGGCAGCTCATAAATTCAATTTAAGAAAACGGCAAGTATACAAAGAAACGTTTAAAGAAATGGAGATAAAAGAAGAGCGACAACGGCAACAACGAGACAAGGATGACTTTGCAGCGTATATGGCTAGCATTGGTCCCGATCAACCACAGCGATGGTATTTACATCCTCAGGAACAATCATCGTCGTCATCGTCGTCATCGCCGACACAGACATCGCCGGATCCATTAACGCCTACGATGTTTAAACAGACTGGAACAGGCATTAAAATTTTTTAAAATGCTCGTGATATCATAAATCGATTAACAGTACTTACAGCGTCAAAGAACGCCGGTAATTCCGGTGTGGAAATTGATAATGAAATCGTTGAAATACTGGATTATCTCAGGGACAGCAAGCATATTACTGCAGCCGAGTACAAGAAGTTTTTAAAAAAAATTATAGGTCGGTGATGATCAATGCGTTTATTATATAAACGTTTATGCAAAATCACGTTTATTATATAAACGCAATTATATAAACGCAGCAATGGCAGCAGTAACACTACTACTTGATTCAACTGCAACATCGCAGGACAGCGCAAATTTCAGAGTGCCCCATTATCCCGCAATTGAACTTGCCGCAGACGCTGATTATGAGCTCGGATTAATATCCGCGACAATGTGGCATTCGTTTTATAACGTTAAAAAGAACATCAACGATAAATTAGATATTATCGTCGGCGGCATTGGCAACGCCAACGCCAGAACAATTACAATACCACCAGGCGCCTATAACATCAGCGACATCAACGACGTTATTAAATCAGAGATCGTCAAATTAGGATTTAACAGCGACGATTTTAACATTGAACCAAATTACAATACAATGGGCTCGGCGTTACATCTGAAAAACAATTTTCGTGTTGACTTTACTTCGCAAAACACAATTGGCACAATGTTAGGTTTTTCACGTCAGATATATGGTTCTCTAACCAATTCTGATGTAACACCGAGTGGGGAATTTCCAATAAACATATCTGATGTTAGTACTATTTTAATCAACTGCTCGATCGTTTACGGGTCCCATACAGCCAGGGGCAGCCGTGGCCAAACAATTTATTCGTTTAGTCCATTATTGGTGGTGTCGCCGAAGCAGGTCATTTATTATCCGCTTAACGTCAGCGATAGAATCGCTGATATTACAATGTCAATCACAGACCAATCAGGGCGACAATTAGATTTTAATAATGAGCAGGTGACGTACTACTTGCATTTACGTAAATCCACTTAGTGGATTAAACTCAATGAGTGATTTTTAATAAAAATCTTCGAATCCACTTAAAAAATTTCTATGAAATTTACGTGGATTCAACATCATAGATGTCTCGATTCAATGAGTGATTTTTATCAACATTGATTTTATCAACATTGATTTTATCAATGATTTTATAAAATAAAATTGATTATTGTATAAACACAATTAGATATAGAAATGCGGAGACGTAAAATTATGAACAAAAAAATCGTTGAAGGGTTTCTCGGAGGAATATTTTCAAAGATGGTTCGCACAAAACCAGGACTATCATTTAGAGTATCTCCGGTCGCAATTCACGCAATAAAAAAAATCGGAGGAAACATATTATTTGATTGGCTCGGTCGTCTAGCCGGTAAGGCACCAAGTCTTGCTGCTAAAGCAGCGCCAATTGCGTTTGAGGCCGCAAAGTCGTTTGCCACTGGCGCTATATCTGCGGCTGGAACAGCGGTTGGACAAAAGATTGCCGATAAAATTCGAGGGCAACCTCTCAATCAATCTGCGATTGATCGCGATCGTGATCGATTAACTCCACCATTAAACACGCTTACATTGGCAGAATCAATGCCAACGCAAAAACAAATTGATAGGGTAATAAAGAACATAGCGCCAACTCCTGAAATAGAACGCGCTATGAAAAAAAACTGCTAAAGAATTTAGTCAGCAATCCGAGCGACCGGTTATAAATAATCCGGTGTTTTACTAACAGATGGACGCGGTCGATTGAGATTGCAAATTGATTCTACGTTTATATACATAAACGCGATTATTATATACGTTTATGTATATAAACGTAATTATTATATAATCGCTATTAATAAACAAAATGTCTATTAGATCCTATCGAGTACATTGAATATCAAGAAGACAATCCAAATGAAGCTGACAAGAAAAACAACCTTATTTTAAGAACACGCGACGAAGATATTTATCTTTTACCACATAAAGGATACATTGAGGTTCGTGGGCGTTTTATGGATGTAACTGTAGCACCACCTGGAAATTATAATGCTGATGAAAACATCTCGCAGGTAAATAATGGATGGTCCCTGTTTAAGGACGCAAAATACATAATCAACGATCATGAAATTGAAAATATAAGGCATCTGCCTTTAGCTAGCACAATAATGAACATCGTAAGTTTTTCCGAGGATTATTCACGATCAACTGCGATAAATATGTTTTGGATGAAGGACAGCAGTACTGGAGGGGCTGTACCATACGAATTCAGAACAGGAAATGGAGCTCCTGCTAACGACGATAATGATCTTATAGGAGATATTAATGCACTTGTTGCGGGAGCTCCAACTCCTAGAGAAGTCGGTGTTGGAATTCGTTTTCCAGCAACAAATCTCAGGCAACAAAATTACAACGATGGTTACGCAAAAAGACGCGCGCTCTGCGACTCCAGTCGACTAGTTACTATACTTCTTCCATTAAGTTCAGTGTTTGGTTTTTGCAAGGACGTTACTTCCGTAGTTAGAAGTATGAGGCATCGAATTGAATTAACAACTAATGAACCAAATAACACAATACTTAGAGTTAACGGAGTGAATGCTGGTAGGTTTATTATTAATTACTTATTGCTATGGATGCCAAAGATCACACCATCAACTCTCGTATCTTTGGATCTCGAACAGGCGCTGACATCATACACACGAAGATTGTATTTCGAACAGTGGCGAACATATGATCATAATATGCCCGCGAACAGCTCCAGCGGCACATGGAGAATAGATACAGTGCCATCGGAACGACTGCCGCGACATATATTTGTGGTATTTCAGCTAGCAGAACGACTTAATGATCAAACACAAAATAATATGATTTTCGACCATATGTTTGTCGAACGAATACTTGTAAGAATGGCTTCGAGACAGTATCCAGAAAGAGCTCTAGAATGTAATTTTAATCCAACAAGTAGAAACGTTTCTCGCGCGTACTTCACATTAATGGAATCCATGCAAAAGTACCAGGACACCGGTGATGGATCTCAAATATCCGTCGATGAATTCGCGAGATTATATCCAATATTTCATTTCGATCTTACAGCACATTCCGAGCGATTAGTTGGCACCCCAGCGGATATTGAAATTCAGTGGAACCTCAACAATGCTTTATACACTGGCGGAGCAACAGCTGCAAATGTTAATGGTGGTAGAGTATTTGGTGGTGTTGCCACAACAGGTGGATATGCGAGTTTAGCTTATAATGTTTACGCGTTAATAACGTCCGACAGATACATTGTTCTTGATGCTCTTAATGGTAAAATGTCAATCAAAGTGTAATCGTTGTTAATATCAACGTTTATATAATAAACGTCAATTTGAAAATTCAAGAATTTTTGTATAATCGATTATTATTATGCCACGTAAAACAACTCGATCGACTAACAGTAGATTGCGATCAACTCGATCGACAACACATCGACGATCTACCGCGGTAGATCGACAACGACCTCGTCGTCAACGTAGATATACAACAGGCCGATCCGGCGGATCAATTGGCACTGCAATTGCAGCTGCAGCCAGAACTTTATTACCAAAAATATTACCAATGTTGGGAACACTGGGTGTTGCAGCGGCATCTGGCGCAATATCCGGAGCAGCAGAAAAAGCAACATCTGGAAGAGGAATTAGAAGTTTGCAGCGTCGTCTAAGAGTGCTTACGCCATTTCGTACACGTGTACTTACACCTGTGCATACACGTGTGTACGGGTCATGTATCAGACGATGTTGATCAATCGTCAATCAGCCGCGGCTGATCGTTGACAAAGTCAATCGTTATTAAATTTTTATATAATCACAATTATATACGATGATTAGAAGACCACGACGCTCCATGGGTGGAATGAGACGAAGAGGTGGATTTATTGGTCCATTATTGGCTGGAATAGCGGGTTCCCTTCTGCCAAATTTACTGGGCATTGGGCGAGGTGTTAAAAAAAGACGAACTCGATCTGCTACAAGCAGATCCCGAACAAAACGAACGCGAACAAGAAGACCACGAAGAAAAGGCCACGGAGTAACTCTACCGGGAACAAGAAGACCAGGATATTGACTGACGACATTGCGCCATTAAGTAACTTTGAAATTGCAGATTATTTAAAAAATATAAAAAACTTTAGCGGTGTGTTTAGCAAGGATCAATTGGGAGCTAGTCGCGGCTGCGGTCGATCGTCATTGACGACGTCATCAATCGATCGCGATCGATCGGCGATTATTAATATGCAAGACTTCAATGATGGATCGGGAACTCATTGGGTTGCATTACACGGCAACAATTACTTTGATTCATATGGCCTTCCACCTAGTGATGCTATTAAAAAATATGTTAAAAGCGGTCCAACAAACTATTCGTCAAAGCAAATTCAACCCGCTGGAACAAGCACATGCGGTTATTATTGTATTTTATTCATACGATGGATAAACTCGAGAAAATCATTTGTTGATTTTATTCTGCAATTTGATCCAACCCCGACGACGAACAATGATAAAATTTGTATGAAAATGTTTCGGCGTTTATAAATATAATCATTGTTAATAACAATGCGTCAATCAATCAATAATCAATCATAGATCGATCAATCGTAGATTAATCACGTTGATCGTATTCATAATCATTGTTAATAACAATGCGTCAATCAATTTGAACATTCAAAAATTTTTATATAATCAATTTTATATAAACAATTATTGTATAATCGCAATAAAATAATGTTGACTTACTGCCTCAAGTGTAAAGCTAAAACAGAAAGCAATAATGAAAAAACAACAATAACAAAAAATAACAGAAAAATGATAAAAGGTATATGCGAAATATGTGGTGGAAAAAAGAGTACCTTTATTACCTCTGAAAAAGCTACTAATGGCACAGTCATCAATGATAAAGTAATTGGTAGCGGTAATAATATTAATCTAGTAGTCGATGATCTTAGCGATGATGACTACTATGATTATGTTAATTGATTATAATATAAAATTGATGTTTATTATATAATTAATTTTATTTTATAAAATCAATGATATAAACACAACATGAACTGCAAATGCAAAGTTAATGGCGCACCATCACAGAAATGTATTTGTGTGGAAGGTAATGCAGTACACGCCTACTGCAATAAATGTAAAAAAAATAAAATTATTGGTGGAGCAAATAGACATACACAAATCGATTGGAAAATTTCCGCGACCAGAGGGTGGTTGGGTCTTAGCCGGTCATAAATATACTGGACCATTTAATCCATTAGAAAATCAACTAGATGAAAATGATCAACCGATTCCAGGACAAGAACCTTATAATCAAGTTGACGCTACAGCTATGCGACATGATATATGTTATCGCGATAATGTTGTCAATGGTAACGTCGACAAACATATGTGTGACAAAAAAATGTTGGACGAACTCCGAGAAATAAAACCAGAAAATATGAGAGAACGAATTGATAAACTGTTCGTGCGAGGAGTAATCGGAGCAAATTATAAACTCGGGCTCGGACAAGGCCAATCAACATATCTCAGTAAACTTGCCACTGAGCTCCACAAACCAAAAAAAAAAAAATTTCAACGGCGGCGTGTTGTCGTAAACGCAGTAGACGATACATGGGCTGTTGATCTCGCTGACATGTCCGCGCTGGCCGACGACAACGATGGTAGTAGATTTTTATTAACAGTGGTAGATATTCAAAGTCGTTTCGCTTTTATCACGCCAATAAAAAATAAAATGGGAGCAACAATAACATCAGCGTTCAGTAAAATTATCGCCGACAGTGCGCGGCAACCAAACAAAATCTGGACTGACCACGGCGTGGAGTTTTACAACAAACAATTCGAGGACTGGTTAAAACAACATAATATTACAAAATATGTAACTGGAAATGAGGGTAAAAGCGTAATTGTCAAACGATTCATTCGAACCATCAAAGAAAAATTGCATAAATGGATGACCGCTAATGATACTCGCAGATACGTCGATGTTCTGCCACAGATCGTAGCCGAGTATAATAATACAACACATAAATCCACTGGAATGACACCTACTGAAGCACTGGCCAATCCAATACTAGCAGGTGAAAATCTGTATCGCAAACACAAATTCAATGTCGGCGATCGCGTCAGAATTTCACTATCGAAAAAACAATTCGAAAAAGGTTTCACGCCAAAACTGGAGCGAGGAAGTATTCGTGATCAGCGAGATATTAACAACAATTTCCACCACATACAAATTGCAAGACCAAAACAGCGAGCCAATCACAGGAAGTTTTTACGAGCAAGAACTACAGCACACGGATCAGGATATTTTTATAATTGAAAAGGTAATAAAACAACGCGGTAATAAATCACTCGTAAAATGGCGAGGATACGGTGATTCTTTTAATAGTTGGATACCAACCCGATCAATCAATGATTAATCGTAGATTAATTGCTGATTCGTCGATTGCCAATTAAACCAACGCATCTCACGGCAAATTCTAATATAATTATTTAAAATATATTTACACTTGACAGGTGTACATAAACTTATTAATTCTTGGCGCCGTTGTTCGTCAATATCCAGTAATTCAAAAATCTTAACAAAAATATAATCAAATTTAATATTCTTTTTACGTCCTGGAATTCGAACATTTAAAAAAAATATTAATCTTCGTTGAAATTCTTCTCGTTCTTTTGGTGTAAAATTAAATTTAATCGTTTTTTTAATAACGTGATATTTCGCGTTGTAGCAACTTTTCTTTCTAAAATTATTATATGGTCTATGATCAACAACTGATACAGCATCATACTCATCGACGACTTCTCCAGGCTCCGGATAATACGGTGGAACATTATCATCGGTATCATTTGTAGTTGGTACATATTTACGATTGGTGGCTGGCTTATCATTTATTGATCCATCTTGATGGATTGACAATTGTTGATCAACTCGATCAATCGCCGATCGGTCATTAACCGATTGTTGATCACTAATAAGTAATTTTAATCGCGACAACATTATATAAACGTAATTTTATCTAATAAATTTTATATAATTAATTTTATCTAAAATAAAATAAATAATAAACAATGACAATTAGATATCACTCGCGAGGTTTCATCGAAAATATCTCCAATTTGGAGCGGGCAATAAAATATTGTTTCTCAAACAATAATACTCTAGGGAGTGTCGCAATCCGAATAAACAAAGTAAGTGAGGAAATTGGAGCAGAAAAAAATAATGTTTTATTGACGCCAGAAGAACTTAAAACGTTTAATGAGTTTGGAAGTGTAATAGTCGATTGGAATGTTGAAGTAATAATGTCGTACGTGCACAATTGTATATCAAAAAATGAGTTAATTCGAATACTTAAAACTTAATTCACATATTCAAACTTAATTTTGCGTTTTAATTTCTTGGAAAAAGCTGATCGGTAAGTCCCATCAGCAGCCTTTTGTATAGATGCATTAACAATATTAAAATGTTTACTTGCAGCATACGTTGAGTCAAACTCTTGTTGTTCTCCGGTCTCCGAATCAGTTGATGTTACGGAACGAGCTTTATTATTACTACTACCACAACCTCGCATCAGATTTTCGCTTTGAGTAACGAGATCTAAAAGTTCGAGCCGGTTGTCCGTTTTAATCCTATTAATATGGTCTATGACTAACTTTGACGGAATAACATCATTGAAAACTTCGTACACAAATCGATGGGATAGCATGATTTTATGTGGATGATTTAGAACATCAACCCGTAAATAACCATAGTTGTTCATAAATCCAACTGCCTTTGTTTGTTCTCACATGCCTGATCATTCCTTGATCGTTGGCTTCATAATTTTTATACACTGGATGTCGTTGATATTCATCCTGTAGTCCCAAGTTGTCCACGTTATTATCCATAACAGAACCATTAACGTGATAAACTCGCTGTCTCGCTGGAATTTCCCCAACGAAGCAAGTATAAATAAAGTCTCGAACAAACATCTCTGTTTCTTCACAGACAATTTTATAGCCGGCGGGTGTTGTAATAATTTCCATATAAATTTCATCATCGCAAGAAACTGAACCCAACATTGTTCCATAAAATCCATCGAGTTCAGGATGCGCACAGGGTGTATTAAGTTCATTATACTCGGGAATTCTATAATTTTGCATGATATATAAATATCACATAATAATTATTTCTCTAATTAATTGCTTTAGTTCCCGCGTCATTTATCATATTATCGCAATAAAATATCAATTAAAGAAACAATATATATAATAATGATGCGGAAATCAACACATGTTAAGCCTATTGCATCAGCATTTGCGGGATTTGACAATTCGTGGCAAATTGATCTAGCGAGTAATACTGTGTCATTATCACCATTAGCATTATATAACATAGTATCACCAACAATAATACAAGAACGATCCAAACATTTGAGTATCAAATTTTTAGTGCAATACAAAGTAATATTCGAAAAAGCAACAGCAATCGATAACGATAAATCGTCAAATAAAATTGAAGCTTATATTTCATCAAAATCAAAAATTGCTCTTCTTGGGTCAGACTTAAATAAAATAATAACTAAAATAGTATTCAATGAACTCGAGAATAAAATATCGGAATATGTTTCATTAGGTTCTGCTTGGACATTACAGCGAATACAATCCGTGTTAATTCACACACATAAATTTAAACCATTGCGAGGAAAATCTTATATTGAGCTACCTGAAAGAACCAATAACAGTAGATGCGTGATAAATGTAAAAAACAACGACAACAAATGTTTTCAATGGGCGATTCTATCCGCGCTTTACACACCTGACAGAAATCCAAACAGAGTATCGCAATACAAACAATATGAAAATTCATTAAATTTTACTGGAATTGAATTTCCCGTTGCCGAATCACAAATTCCAAAATTTGAAAAACTTAATGGAATCAGCATTAATGTGTTTGGTATCGAAGAAACCGCAAACAAAATAAAATATTATCCTCGGTTGATAAGTAAAACAGCATCGCAGGAAACAATTAATTTACTCTATTACAAAGAACATTATTGCTATATCAAAAATTTTGATGGACTAGTTGCATCGCAATATAACAAACACAAATCCAAAATGTATTTCTGCTATAAATGTCTCCATGGATGTCAATCAGAGGATGTGTTCAGAAAACATCTCGAGTATTGCGTAGAAGTTCAAAAAGTAAAACTTCCAGAAAAAGGAAAAGAATCATTAAGTTTCAAAAATTATAACAAGCAACTAAAAATACAGTACGTTATTTACGCGGACTTTGAATCATTACTCGTACCTATTGCATCAGCATCTAATGATCCTAAAATATCGTCGACGACAGAAATACAAAATCATGTCCCCTGCGGTGTTGCATATAAAGTAGTATGCGTAAATCCAAATTTATCAAAAGATATTAAATTATATCGCGGCAATAATCCATCTGAATGGCTATTATCAAACTTAATGGATGAAGCAAATAACATACGATCAATGTACAAACGACCTAAAAAAATGATACCACTAACACAACAAGAAGAAGAAGAATATAATATATAAAATATATGCCATATTTGCCTACAACAAATAATATATAAATCTGATAAAGTAAGAGATCATTGCCACATTATTGGAGATTATCGTGGACCAGCACATGATAAATGTAATTTACATTTTAAATGTCCAGAATTTATTCCAATAATATTCCATAATTTAAGAGGATATGATTCACATATCATCGTCAGCGCCTTTGACAATGTTAATCTCTGCGATAAAAAAAAATCAGTTGCATCGCAAATACTGATGAAAAGTATGTGTCTGTCACAATAGGGCCTCTGCAATTCATTGATAGTTTACAGTTTAAGCCAGCATCACTTGATGTATTAGCGAAAGGATGTGGAAAATTTACTCATCTAGAGCAACATTTCAATGCAATTGATAAATCAATCGATAGTAATATACTAAAAAACAAAGGAATTTATCCTTACGAGTATATGGATGATTGGAACAAATTCGATGAAACATGTCTTCCACCACAAGAAAAATTCGATTCCAAACTAAAAATGGAACAAATATCCGACGACGATTACAAACACGCGCAAAAAGTCTGGTCAACGTTAAATTGTAAAACACTCGGCGATTACCACGATATTTATCTTAAGACAGATGTTCTATTACTAGCTGACATTTTCGAGGAATTTAGATCAACTTGTTTAAACTACTACAAACTTGACCCCTGTTGGTATTACTCATCTCCAGGATTATCATGGGACGCTGCATTAAAACTAACCAAAGTAAATCTAAAACTGCTGACAGATCCAACAATATTTTACTTTATAGAAAAATCAATACGTGGTGGAATAAGTGTTATTACTAAAAAGCACGCAGTCGCCAATAACAAATACTTAACAGATTATGATGCAAGTAAGCCATCGAGTTATATCACATACTTAAACAAAAATAATTTATATGGTTGGGCAATGTCTCAACCAATGCCCGTCGACGAATTTCGTTGGATAACAGGAGAACAATATCTAAACGAAACAAATAAGAAAATACCAGAGGATGTAGGATATTTTGTTGAAGTCGATCTAATGTACCCTAGTCATCTACATAAATTACATAATGATTATCCTTTTTGCGCTGAACAATTATTAATCACCGATGATATGATATCTCAAGAACAGCGCGATCTAAAAACAAAATATAATCTCGGCAAAAATGTTACGAATAAACTTATTTCAAACTTAATGAGCAAAACCAGATATGTTATTCATCATCGAGCGTTAAAACAGGCAGTCGATCACGGTATCATAATAACATATGTACATCGTGCATTAAAATTCAGACAATCGTGCTGGCTCAAAGAATATATTGACTTTAACACCAGTAAAAGAACAGCGGCAACAACGGAATCAGAAAAAGATTTCTTCAAGCTGATGAACAATTCAGTGTTTGGCAAAACAATGGAAAATATAAGAAAGCGTCGAAACATAGAACTAATCAACGATCCAGTACGACGAGATAAAGTTCTAGCCGAAGACACATTTGTATCAATGAAAATTTTCAAAGAAAATCTAGTAGCAGTTCATAAACGTAAAACTGAACTAAAACTAAACAAACCAATTTACGTTGGATCTGCCATACTAGATGTATCAAAAATATTAATATATGAATTTCATTAAGATTATTTCAAACATAAATACCCCAACTCAGAATTATTATTTAGCGATACAGATTCTCTCTGTTATTACGTTGAAGTTGAGGATCTATATCAGGATGTCTACGACAACAAAGCGTTATTTGATCTATCAGACTACCCTAACAATAGTCCTTTTAAGTGTGAGGAGAATAAAAAGGTAATCGGTAAATTTAAAGATGAAACTAACTTCACTCCGATCAAAGAATTCATTGGATTAAGATCTAAAATGTACAGCATAAAAACAGATGATAATAAAACAAAGAAAAAAGCCAAAGGAATCGTAAAAACCATAGTAAATAAACGTATATCACTCGATGATTATCTTAATGCGCTACAAGGTGAACATAATCATGTGTCTATGACAACAATAAACTCAACCAAACATAATATTAAAACAAACATTATCAATATGTAATTTTGATGATAAAAGAATTTGCTATGACGGAATCAACACATTTGCATTTGGATACGATCCTGATGATACCGAACCAGAAAATATCCTTGACATAATTTTTGGAGAATAATAATTTTTATCTAAACCAATATTATATAAATATTTATATAAGTAGTAAGGATAAAGGCGTGAGATCAGCACAATCTATCCGATCCGAAGTGAAAATACGAAAGGACGGGGCCGAAGGACCGGACTTTTGGATTTGAACGAGGTGAGGATGGGTTGTGCTGGGATCCGCCTTTATCTTTACTACTCCTGTCACTGATATGTATGCGGAAGTGACATAGTACTAGAGCAAAGAACTCGCTAACGCAGAAACTATAGTGTAGGAAATTTTCGATGTTGAAATTTAAGAAACTGAAATGACCAATGGTACACCTACAGTTAGTATGGTTATCGATACATTCAGAGAATTAAAAAAAGAAAAAAGAAAAGAAAACAAATAATGAGAATTATTGGAAATAATTACAAATATACTGTGGATTCAAAAGCAAAAGAATAATCTCCGATTATTTTCTATTTTTTATATTACTTAAAGCCATATTGAGAAAATAAATACATAAAAGCCATAGTTTTAGTAAAAAAGTGCAGTTTATTTAAATGATACAAGAGGAACCCCGCCCCCTTTAAATGTAACCTTTATCTCCTAACATAACATTGTGCCGTGTTCTACTTGATGTTTGCTGTCCCTATTTATCCATCATAAATCCATAAAGTAGAGGTTTAAGGAAGATATGTCTCTGCATTAAAAAATTTCTCTACCCTATGAAAAGGACGACTTATTTGTCAATATTCTTCTTTCTCTTATTCTTCTTTTCTCTGCCTCTGCCTCTCTCTGTCTATGTCTGTATGTATGTCTGTCTCATTTTCCTCCCAATAATTGTCTAAATGATAGGTCTAAATCCTTTTTCTCAACGTTTATAAGGATTTGTGATGATTTGATCGCCTGTAATATGCTTGGGAAAAAGAAATAGAATAAGCAGGAAGGTCTACTCGGGAAGTTTTTCATAATACTTCCCGGTTTGACACAGTATAATCGGAAGATCCCTATCTTTTTGTCCCTTTCTTCTTCATTTAGAAATTAGAAAAGGAAAACAACAGCCCTTTTTCTGTTTTCGATCACAATTTGTGGCCATATGCTGCACAAAATCCGGCATTTTCACTTGAAATAACCGTGCAGTCAATACATTTTCGCACTGGTGGCTGGTCGGCTCGCTCTAAAATGACGTCGTCCATAGCTGCAAACTGGGTCTGATTCGAAGGAGGCAACGCAGTTGGAAATTTTGAACAATCTAACTCTGCATTAATTTTAACGGTACATTTCAGGAACTTGGTTGGAATAAATGTCACCGGAGAAACGGATTTTTAATCTACACAAGAATTAAAATGTTACCTTTTAAAGAGTTTCTTCATAACTGACCTTTTAATTGTTTTTGATTCCCCTGTTTTAATCTCTGTTTTCATTTTCTGACCTTCGAAACCTTGTAATGTAAAATTAATCTACCTTTTTGAATCAGCTATATTGGCGTCGAAGAATTTCCACATGCTCAAACGCCGATCCATTTCTATACAATTTTGGATATTATCCGTACTCCGACCAGCTTGGCGGACACGTATGTATGTTAAGAGTTTAACAACATAGTTCGAAACACTTGTCCCCTTAACTTTGTTTGTTTTGATGATTTGCTACGGTTAATCTAAAATATGCCTTGATTGTGATTTGAAAATTCTTCTTAAAAATATGTTAACATGTGTTTTTGCAAAACGTAAAATTGTTCATGCTCGTTAGAGCACTTCCGTTGTCAAATCTTCAGTTTAGGAGGTGCGTTGTTTTGTACGTTGTCAGGATCTTCATTTTCGGAGGTGCGTAGGTTTTGCACATTGTCTTCAACTTCGGAGAGAAGTAAATCTTGTATGTAGTTCGTAATCCAATAATGGCTAAATGAAAGTGATCGGTTTTGAAAAACATTGGAGCTTATGAAGTTTGGAGGTGTCGATTGTCCCAGAAAAATAACGGTTATGTGAGTTGAAAGTGGTATCTGAACCCAAGGGGTGGGGGTGGGGTGGGGGTGGGGGGGGGGGAGGGGGCGAAGCTCAATAACACCTTGATCTCAGAAAACCAAATGACACCTGACGAGCTTGATATATAGAGGATCTCAAATTTGTTTCCATTTCAACAAGTTATGATTTGTTCATTGTAGCGAGCCTGGGAAGCTAACATGATAATACTATAACAAGTTTCATAAATATCATATGAAATGATAATTAATTTGAGATTGTGTTTATCACATGACTGAAACGTAGTTTGATAGCTGTTCAACTGATCTTTTTGCGGGAAACTTCATGTGAACCCAAATCACTTGAGTGTGCCTTAGCACATCAGCTAGGTCCTGATACTGCGCATGTAAAATAATCCAGCGTGAAAGAAAAATAACAAATCTGAACATTAAAGCTGTGCATTTTTCAGTCAAATCTCAGAACAAACATTCTCAATCAGATAATTGGTTTCATTCAAGCATATCAAAAAAAGTTTGTTCTCTGTTCATCGACAAAAAGTAGTAAATCTGTACCACAAAGTGACGTCATTTTCCGCGAATCTGCTCCGCTTAAAAACTTAGAGTCAGTGGTACAATTCAAGAATTCTGCGCATTTTTACGGGCTTTTCTCTTGGATTCTGTCAGTGTGTGTGTGTGTGTGTTAAGCTTGCCACCACAGATGTTTTCAGCAGACGGAAGAATAGGATCAACTGAATATGTAACCCTCATTAAATAAAGTTATTATGAATATTCTTTTTCTTCTTCTTCTTATTATTATTATTTATATTATTATTATTATTATTTGATTTGCTGGAATATTTTGTTCATTGAGTTTTTGCACAAGGTGTTTATGCACTGTGATTGGATAGATTCTTGTCGTCATGAAGTCCCGCTGTTCTGTCCATTCTTCTCATGATAGAGGTAACTTTATTTACATCTTTTGGTCGACGTTTGAACCGTTGATCAGTTGATATCATGGTTTTAGGATTTGTATGCTTGGCGATATACAGGTCTAGCCTATCAGAGTCGCTCCAGGTGTTATGAGACACGTGTAATATGCAAGTTTTGAGATGGAAATATTAACTTAAATAACAAAGCAGTCATGTGATAAATTATTTCTCTAACATACTTTATAAATATGTGTCATACCTAGAAAAATGTAAGTTGTGTGCGTTTTCTGGATTTGTAAATAGTATCCCCTGCATATCGCTTTCCCCATCGGAACCCCAGCACTGCCATTCAAAGTCGCCAATCAGAAGTGTTCAAGCTAACACGTGCTTTCACAGTTGGAAGTACTATATAATGTCGATTCGAGATGAAACCAGTGAACTACAGGTAATATAAGATAAGATAAAATAAGATTTATTTAAAGTCGGCATGATTTAAAACAACAGTTCAACATAAGCTCTAATGAGCTTTTTACCGACGTGAAAAAAGTGTCAAAAAGGAGTTTTTAAAAAAATGTGTAAGATAAATTTTGATTGTGATGGAAATTGTGGCTTGACTTTTCAGTAATCAGCTTCAACGTTCAAATATTCATGATGATGGGGTTACGTGGTTTTTCTCTGAGGGTTTCACTAAACTTCAGAAATTGTCTTCCACAAACTGAAGTCATTCAGTATCTTGTTTATATTGCCTGGTTTGGAACTATGATTTTATTGTTTTTTTTACTGAACTTTAAGCTGGCATCAATGGTTAAAAGAATGTCATCAAATATACTTGTTATATTTCTGAGGAAGAATTGAAGATCTAATTAAAACTGAGGAATTCTTCAACTTGCATTTCAAGAATAAAAGGACTCCCAGTTGCGCAATTCTAAATTAGAGAGTTATTTTTCAACCCTTGTATTATATCTACCTCTCTCAAAAGTCCCAAAACATTGACAGGAATATCATAAGCAAGACGATGCAAAATCTCAATTTGTGAAAATGAGACCAGGCCATCGCTTATGGAATTGTCACTGTGCCAATGATTCGGAATAAATAAATAAATAAATAAATAAAAATAAATAAATATATAAAAACAATTGTCCCTGAAAATGTCTGGAAATAAGGTAATTGAGTTTTGGTGGAATTCGACGAATCTCTCTCTCTCTCTCTCTCTCTCTCTCTCTCTCTCTCTGTGAAAACAATGGATATCCAAAGCAAGACTGTGCAATGAGTCCAATTCCACAAATCCAAATGTTTGCAAACGACTGAATGACTGTTTACAAAACACCAGTCACTGGGCAGAACTATTTGGAATGTGGACAAGGACAAAGAAATGCCACAAATTAATACAGTTTATTTTGTAAGATTGTAAACACACATTTCATCTCTCTCTCTCTTACGTTGTGGTGATTGCCATCGTGATGGAGATAAATAGTATAGAGTTTGATTGTACGCTCGTGAGCAAAAATTACTTTTTTCATGTGATAGTTTCATGAGTTTATACTAGGAAGGGATCTGATCAATCTGATTAACCTACATCTGTGTCACATGGATAAAGTCAACTTCGGTTACAGTCTGGGCTTAAGATTCTCTTGTATATATATATATATATATATATATATATATATATATATATATATATATATATATATATATATATATACACACACACTCGAACCCAGATCCGTGGGTTACGGCAACAATTGCCTTACCAATACCCCCTTGACCATGTGCACATCTCCCACAAAAGATGGGACATAGTCAAGGCATATATAAATTACTATATAGACAGGTACAAACGAATTCAAAATATTCTCTAACCCGTATGATAATATTCTTTCTCAATATATAATAATTTCACTCTATATTATCACGCATCCTCATGTAGGATCCAGGGACAGCACTTTCCGCTCTGTCTGGTGTATATTTTACCTGTCTATATTAGTTTCTATATCCCTTGATTTCTGTCATAGGAATCCGGAGAAACTGTGTATTAGACGAGAGTTGCTGGGTCGTCATGCGGGTGTGTCTGCTACGTACGAATGCTTATATCAGCGACTATGTTCCATCCTTGTGTTTATATCTTCATCGATGGAAGTCCCTCATTTTAGGGTTGACTGTTTACCAAAGTTGACCTTTACAAAGATTCGGATTGATCTGATAATTCGCTGACAACTGCGTCACTCTTCCGGTGCTCGTGAGACTGCAGAGAACCAGCATCCTCCATCTTAGTGAAAGTTCTGAATCGCTGTACCTTTTCCCATGATGCACCGCGGCCCATTAGTCTAATTGCATGTTTCGTATACTCCCTGCTACTCACTCCGCTACACGACTAACTAATCGGGAGACACAGATTTACTAGTTACCGGCTTATGATTCTGGCTTGCCAATTTTGGCCGTGCACCAGTGAAATTCGAGAAGGTCTCTAACGAGAACTATCACACCTAGAATTTCGAAGGAACACTTGACATCGAAAATCAGTTTGATTATTTTTGTTTTGTTTTTAAAGAATGAAGTATTTCGTCACCTTGTGAAAAAAATACTTATTCCCATTTCCAAGTTGCTAATTTGAAGATTGTCAACGTGGCTCTAATTTTTTATTGAGGAAAATCGATTCACGTAAAGGCTAAAGGAGTTTCCTCGATGCTAAAAATAGCTGCTTCAAAAAAGAAAAAATATTCTCACGTGATTGGGTTTTGAAGGTCAGAAAAAAACACCCCAACAAAAAACAGGGAGGTAAAAACCCCAACAAAATTAAAGACAAAGTAAATTAGTTAAGGATTGCAATATAAGAGTTTACTATATTTGTGCCTGCGTTTATCGTGGTATAAGGCTGTTAGTTGCCGAATCGCACAGCTTACATAACGCCCTTCGGGACTTCGGGCGTTATGTAAGCTGTGTGATTCTGCAACGGAGAGTTTATATTGCGACAAATGCAGAAATAAACAACATTAAGTTCTTAAATATTCAGCTCTAGAGATAATCGATTTTCACTTAGTGTCAAGCACATGAAGCACGTGCTTCATTAATATGCCATTAGGTTTTGTTTTTACACATATTATGTGCTTAACTGTTTGGAGGACCGATGCGGATGTTAAACGAGTTATATATAAATCACGGAAATAGGTGTCTCTGATTATCAATATATCTACTTCTTATATATATATATATATATATATATATATATATATATATATATATATATATATATATATATATATATATATATATATATATAAGAAGTAACCTTTTTAGTCAAAATACCAAAAAATTCTGAAATTGATTGCATAGTTATGTATGACAATTAAAACTTTGATGCCAGTAGTTATATTTGGGTTGAGTTAGTAGATTTTTGTAGAAAAGTTGAAAAGCCAGGTTCACTTCTAGGTCAAACGGACTTTATCAGCGTACGGTAAGCGTAACATCCATTATGAGCATGCTGATTTGGAACTCACCATAAGAAATTCGTGCCAGGCAAATATCACATTCCTGTGTGGATACAGGTATATCGGCTAGTTCTCATCTAAGAGATCGAACTTTTGAAAACAAACGCCACACCACGAGGGGCTGGTCTCTATCAAACTTACGCATTTCTCTAAATAATCCTTTCTTTCCTTAAAATAGTCTAAAATGTTGGATTTTTAGTTGCAAATATATACACGTTTTCATCTATTATTTCTTTAAAAAAATAATCAACGTCAATAAAATTATTTAAGTGGCACTATTCAAGCTATTCATTAGATATATCCACAAGCTGCGTTTGATACAAATCCAATCATACTTATTTGTGTTATCATGCTTCCAATCCAATTCAGCTACAAACTTGAGTCAAGACCTTTGACCTCGAAATCAATATCAGACAGCTGACTATCAACTTGTTCATTGGAACGAAACTAAATGCAAAGTCTGGTCAAAATTTATTTATAAATGTACAAGTCTCTGTGCTCATGAGCTCAATGAAGTACAAAAATTCAAGCAATGACATTTGGCTAGACCCAGGATTTATCAGAACTGTTTTTTCAAAACTCCTTCACAGAAGTGCGGATATGTCGGTTTTCAGATCTGCACCTTTTTCATTTAGAACCAATTCATTATTGCAAGTAGTTTGTTTAGTGAAAACCTCATGTCAATGCCATAATTCATGCAAGAGGAGTAGTGATAACAAAAAGTTTCAAGATGGCCAATATGGTGTCGTGTTGGAGGTGAGATGAGCACCATTTTAATTTAGAACTAGTTACAGCTATAATAGTGTTTCAGTGAAAAGCCCATGTTGATTTTTGCTGTTATTGATTTTAACGACACTTTTAACACGTTAATGGCTATATCATGGCGAGGATTCGGGAGCTAATTGCTAAGTTCAAGGAAGCACCGAGGCAACTGACCCAGGCTGGTGTGGGCGGGTATTGAACCCGCGACCCTTGGATTGCTAGTCTCACGCTCTACCATCTAAGTTCTCGGGGCTCCCCATGTTGATAAAATTATCCGTTAAAGGGAAGTAGCCATATACAAATTTTCGGGATTTCCGTCAAAACAGCCATTATTGAAGTATAAATTAGCATAATTTTAATATAGAAATAACTATATATTGCAAGAGATTTTTCTTTATTCAAATGTCGGTATGGCCATCGGTTTAGTAGAAGTTGCTGTGACGAGATTTTTAAAAAAATTTGGGAGATCACAGTTGCATCATTTTCATTAAAGACCAACTACATCTATTAAGAATGTTTCAGTGAAAACTCCATGTCGATAAGACCATCCCATAAAAAGGATTAGTTATAGCATGAATTTTAAGATGGTCACCATCAATCATCAAAACATTTCCATTTAAGACCAACTAGGAGTCTTTCAGTGAAGACCCCATGTCTATAGGACATTCTGCTCAGAAGAAGTAGTTCTAGTATAGTGACTATATTGCAGATCTGATCGGCACCATTTTCATATAGGACGAACTACATATCATAGGAAGTCTTTTAGTGAAATCCCCATTTTACTACAACTGATGAAGTAGCGATAACAAGATTGTCAAGCCGGCTACCATGGCCATGAAATTGGATGTCTGATTAATACATTTTCATTTAGGACTAACTAAGCATTATACAATTATTGCTGGATGTCCGAGTGGCTGCATTTTCATTTAGAACAAAGTAAACACCACAAGAAGCCTTTTAGCCAAAACCTCACGTGGACATAACCAACCGCTCATGAAAAGCAGCGATAACATTAATTTCAAGATGGTCCCAGTGGCGGGCATATTGGATCAGGGTCCGACAAATTTTTAAATCTTGTGGTAGCTCACTTGAGCTACCAAAATTATTAACTGGTAGCCCAGACTTTTTCCTAGAATTTTGACCAGCGCCGGCCGGCTTAAAATTTAAGGGGTGGGGTGGATGTGGGTCTGTACTATAAAAAAAAAAAAAAAAAAAAAAAAAAAAAAAAAAATCAGTATGTTAATATTTTCTTTTTACAATCTGTCTCAAGTCTATTAAGTTTATTGCAAAATACAATCCAAGTTCAACAAAGGTGCTACTGTGATTTTATTTTCCGAAATTCATAACTTCCCTCCAAGATTTGTCAACTTCAATAAGTCATACCAACAACAACACACACACACACACACACACACACACACACACAGACACAGACACAGACACACACACACACACAAGTACAAAAAGGACAAAACCCCACAAGCAGCTATTTACATTATTCTCTTATGGGAATGAAAATAAATGAGATGAATTAAACAATGACATTTACACGTGCAAGGATTAAGAATATTTGTAACGAGTGAAAGTGAGTGACAATAAAGACAGTTTAAATGGGACCTGAATGGCGTGACAAAATGGTTTACAAACAGCACTTTGAAAAGAACCAATGTTTATGACAAAGAGTAAGTTTATAGGTGATCACAATATGATAAGAGAACATAACCTAGGTATATACAAAATACATTCTCAGAATTCATCAAGGTCAAGAATACGTGTCAGTATGCAAAACATTTCTACTATGCAATACGTACATATAGTGTAGATTCAACACTATTATAAGATCTTTTCTGTCTCCAATTTGTAATTTTAGAAAAAAATATCATCGATGGCCATTATCAACAATATATTTGTCAGCGTCAGACGTTAATAGTCTTAAATAAAAACAAAATGTAAGAAAAAGAATAAAACTGGGATATAACTGGATTAAATTATGTCACATAACAATAAAATAATAAAGTAATTCGAAACAACGTAATATAATTAATTAATTTGTGGATAAATGAGGTAAATAGTTAAGTTTGCAGCCTGCTTGAATATTGTTAAAACCTATTTTTTATTCATTTATGTTCAAGAAAAAGATTCTAAATTATTCGCTTAAGCTTTGCACATAATTGAAAAAAGTGACGGCTTTGGTGTCACAACAGACAGAATACAAGTTTTGATTGTTTAAATATATCCTCCTTTTATAGTTTCATTGTCCGTAGCTCAGTCATTTAAAATGATGAATAGAATTTTCGTGATTTTTATGAAAAAAGATGTTTCTAGTAATTGATATGATAGTGAATGGTAGAAAAGATTCTGCAAGATGATACACGTTAAAGCTCATCAATATTTATGAAAGAAGTAGTACTGAGATTAAAATCACACAAATCTTCTTTTTACAATGACCTCTTCTCCCTTATCAGACCAAATAATAAAGTCATGCATAAAAGTCATAGTTTGTTTCAGCAAAAAAATATTACTACATCATATTTCGATTTCTGCTTTTGTTAGAGTCTTCTCCTCCTGAATTTCTTGTAG
The DNA here is from genome assembly GCA_029931535.1 of Margaritifera margaritifera. Taxonomy (NCBI): domain Eukaryota; kingdom Metazoa; phylum Mollusca; class Bivalvia; order Unionida; family Margaritiferidae; genus Margaritifera; species Margaritifera margaritifera. The sequence continues at coordinate 1,362,745 of JAQPZY010001226.1, read as the reverse complement.
TTGATTTAATGAGTAAAAAGGATTTCGTGTGACTCGGTTTTTCCCTTATGGCTTTCAGGAATAGTGCGTTCAGGGCAAAGCAGATGAAGATACTGAACCCTTGAAGTCCGTTGAAAACAATATGGATATACCATAGCTCTGGAATGTCTACAAACATCGCAGTCATTCCTGCAAACCAAGACAAACCCAGGATGACAGTTAACTTAAAGTATACAAAACAATATGCCCTATCTTTCCGTGATCTGACTAGCTCCGTCGTCTTCTTAGCTCTTTTGATGGCAACAATTGTTATTCCCAGCAGAATGATGTTGATCGATACGGATACAATTATTGGGGTCAGGAAAAAGACAGTGACTGCCTCCTGGTTTCCAAGACAACATTGATCGTTCTTTCCATATTCTATATCAATTGGACCATGAAGGATGTGGAAGAGTACAGATATTGTCACAAGCATCAACGGTTATTCCAAATGCCACCACGAGATACCTTCAAAAAAGCCGTGTTACACCAAATGAGACACTGATTCTACTAGAATAAAATGTCTTTGTCACATCAAACCCGATAATGTTAATCCAGGCAAAAACACACAGCCATAGAAAGTGCAGGAGGACTCCAGTCACCTGACAGGCACTTCCGGTTGGGATGCGGTAAACAAAAAGAAGACCATGTGCAAGTAAAAGTGTCGCAGACAAAGCCGTCAGATTAAGACCGTGCAAATTTCTCAGATTTGGAAACATGATATGGAAAACTATTATTGCCACAAGTGCTACCATAGAAAGTGCTTTGATCACCACGGATAGAATCCATTGATAAGGGGAATAGTCAAACATTTTAAATATTTTCTCAAACCCTACCAATGTATCGACACAGACAAAAGCACCCCTGTCCTCTAGTATAACAGTTCCATTTCTATACACTTGGGTGGTATTTATCAAGTACAATAAGCCGTTCTCTAAACGATATTCCTCTTTATCTAGCAAAACCATGTGACAGTTTAGAATACTGGTCTGATTTATTTACAGTAAGAAACAGATTCTGCCATCTCACACTTTAGTTTGTCTTCCTCATTAGAAAATAAGGCCGGACACAATCCAGTCATTAATACACACTGTTCTCCTGACTGATCACACCTGCCATAAGAACTTATAAATGTGTGTTTCGGTATACTGTTTTCGGGTAATTTTCAACGAGAAGTTCCCGAATTACTTCCAGTCCATGTATTATATCAACTGTATCATGATCACTTACAGCTGCGAGCATCGAAAATATGTATGACGAACAGCAGTTTTTGTAAATGAGACATTCTTGGTTACACATACAGAGATGTAACAAATTCAGGCAGTTTGCAGACAGGCAGACCGGACCAGAAACATTTGCGATAGTAATATACTTTATCTTGTTTCTATCTTGTACAGAAGAGCGGCTGTCGCATTTGAGTTTCCATGGTGTGCATTCAGCAGTACTCGTAGATGAGATGCTAGCTTCCTTTTCTGTAGTTAAGAGAAGGGAGTCGCTAGAACCTACCACACTGTCACCAAAGAATAAGTTTGCTACCAAGACATTTTTTGAACTTTCTTCAGTAGGGTTGGGATTTTGTGATAAACCGTTACAATTAGATAAATTGTTCATTTGTATGGCTTTGTGGCTGTCGGTATTATTTATAGGATAACTGCTCTATAACAAAAATTTCCCTCTAAAAGCGCCAACAATGTTTTGGTTTGAATATTGCAATGCTGAATTAGGATTTAATGCATCTGTCAAATTTTCTAAAAGAGTTACATTAGAAGAATCTGTTTCATTTGCTGGGAAATCATCTCTTGGATAGCTTCTAGATAAAAACGTAGATATCAAACTATGGCTATCACTTACCACGCCGGCAAAATATCTGGAAGATTTAGATATATATGTGCCTGTGTACACTGCTGTAGAATCCATTTTGATACTCAAAGACACCATTCCATTTTGTAGAAGGTGCACTGTAGATCTAACAACAGGGGAATCTGGAATATCTCGGAATGACTCAGTACAACGAATCTGCGACAGAATGGCTGAATTAAATAATTGTGTTGTCATGAAAGTGGAGAGAAAGCTACTTTGCAAGTCACCGTCATCCTTAGCGTCTACAGCTGAGGTATAAGGGATAACTGGAAGAGAAACATTTTCAAAACAGATTCTTTAATTAATCATATAGACGCCTTGCATGTGTGGTTTACAGTGAAGAAATTGTGAACCTTCTGCTGAGTGTTTCGATATTTGTCATTTTAAAATCGCAAAAGCCATTGGGTTATATATGTGAGAAAAACTTGACAAGGTCTCAGCAGGAATGGCTACCAAATAAAGCCAGAAGAAATCGTCACTTAGCTTACTTATTTTATCTTCCGTTGGCAACACCAGCAGGAACTTGATTTTCCTATTCAGATGCAACAATACATTAGTTTAAGAGAAATGAGTGAACTAAATATTTTGGATAATGTTATCAACATAAATCATCCTGTGGACCGGTACATACATATCATTTCGGTGATATCAGCTCAATACGACTGATTGCAGATAGTTACTCTTCAAGTTTGGAAAATGTTTAGTTTGCTCAGATAGTGGGAAGCAGGTCTAAAGAAGACCTTTCGTATTGCACATACAACTAATGTACATATACCGTTCATCAACAATGAGGAAGATTAACTTAAGTTGTTAGAGATGACTTGTTTAGGTACTGCGGTTAAATGAGTAGACATTCTCATAAAGCAAATTATTGACCTTTATAATTAACGTCCGTAGGTATAACAGACGCTATAAAAACGTTCTAACTCTCTACAACGTTCATCAACAGTGAGGAAGATTAACTTAAGTTGTTCTAACTCTCTATACAAGATGAAAATCGACCACACAAATGTTTTAGTAAATAAAGAAGACTGTGGTAAATGTTACATAGAAGCGCATATTAGAGAATTGTACACTAATATGACTGCCATAAAATTTGATAGCAAATGGAGATCAGGCACAGATGTCATGAAATTATTCCCAAGTTCAAACTTAGATTTAATGAGAATGCTGGCGTTTTACTGGCAAATCTCAAATCATTTGACCAATCAGACTTAAAAACTGGTTTGTTTCAGAGTCTGAGCCTGAGAATGCATTTACGAGTAAGACCTTTAGGTGCCAGTTTACGAAATACTCTTAGGCGCATGTAAATATTTCTATATATTTCGCCTTTGATCACCGTTACGACCTTTTGGCACTTCTAGTTGCAATAAAAGAACTGCATAGATTCAGGCAATATTTAAGCCGTCCTATTCTTTTATGATTTTTTTTAACCATCCCTCATTTCTATTACAGGTATCTATCTCTACATGGCTATCGCTGGTTATTTTTTCAGTGTCACATGACCCTAATGCTTGGTCATCTTGACATCGCGAAGATCGAAAAGTTAAAACAAGATATATCATTAAACTTACCGATGAATAGAATCAACAACCACCGAAAGCCTCTATTCTGTCTTGAGAACATCTTTGATACTTCTGTTTCTCGCTATGTAAATAGGACTAAATCTATCTAGCAACACTCGGCAGTTTTACACTGCTTTGCAATTACCACTTCCATTGTGCTCAGCTACGATTGGTAGCAACAGCTTCCTGTCATGCGTGGATATGATTGACATTATTTGTAAAGGATACATAACAAAATCTAACTGTGGAAAATCAACAACTTATTTGGCGTATCAGTTTATTACATAATCTGTTAGTCAGAGAGGATTCCGATCACAAAAGGTACAGATTTATTTCTAAAATTACGATCGATTGATCGATGGATGGATCGATCGAGAGAGTTTGTTCGAAATATCTATCTATATATTAATGTATGAGCAAAGTTTTAGCCAAAATGTTCTCAACATTTAACGAGTATAGGTCAACGGTGATATTATGGTCCACGTTTACAAAGACAGTAGAGTGAAGCACCTTTGAGATTATAATATGTTCAAAATTGTAACTCAGCCACTACATGCCATGACTTTATTTTGATTTTTCAGGGTGGTTACTTCGGCTACACTATTCAGAAAAGGTTACTACAGATTTGTAGTGTGACGACCTTGAATTCATTCTTTCAAGTCGTCTCGTCGATATTTGAATCCCCGGATGTGTCTAAATATCATTTTCTGCTTGTACCCTGTATTGCGTAGACAAAATCACGTCCTTGAAGTATGGATATGTACCTGATACCCAAGAATTACAATCTGATTAGATATAGTCACCTGATTGCAATGGCCATTGTAACTTGACTATTGTAGACTGAATGAAAACTATGGGTTACTTATAAATTTCAAACATTTTGAAATTGGCTACCAATTGCATGAGTTTACAATTTAAATAAGTCGCATAGTATGTGACACAGCATTCACATAAAACAACCATAATACAAACACACATAAAGCAAATGTATGACTATAAAACAGTACAGTACACAAATATTGCAACACCTACACCAGCAATACGACACCTTTTCTGATTAACACAAATGATGTTAACTTTTAAATACATAAAAAAGCGAAAAATGAACAATAGGAAAATATTTGGATCCACCGAGGATGACCCATACAAGTTTATAGAATCTAATTGGGGTACGGAGTGATCAGAATTTGGGGGTATGGTACATACTGCAAATTAAAAGATTCAATTTTAGAATAAATTAAGAAGTTTCTTTTAAGTATTAAAATAAACAATCTGATTTCAGAATTAGAGATATCACTAGAAACCTATTAAAACTAGTAAACGAGCATATAACCGGCTTTCTTTATATACTTTGACTTAAAAGGTAAGAATTTACAGTCTATTTAAAATGACCTATATCTGAAATGTTCTTGATAAAACTGGGTAATAGGTTCCAATCTTTTATGGTGTAATGAAGGAACGCTACACCACTAACACATATTGTGTAAAAAATTTAAATTTACTAACCATAGTGACAAAACGGTACTCATTAGTAATTTAGCTTTTGCTATGGGAAGAAGGGCATTTTTTTCAAAACAAATTATGAGCATAATGGGGTATTAATTGTTTCACTCCATAGTTTTTTAATTCTATAAAAAAACACACACACTCATATGAGGGAGACATACACACAAAGCGTCTTGCTAAAAGAGTTGTATCACTATGACACAAAGTGATGTTGTACCTGAAATGGAAGTCTGTAATTGTAGACAAGAAATAAAAAAATAAATACTTGCTGTTAATATTTGGTTACATCTCTGTGAATAAATAACACGACGTATTCTCCCCGGAAATGATTTGAATAAACTTCGTGTGTGGCAAAGATGCAATGATTCACAAGCTAAAGTGAGCAATCTCATGAGATCATCTTCATATCTCACCTCATCATTATTTCTCTGAAGTCGGAATTTGAGGCTCATCCAGATATTTAAGATAATGCTCATATCTGGGCTGTCTGGTAGTTCTGTCCAACAGTTGATGCCAGTGTCGCTCTTCCACTGACGAGTCCTCAGAGATTCATCGGATTGGCAGTTGTCATCCTGAAACAAGTAACCCCGTTCGAAAAAGCGTTTTGCAAGAAAAGGGCACGTATCACTATTCAGAATGTGAATATAATTCTCATTGTTTAAATTGCCATCAAGTTTCACCAACGTTCCTCCATTCTGTAGCACAACAAGCAGCACCATACCACAACGTAGTCCGAGACATTGGGTATATAACGTTGGCCGTGTCGTCTCCGGATACTTATCAAGACCACCTATATCACCTGAAACTCATCACTAAATATCACTATATCCCATCCATTCTACAATGTCCATACTAATTTTCCCTTACACCAATTAATTCGCCGAATGCGGATCTCATAGGAGACAGTGATCTTCTTTCGTACAACTTGAATATGTAAATGTCTCTGCACGCGTATTTGTGCACATAGGTACGAGCACTTGCTGATTCAATTGTCAGTTTATGTTATAAACCCATCTGTTAAATAATAAATTGAATTTAAATTGATTTTCAGAAATTAACGTGAATACATATATATTTGAAAAGAAATCTTGTTCTAATTATTTTTATTACTGAATCGCGCATAAATACATAATATGACATGACGTAATCTAGCGCACATTGCTTCATAATATATATTATGTGACGTCATGTTACAAAGCTCTAACCTGTATTCATTATTACATTCCCATACTCTAATGACAGATAATAATCATTATTATCAGGGGCTGATCCAGCTCCCCCCCCCCAAAAAAAAAAAAAAAAAAAAAAAAATAAGAGCGTGAAACAACAGGAATGTTTCCTAGGGTAAGTTTTCTTTACAGGTAGATGGCTAAAAGTATGCCCTGGAAACGCTTACAATGCATGAGCTTCCGGGGTTTTAGCCCCCTGGACCCCCAATTAGGGCTTCTATCCTACAGACTCATTGCCTACTTGTTTACACTCCCCCTAAACGATTATATACCCAGCTCGTGAATTCCTATGTAAATGCATTGCCTGGGATGATCCAGGAAATTCTCCAATATTGGACGTTTTGTCAAGCTCTTATTGAGTGATGTCAAGCACACTCAGAACCCAACAAGTTTGTTGCTACGTAATCAAATGAGTTTGACGCGTATTCCGTGTCTACCTTTGGAGTTACTAGAACACATTCAGGGATATTTTGTACGGATTCAACTGAAACGCCAAGAACCGCTTGATCATAAACATGATAGACCTTTTAATCATTGGTATCTAAATGGTGGTAGGCTGATTGCCTTGAAAATGTTCAAATGGTCGGACGCATCATAAGACTCTCCATGCCATGACTCTTGCATGCAGTGTTGCAGCAAATTCCGTAGAAGAATGTCAATTAACGGATTAAGAACTTCGAGTTCGAGTTGTCTGGTCGTGGATTTGACTACAACCAGGGTAATTATAGCCGAAGATTCTCTCTGTATAATCACAATACAGATGAGGCTTGTCAAGAAGCTGTCCGCTTTATGGAAGCAATCTTCACCTGTACAGGTATGTGAAATGTAAAACTGTATTCTTTCTTGCTATCATTTGTATGTGATAGAATTGTTTTATATATTGGATGTTTCAGAATTTATTCTAAATTATACAGAGAGTCAGACCTATGTCACTTAACTCCATACTATGAGATAGACTATAGTCTGTTTCAAGCTAGTCATTTTTAAAGCTGAACAGACAAGTTGAATTCAATTATATGTTGCATGTGTTCAACGATGAGTAGTTTTCGAGTTCTTATAATCCAGTGTGATTATTCTTGCAGAGAAATATTCATAAACGAACGTGGTTATTATAATAATAATTTCGTACAGTTGTTCTTATGAAACAATTTAATGCATATGGAAGTCAATTCATGTATTACACGGCTCAGTCATTATGTTCCATTTTTGAATCAATATAATTCAATATATCTATATGGGTGAAGGTCTAATTGAATATCGCTATATGGGTGAAAATCAATTATACATGCATCGTACTTGTCGATGAACCATACCTTGTTCATATTTGTGCATAAATGCTATAAATTGATCATACCTGATGATACTCCGTTATATCATTCATATTTGTTTATTAGTTCCATATATCGATTCTTGTTTGGTTATTCGTTGAAGTTCCATGCTCTGATTAGTTCCATGTAGGAACAAAATTATTTTTTTTATATCCATTGTTGAACTCTGTGCCCATCATTCTGCTAAATCCATTGTTAGACTTTATGTGCATGAGCAAGGTGTCAGATTCATTTACACTTACGTTCACTTACATTATAAATAAACATCTCATTCACGAAATTACGTTCTGTGTCTTTGCTAGATCCAATCCCAACCCGGCTTCATCCTGTTACATCCAGACAAATTCATCTAATCGTCTTCGATGCTATGTTAGGTAAAGATAAAGTATAAATCAAACTTTGGTTTGCACGAAAAGAAACAAATCATTGAATTGCCAGTAGTATTTATATGACACAAAAGGTTTTTCATCAAAGCAAAGCTCCTTGCACAATCCATCTCAGTGCCCATTATGTGGTGTTGTTCAAAAGTCCCAGAGACAAATCTTAAGTACAAGCGTTGGCTAAACAATTGTGATTGCAATGGTTCAGTGTTGCCTATGACAATTCCACACATTTGCAACACATATATCTTCTGATCAATTTAAAACTCAGTATCCTTGAACATTAAGAGTCTGTTCTGACCTGCTTCACGATGGGTTTACAATGGTGGTCCAGTGATGTACACATCGTCCTATGTCTAAAAAGTATAAAAGCCTTATTCATTCCCTCACTCACTCCTCGATGATTGCTCAAAACGTCGTTGAACATGACATTCCTTTAATCACACCCCTAAACATGTATATGCACACAGTTATAGTCGATTAAAAGATGCACAAGTGCATTCACATTTGTTTGAAGCAAGTCTCAAAGAAATGTTGCGTTGTTATATTTTGTCGGTACGTCAATTGCTACAAGAAATCATTCACATTCCAAACCAAACACGACGTATTGCAGAAAAGTATAAAGTGTGATTGACATACCTCGCAGATCCAAGAACTGAGACCTGAACCAGGAAAAAAGTCATCTTTAAACCAGGTGGTAGTGAATTTCTTGGTGGAGTCATTTATTCTTTCGTTTCTATGACCGGATCCCAATGCAGTCGCAAAAAAAAAAAAAAAAAAAAAAAAACCCAACATCCCCCCCCCAAAAAAAACCCAACAAAAAACAAAACAAAACCAAACAAAACAAAACAAAACAAAACAAAAAAAACCCAATGAGAAAGACAAAGAACAAAATGAAAACGGCAACAAAGACGACAACCATCACCCACAAAAGAAAGAAAGAAAGATAGGCACTACAGCCATAACGCGCACGTAACCAGGGAAACCTCAATCAGGAGTCACTCCTTTCCTTTATTGTTGATGATGCCCAAAAAATCCGATTTAAAAAAAGTGTTGCCGCATCTGTTGAAGAAGTCCTCGAAATGGACATCTGTTTCTAAGGTTACTTCTCTTCTTCCTACTTCATCTGCTTCTTCTTTTGTGGCTGCTGCTGTTGCTGCGAGTAAAATAGCACAGCTCAAGATTAAAGTAAAAGACAGAATGAATGTATAACAAATTTTAATCGATCTGTCAAAACATGAACTCGATTTAGTCAGTTAAAAAATCCTTAGTTTTATCGTCGTCGTCCAGTGTCCAAGTGTGAAACTTGTACGACGTTCCCACAACATGTATATACGATTTCTTATATAAAACAAGACGTTCGGACATGGGTTGACCTTGGCACGATGCCATCCCAAAAGATCTCATGGCATTGTCGTTATTAGATTCCTAAAAAAATTGGAACAAATTCAACACCGCTCCCCTTTAGCTAAACCTTGGGATATGTTGCCTGTTTTAACCAAAGCTACAGCACGAAGCAAAAACCTCACAAAGAAGACATTGATACTATATGTGAATGTTGTTTGAACATATTGAAGGGAACTGTTCCATTGTTTAGGACACGGAAAAACAATTAGGATGACATTATCGCATTCTTTGAAACACGGTGCAAAGAAAATTGTAGTAACTCAAAATGAAAAAGTGCTCGTTCATCGAGGATGGTTACTTTCGATGATGATGTCTTCAAAGACAATGCATCGCAAAGGCAAGTGGAAGAAAACATTCTCAAAAAGAATGCAGAGGAGAACAGGTTTGCTCGTACGCGTTCTGAACCACCATCCTTACCTGTTCTACGACAAACAACATCGTTTGGTGTACCAAGGAAAACCGCTTTCCACATCTAATGTGGCAGATTAGATCAACGACGCTCTTTTATGCCGTCAACGATCTGTACCTTTGGAATGGTAACCAACGTGCCTCAAGATGCAGCAGGATTCAGTGTCATCACATTTTACAAACAATGCCCATTTTGGAAGAGAGTGAGGAATCCGAGCAAGAAGAGCCATTGCAATACGTTTAAAACATCCACGTCGACACCTACACACATTAAATAAAAATAAAAGCATGAGTGAAAAGATGATGTCGACGCCATCCCCATAAAAACCAGAAAATAAGTAAGTGAATAAGGTTTTTAAAAAAGGGCTGATCATACCAGTTGGAACATTATCGTTCATTCCTATTGTTCGTCGTACATGCTAAGTCTCGCAACCAAAATGACCACAAGTTCAGACGAGCAAAGGAAGTTGGGTGGCTTATTGAGCAGCATGCACACACTTTTGGCAGAGTTTTACTAAACCCTGCACATACTGCTGGCTACAGAGGAATTCAAAATTGCATCATGCTACTAAAGCATCAACAGTGTACGCCTCTACGACGTTCGAGGATGGTTGCAATAACAGTCGACGTAAACGTTACATAAACGGGTTTGACAATTGTAAAGAAGTCAAAAAGGTATTAGCTGGAATCCATCATCAACAGCAAGCCTATCTGGCTGATATTTCCCACTTATCTTCGTACAATGAGATTACAAGTATTTGCTTGTGTGATCGATGTGTATTAAAAGTCTGCTTGGATTAAGTAGCTCTGGTATTCAATATAGGCCCTGAGTTAGTGCGAGATTTGAAAGCTGTGTTGAAACATAAAGGTTGATACTCTCTGCGATGACAACGGACAAAAGCTATGAACTTCTCAATGGACAGGTTCCAAACTCTTTGAAGCAACGACAAATTCATTATTTTCACGACTAAAAGCCCTGAAATGGTTTTGAAAGAATATTAAAAGAACGTATATGGAAATATCTTACATATTAACACGCACTCAGATGCATCAACGTGTTAACACATCTTGCGAAAGCATACAACCAATTGTACCATCGCAGTATCGAATATACACCAGTAAAAATTACCATCTATAACGATGTGGAAGTGTTTGATCGGTTGTTTGGAAACTCTGAGAAAGCTGGAAGTTGATCACAGCCATATCAATCTTGGTGTTAAAGACAGGAGAATTGCTTCGCATCGAATAAACACGAAACGTACATTGAACAAAGGATATTTACCTAAATGAACGGCAGTATTGTTTCGTTTGACAGGATACGTTCGTGGACGTCATTCACTCGTCAATAAATTGGAAGAAATGAACGGAGAAACTTCAAAAGGAACATTTTACTTGCGTTTGGTGAACAAAGGGAGTGACAAAGAAAGACGACGTCATTAACGATATCGAAAGCATCCTTGACCAAATAACATTGTATGTGGGAAAACGTCGCATGAAAGTACGTTAAAAAGGTTATCCACCTCTTTTCGATTCTTGAATTGCAGCCTCACACGTCATCGCTTACAAACAAGAGAATCAGCAATTGTGGACGATTTTACTGAGCCGTTGTATTGGCTGTCTTCTTCCCATTTTGTCGTTGAAATATACCAAAGATAGCAGTAATAGCAACAATAGTAGCAACGACAGTCCCATTCATAACAACAGCAACGACCACAGTGACAACAATTTATTGGAACATTTTAAGCAGTCATTCTCCGTCGAAACTGCGCTACTCCTCAGAGACGACAAGCATCGAAACATGAATAATCAATTTTATTTTACTCTGCCTAGTTACATTTCAGTGGATGTGTTTCCTGCAATGTAATTGTGTTGTTTCACAACGAAATTACCTCAAGTAATACAATTATGAAATTGTGTTGTTTCATAGCGAGACTACATCAAGCATACGACGTGACCAAGAAGCATTTTTAAAAATCATTCATCCTACTCAAGTCTTGAATATCAATGGGAAACAAACCACTTTCGTTGTAGAAATACTAGACAAACAAGTACTAGACAATCTAACAGAAAAGATCATGGTTTTTACGACCCCCCCCCCAAATACCAAAACAAACAAACAAAGAAACAAAAAAAAAAAAAACAAAAAAAAAAAAAATGCCGTCGGAAGTCAGTGCACAATTAAATGTTTATGATATGATTATTTCTGAAGAATATTGGTCGTCATCTCGTCGTTACGATTTCTACTCTATGCAACGATCAATTTTGCGACGCACTCCCCAAAACTAATAACTCGTGCTTATCGACTAAAGAGCAACTTGTCATCGTCTACGAATCGATTTTTCTGATGGTACAATACAATTTTCTCCTAACTTGTTTCCTAGTTTTGGTGGAAACATTGCCATAGGTCCCTACTCGAAGGACATGAACAACAACAGATGTTTCAAGTATTTTTGATTCTTCGTCGCACTTAATGAAGAACTCAGTTTGATGTTTGTGTACTCCGCTGTGGTAGACTGCAACGTGGTGGAAAATGTCTCTACTCCGTTGCTAAGAGGCATTCCCATCAAAGTGGATTTTGCCGCTTCCAACAGTGATGACCAAGAAGGAAATACGTATCACTTCCACTGAGAATTTGTTCATCTGTAATATCTTCCGGTCAGTGAATCGTATTTTGGAAGTGTGAACATTGGTATAAAAGAAGATGTCAGACAAGGTATTTTATTTGCATAAGGCAAAATGATCATGAAACGTTAGTATACCATACGATTCTCTAATGAATTGTAAACTCATGTATTCCCATAGGAAGAGGAGTAGCTCCACAACCTGGACATATTTTGGAGAGTATGTTCAAATCGCTCTTATGTTGTGCCGCACCGATCGTGAAACCTTTCGCTAAGCAAGGCCAGCCTGTTTGAATCCTTATGCCCTGTCGGAAGGAAAACAACTCATTTGAAATGTGATGATCAACACAAAATAATTCCAAGCATGCGTTACTGAGTGTTGGGAAAAATGAGTGGATCCAGACAGGAAAAGAACTCACTGAATAGTTGCTTCGACATCCACTGAGCCTCGAGGTCAAGGCAGGAATAGACGTAATAAACATAAAGACAACACAGATACGTTAAGATAAAGAGACGTGTAGCAGTCAGAGACCTGGACAGTTTTGTTTACTATATTAAAAAGTCAAAGATGATGTACCAAGACTACCACAAATGTTCCAAGACGAAACTTCATCTGTTTGCCATGCGACTCACGATGATTACGATGCAAGAATTCCATAGGGTAGAATACCATCCAGTGTCGTCCATTACGACAGCTCCCTTCGAGTTTGGAATCAAAGTGCAAACCAAAGAATACTCTCAAAGTGAAAGTGATCCAAACGGAGAATGTAAATACAGACGCAGATACCAGAATGGCCACCGTCAACAATTTCATGCATTCTTTGTTCATTGAAAAGAATTTGTACCTGAACAACAAACTAGTCAGCAGCATCCTTACCGACTATACCTAGAAAGTCTACTCACGTGCGGACAAGAAGCCAAGAAGACACACTTATATGCCACTTAGTATAGAACCCCGACCCGCTCAGCAAGTTCAACGACACGGCTTTGTGTCAGAATGATGACACAGACCACAAGAAGGAGTTAACGACCGACAATAAAAATCAGAATAGGCGCAGTTGGAAATGATGGATCATTTGCACTTGGGCATTTGATAGCAAGATATGTATTTGTTGAACAGAGTTGATGTATGTTTCAGACGGAATGGAAGTAGTACCGTCTTCCATTGGATGGCCAGTACCCTTGATTTCAAACCCAGCATAGAAAAAAACAGAATATACGAACTACGTGTAGAAGACTTGCCTAGAGTATAAAACGAAATCAGTCAGACTCTGATCAGTAATAATGCGAAGTACCCCATACAACGGGTTGAATTCAAAACGTGTACAATTGCAGCTGGACTCCGATCCAAGGTCATGTGTTCTAGGATCAGTTTCTATACGTCTATTCATTGGGATCGTCAGGAATGTTCGACGGAGCTATTGATCAAAACCCTTACCCAGTTCCATCGCTACAAGGTCTCCAGGATAGAAGTCACCAATGACGGTCAGACGTTGTGTACTAGGCTCTTTTCATCTTACTTTACCCGCAAGAAGTACTTGAGATCTTACTCGACTCTGAAGCCACAGGACAAATTGTATACCAACAATACAAAAGGCATTTCCTACGATGACTATGCAGCAGGTTATTGTTTGTGGTGACTTGATTTCACATCAGACCAAAGCAGTGACTGGGACATTTCCACCCTATAAAATCGGGATAACTGCTCAAGCACTGAAAAATAGTGTAAACGTGATCTTGTTTGCAGAATTCGACAATACCGTTGAAATCAACAGTCAGCAAAGTAATCCTGGTGTATTTAAAGCTCATTTTTGAAAAAACATAGTCATGGATATAGACGAGCAAGAAGAGAAACCACGGCAGCCACAACCATAAAGTCAAGTGCAGGAGAAAGAGGAAAACATTATTGGCACGATGGTCCGAACAAGAGAAAGCCTCGGTGAAATGTTTTGCTAAACACATTAGCAAACAAATCACGCTACTGGCCATAGAACATTGTTATGGATCGTTCTAGTCATGTACAACACGAAAAATGTTTCATGAAGAGGCAGGAAGAAACGTTGAAGGACTATCAAGCGGAAATGTGGACTCTCATCCAGGAAAAGAAAATTTTGAACGAGTGGTATAAAGACTTGTTAAAAGATTCTGAATCACCATTAGCTAGCACTACGACGGAACCCATCGACGTCCTCTTGCATCAGAACACGAATCCTACCTTCACCTTTACGAACCTGATGGACCGGTGTAAAAAACAAAAACATGTTTGACATCACTGTCTATAATCACCTGTGAAATTTGTGTCTGGTCTAAGTATGAATACATGGGAATATCATTACCTCCTCACACACAGCCAAAGATGAAGTTCCTCATCGAAAACCCAAACCTTCAGTTCCATTATTTATGCAGAAAAAATAGATGGCCATTACGTTTATGCAGTAAAAATAGATGGCCATTAGGTTTATGCAGTAAAAATAGATGGCCATTACGTTATTTAGATCATTAGAAAATAGAAGATTACTTCAACAATAATGAAGGTCGAAGAGCGTGTTATTGCTTAAACCTATATCAGATTTATCAAAGAAAAAAATGTATCATATTGCACAACAAAAAGTTAAAGTGGGAAAACGGGAACTTCAGACATACTTTAAGGTCATGTGAATATAATTAAAAATTTACTCGCAAGAGCTAAAAATTCCATAGAAATATTTGAATTCATTTTAGAGACAATTGAAAAAAGAAACCACTTACGTATGATTCAGATTATACAGTTTTCACGAAGTGATACCATGTTTTATGTCTATGATTTTAGAAAGGTAACTCACAAGCAAGTAAATATTCAAATTGGTAGAACACTAAACTTAAGTTTATACAAAATTAATTTTCTGCTACTAATTTTGAAAAAAGGTACAAACCCAAACCTTTTTGCATAAAAAATTAAATTCTACATATTAATCATACCATTATACAAAAAGCTGGATCTTTTCAAGTTAAAAAACGACAAGAACCGTTAAAATGCCAACCAGCAGAGGGTTTTTACTTCTTAAACCTCGAAGAATATTTATTTGATCACAAACTAAGAGCTCAGATGCTACGATTGACGCTTTATAAAAATCCATTATCTGAAATAGTTCTCCGTAGCAATATAGAAACAAATTCTAAAGCAGCAGGTAACACATACGTTCTGATCCTTCTGTTTTGCTGGATAAAGTGCCTTAATAGAAGCTTTCAAGAGAGAAATCATCTGATTGATAACTTTAGTACCACGCATCACCTGCCAATAATTATCATCATTTGTTGTTGCATTAGCTTCCGTCTAAAACGATTTCCTTCAGAGAGCAGAAATAAATTAATGATGGACAGGGATTACGCATATAAGTACAAATGAAATATTCTTCTTTTTGCCAAAGAAGATCTCTGGCTGCTGAAGTATCCAGCGAGTGCCATTAGTAGACGGTAACCGGCAGACATGCTCAATTTAACATTGGGCTAATCCTCGTACCTCGAATATCCGAGGCACAAAAATTAGTGTGACGGTGGCATGGGAATGCCAGAAAGTTGATTCTGACTTGAATGTATTGCTTTGGACCTGGCACTAGAACTGTTGACCACTACCCTTGGGCACGGGGCAAATGTGAAAAAACACATTAAAGCTATATTCTAAAGACCTTTTCTGTGATACTGATAATTTAATGTGTGGGAGAAGTTCTTTATTTTATAATCATAATAACCATGCCGTTTCGTGTCTATTTATTTTTTCTTCAACTCCATCGGGATGAAATAGTCTCCACAGAAAGTTGCTCTCTGCAAATGCTAAACGGTGGTCACATAATAATTACTTTTGCTGCTGACAGTTTTGTTTTGTATTTAAGAGTAATAATATTTTTTGCTACTGCGACCAGGTTTGATAATATTGACTTTATTGTAACGATAATGACGGTTATTAACCGGTAATATAATTTTCCAAACTTTCAACCTAAAATTTAAACATCGTTCTCTTTCAGATAATATGTAGGTGATTCAGTTATTCTGTAAAGATTATATTCTTTTTTGAAAATCCTTTGTGTAAGTTAAAGGTTGATTGGCTATCCATATTTCTATATGACCATATTGCTTCTTTTAATAGCTCCTAACTGATCTTCTGGATCAATACATATTAGTGAGTGTATTAAATTGTGATGGAGCATATTTAGAAACATAAATATCTGATTAATTTGAAATTAACCTACTTCCAAAAAGGTATAAAACTAGGATAACTACTTTAGAACCTTCAATAACCATGCTTGATGTTGAATCCATTATAAAATGTAATAGCTTTTTCAAAGCAATGCTTGATGTTGAATCCATTATAAAATGTTATAGCTTTTTCAAAGGCAGAAACAGCTTTCAAATTTGACAAATTTAACAAAATACCTGAAATAGCTATACCATCATCTATCCAAACAATTTAAATATGGATCTTTTTGTATTTGGAAAGGTACTTTTTCTAGTGATTCGTCAATCTTATTTTTATTACTGTTCTTATTTTTTTACCTTCAATTTCATTGCAATGAAGTTTGAAAGTTCCATCAGTATAATTTAAAGTGATTTAAAGGTGGCTTCTAAGTCATCTTACAGTGTCATTTTGAGTAGTGAAAAATAATTTTGAAATTTAATTGGGTAAACCAAAGGAGTAGATTTCAAGACACCAAAGTTCTTGATCAGTACAAGGAAGACATAAAGGAAGGTATTGGCATAAATCAATTACAACACAACTTGAAAAGAAAAACAACATTAGGAAGTACAAAAAACGCTATATCGTATTATGGTAAGGCGGCTCAGATATCAAGGAAAGGCAACAAGGAAACAATGCTAGCACCCAGCACTACAGCAAATAAAACTGGCATGGACATGTTGGTTTCATTAAGTCGGTCAAAATAAAGCAAATAATGGGTGTATCCTATTGAGGAGACAACCCAAATATCCATTAGAACCTACTATTGTACAAAAAGAAAAAACAAGAAAAGCTCCTGAAAATATTGGGATGGAATAACATACAAAAATTAAACCTTAAAGCCAACAGATAAGAGAATCAAAGTCTTTAGTTGATAATTACCAGGACAAAATTAAAGTTAATCTATGAAATCTAATGTTGAAATATAAGAAAACAGATTGAGTACATAAAAACAAATATAAAAAAGACACCGATGCAACCTTAAAGTTTAAATTGCCACAGCTGTTGAAAAGTGTTGAAAGTGAAAGAACGCAATTAGTTGCACATATCACACAGCTGGATAGAAATCCTTGAAAGAAATATTGAAAGAGCTAATGAAAAGGTGAGAGAAAAATTGCCATTAGCTGAAATGCTGTAGCAATTGTTAAAAAAGGAGTAACTGTTGCTGCTTTCGTAACTGCATTAGGGATAATAATATCAACACTTGATATGTTTATAGCAAACATGGTTCAAGATTTAGTTGGGGAGGTGGAGTAGTGGTGAAGAAGGAGCTGCTTTGCCAGGAATGCAGCGATGATTTATTTATAACAAAATTAACAAGAGATTAATAAATATTGATAATCATTTTTAATTCTTACCTAATGAAGTAGAATCAGCTTTACCCGATGCTATTGGTTGTGTTACAAGTTGTTCGCTTACGAGTCATGGTCAAATTCGTTTAATTCCTTCCTGCATATATTATGTGACTTGTTTTTTCCTTAGTGGGTGCATTTTTGCATTTATTGATCGGAGTTGTAAGCAAAGCATCAAGCAGAATTAGCAATTCGTAAACTGTTTCAAAACGTAAAGCAAAGCAGTACATGCAACCATTATATTCAATATAAATGATTGTTTATTTCATGGTCAATATTGTTTGTTAACGGTTCTAAATTTCCATGTATGATTTTGTACAGCTGACTTTCCCATTGCAACAGCAGATCTTCTATACGGACAATCACCATCATGTTTCATTTTCTCTACATAAGTATTCTTTACTTCGTCTTCCTTTTTGTCCCTTTAAATTTCTTATCGTACTGTCACAATTTGTTTATTAGTTTTAGGAATAGTGTTTTTGATTTCCAACATCGGTATTTAAAGTAGGATTTAATCCAAATTTAATCGAGTCACTGGATTTCTGTAAATTGTTGCTGTCTGCAACGATACTATGCATTTTCATAATCCTGCCACTAGTTAACAAAAGGATACCGTCACACTAATAGGATAGTCCAATTCGACTTTCGAATCTATTATGTATTGCTGAAAACTGTTCTCAGTCTTTTCATCGCGGTCCTCATCTGGCTGCCCTAAAATTAATAGCTCCAGAAACGTCGTAGCAAAACAAACTGTGTGATAGATGCTTTGTTTCCAAGTTGTGCACTTAGTATGTGAATGTCTTGAGCTGATGATTTGATTGACTCTTGCAATACCTTTATCTGTGAGTCTATATCCATCTTGCAAGAAATAAAATTCACCCAACCTGCTTATTTTTTTCTGCCATAGATTTAATTTGATTATTTGACAATTTTCTCAAGTTTTCAACGGTATAGGCTCCATAGTTATAATATCTCTTATAGTAGCTCAGACAATAGCAGTCGTAGGTTTCTTTGGTGTACAGTTTTATGCTTTATATTCTTTTGGCCCATTATCGATCAAGTATTGTTTTTGCGCTTGATTTTATTATCAATTTGACATGTTTAGCTAACGAAGGTCTAAATGAACCATAAATGTAGAGGAACTTATATATAGTATACTTAGACTCAAATCTAGAAAGGCTTGTAACTCAAATGTAATAGGAATTGACTTTTTCAAGTGTACTATGCCGCTTATCACACCATTGTTAGTAGCACCTTTTAACAAAGTTGTAAATACAAGTAATTTTCCAAGTTTATGAGAAGTTATTATATTGACATTACATAAAAAAGTCTCTTTGGACGATCCTAATAATTCTAAGGGTGTATCTTTGATTAATGTCATGTGTAAGATCTCAACTATTTTTTAAACAATCGTGTATATGAATGGACTAAAATTAAGTGCATTATTGACGAAGCACAAGCTGGTTTCGGCGGGGATATTCCACTGCAGACAGTATATTTACTCTTCAATCTGTCATACCGAAATATATATCAAAAATGTTTTGAGGTGGGGGTACTTTTTGTATGCCAAATTTTCTAAATCGTTTGGTAAGATGTAGATGTGTCTTGCTTCAAAAGGTATCAATGGGAATTTGTAACCATTTTAAATTCAATGTAGTATAACTTGCGACCATGTATAAACTCAAGCGAATGTTTAACCGAATACTTTGATTGCACGGTGGGGACAAGGCAAGGTTATGTTTTGAGCCCATTATTAATTTCCTTGTTTATTCACAATTTGATTCGGTTGCTGAGAGAAATTATGGTAGAAATATTTTTAGATCAGAAAATGTCCTTGGTCTTTTAACACTTTATTTGCTGATGATGTAGTTAATTGCACTGATACAGCAACAGCGTTTCAGTCAAAGACACAGATAATAGAACGCATTTGTAATAGCACTGGAATGGGGGTTAACTTAGATAAGATAACAATAATTGTGTCTCGAAATGGAGGACCTTTAAGAAGTATGAAAAGTGGTTTCTAATGGGGCACAAATTGGTACACTTTCATATTACAAATATATGGGTCTTGTGTTTATCCTGGACAAAGACTCAAGAAAAATGAATAGCTTAGAGTATTAAATCTGTTATATCTATTTGTTTACTACAAAAGGACATATGGATAGTTTAGTTGTGAAGGTGCCTTTAAAATATTTGATACTATAGTAAAAACGATATTATTGTATGGTTCTGAAATTTGGGGCCACACGTATGCAGAATGTATTGAAAGTGCTCAAAGTCGCTTCTGTAAGCAATATCTATGTATCTCAAGTAATGTGAATAATTATATTCCACTTGGGGAATGTAGCAGGTTACGGTTTT